>RPFO01000406.1:7500-362500 GCA_009746045.1 Mesostigma viride
CCTGGGTCGGTCGGACCCCTTTCTTAAACATCAAGGGGGGGGTGTAGTCGCTCTACACGTAAGCCAGGCATTATTTCAATGCACAAGGCTACACATTTCCATCACAATTCATATTCACCATCCTGAACGACTCGGACATGCGGACAAGATAACGGCAGGCTCAAGCTACCATGCTCCGGATTCTCCCGATTTCTGGCCTGCGCTGCATGTTGTCTCCTTGATGTACATGTGTGCCTATGATGTGCCACACACCAGATGATGCCCATGCAGCCTTATTTTAGTTATGCTCGGTGCCCATGCAGGGAGTTACTCTCTGCTGAGAAGCCACGCCCTAGCTAGCCTTTGGACATATTAATTAATTAATTAATTAATTAATTAATTTGTTAATTAGGAACATAACTCCGTTGGGAGTATATGTAGCACATATCCCAGAGAAGGGGCATATATGGCTTTTAATACATTCTAAGCTATTTCTTGCAAGGGTGGGAATGTAAGCAATTCCCTCCTTGCTCTAGGTACGTGCACCAAGGGCACCTGCACCGGCCACCAGAGTCTCAAGCTCAACCCAACTAAGGCCGGGAGCCTAGCTGTCATGGGGAGGGAAGATCATCAGGGCTATACAAGAGCAAGAGCGTGGCATCTCAGCAGAGAGCAACTCACTGCATTGAATTGAATGGAATTGAATTGTAACATAACTCCGTTGGGAGTATATGTAGCACATGCATAGCCCTTGATCGAGGGGGCATATGGCCTATCATACATCCTAAGCTACTTCCTGCAAGGGTGGGGATGTAAAGGACCCTTGCTCTAGGTGCACCAAGGCACTTGCATCCCCATGATCTTCAAGCTATGCCCAGCGAAGGGCCGGGAGCCTGTCATGGGGGGGAAGATCAGCATAGCTATACAAAGAAGCTAGGGCATGGCGTCTCAGCAGAGAGTTACTCCCTGCATAGGCACAACAGAACTAAATAAAGCTGGGCATCATCTGGGGTGTGGCTCATCATAGGCACACATGTACATGATTAAGTAAAGCGCGTGGCTTAGCTGGGATAGTGCCTCTAGGAGACGTACCATTGCATGATGTACATGGCCACGGTCTATCTATTCTACACTACTACTGCTGTATTCCCCTAAGCTGGGGCGTCTGGAGTCGCTGGGGCCGCGGGGGGGGGGGGGTCGCCTGCCAGGGCTTATGGCCGACGTAGATGGCCGCCCCCTTCCAGTACACCGGCTGCCCCGCCTGGGTCTGCCGGAGCTGGAGGTAGGTCGGCCATAGCTCCCGTCGCCGTTGTTGCTGCCGGCAGGGTCAACTCACTGCATGGGCACAGCATAACTTTAGATAAAGCTAGGCATCATCTGGAGTGTGGCACATCATAGGCACAATGTCATGTACATGGCTAAATAATGCTCGTGAATCAGCTGGTATAGTGCCTGTAGGAGGCTTACATGTACATGGCCACGGTCTATCTATTCTACACTACTACTGCTGTATTCCCCTAAGCTGGGGCGTCTGGAGTCGCTGGGGCCGCGGGGGTCACATGCCAGGGCTTGTGGGCGACGTAGATGGTCGCGCCCCCTTCCAGTACACCGGCTGCCCCACCTTGGTCTGCTGGAGCTGGACGGGTAGGTCGGCCATATAGCTCCCGTCGCCGTTGTTGCTGCGCCAGGGTCAAGTCGTCGTCAAGGGTGAAGCTAGTGATTCTTCTCGAGCCGCTTGCGGCGTCTGAGAAAAGAAATCTTGTCCGCCGGGTTCTTAAAAGTGAGAAGGAGCGGGGGCGCCCCTAGTGCCTTACCCCGCGCGCGGGGAAGGCGGTGGGCGACCAGCTCGATCTCACCAGTAAGGCCCATGCGACCAAGAATTTCTTTCTCAAACGCACGTGCAAGCTTCTCGGAATTCTCACCTTCCTCCATGTCGAAGTGCTTGACGATGACGTTGAGGCTGCGCTTGGCTAGCTCGGCCTCCTTGCGGAGGTCGAGTGTCTGCTGCTGGAGCTGTGCTGCGACGGCGGAGGTGGTGGAGGTGGTGTGCTGCTGGGTTAAGCATGTCCACCCAGATCGGGATGGGAGGAGCATCGCCAGCCAGGCCAGCAGGGGCTGGCTTGGCGGGAATGTCCTTCACCACCTGGGCCCTGGGCGGTGAGGCCTGCGGTGTTTTGCAGGACCTCGATGGCGATGGCATTGTCCTTGAGGCGCTGGTCGATGTCGCGGAGCTGGGCGGTGATCTGGAATCGGTGGAGGCGGACTAGGGGGGTGGGTGGGTGGAGGCGAGGAGGGTGGCGGTGGCGGTGGGAATGGTGCATGGGAGCTCAGCAGCCAGCGTGCGGCCTACAGCTGCCACATCTGCAGCTAGGGGCGTCACGTGCTGTGAGATGGCTTGGTTGAGGTGGAGGAGGAGGGTGGATTCGGTCAAGGGGATGGGTTGCCAGATCGAGGTCCGCGGAACAGCGTTGAAGGATGGAAAAGAGGGCGGCGAGCTGAATTAAGGCGCGGTTGCGACCAACCAGACAGGTCAGGTGCGCGGGGCTGAAACTGGCCCAGCCGTCAGACTGGCTGCGGAAGCATTTATGGCGTTGGAGGCGCTGGCACAGGTCCAGAAGGGAGGCGTACCACCCATAAAACAATTAAAAGCTCCAGGATCCGGATGTGTGGCCAGTCGAAAAAGCCGGGTCTGTGGACGTCGAAGGTGGAAAATAACCTGTCAACGTCAAAGTCGTGCTCAGACCAGCTAGGTTCGGCTGGGCGGCTGCGTTTGGGCTCAGACGAGGCTTTAATTGGACATGCAGCCATGCGCATATGCTGATCTTCCCCCCTATATGTCTGCGCGCCTTTCGGTAGGTGTTAGAATACATAGTGGTGTGCAGGTGCACTTTGAGCACCCAGAGCACGTGTAGTTTACACCCTACCCTTGCAGGAAGTAGCCCAGAGTGTATTAAAAGCCATATACCCATCTCATGCAGGGATATGTGCTACATATACTCCCAACAGAGTTATGTTCCAATTCAATTCAATTCAATTCAATTCAATTCAATTCAATTCAATTCAATTCAATTCAATTCAATTCAATTCAATTCAATTCAATTCAATTCAATTCAATTCAATTCAATTCAATTCAATTCAATTCAATTCAATTCAACTCAACTCAACTCAACTCAACTCAACTCAACTCAACTCAACTCAACTCAACTCAACTCAACTCAACTCAACTCAACTCAACTCAACTCAACTCAACTCAACTCAACTCAACTCAACTCAACTCAACTCAACTCAACTCAACTCAACTCAACTCAACTCAACTCAACTCAACTCAACTCAACTCAACTCAACTCAACTCAACTCAACTCAACTCAACTCAACTCAACTCAACTCAACTCAACTCAACTCAACTCAACTCAACTCAACTCAACTCAATTCAATTCAATTCAATTCAATTCAATTCAATTCAATTCAATTCAATTCAATTCAATTCAATTCAATTCAATTCAATTCAATTCAATTCAACTCAATGGTGAGGCAGAGGCGATGTTGGAGTATGGGTCAGGAGTTTGATGTTTGAGCGCCCATGGTGCCCGGCCGGTACCATTCATTGTACGTTAGCCATGCTGCATGCTTCCAAATGTCCAAGGAGAGCTGTACACTGTGCAAACACATAAGCACAATAATTACCAGTGGTGAAAAATGCTGCGATGCATATGTGAGGAAGCCAAAATTTTTGAAAGGAAGTTAGCCACGATTCATACTAACCGACCAGTCAGCACCCCAGCTGAGGTGACATCGTCTCGCCCGTGGGGCCCACTGGTTCCTACGGGTCTGTCTCTCGCGCCGCGCGCCGTTAATGACACTGTATCCACGTTGTACAGGAATACTTGTCTCAAGAAATTCATCGCTGGTGCTTGGGATGCACCAGTCGGCTCTCCTGCATGCCATAAACCACAATATAATGTGAAATGACACAACTGTTCAACAACTGCTGCTTGGGGCGCAGCCCTCAACTCTCCTGCATGCACACAACGAGGCACTTCATGAGCTGGCCCAGCTTCACGTCGGATGCCATCGACAGCTTGGGCACCCAGTTGTCGGCGACCTGCAGGAACTCAAACACGTTCACCACGCGCTCGCGGCCGTCCGGCTTGTCCAAGCTGGCATCCGCCACGTCCTTGCCAAAGATGTGCATGATCACGTCCATGACCGGATCCGAGAGAGAGACGCCGCAGGACACCTGTCAGAGAATGCACGCCCGCGCAGGGCCAAGGGGGGCAGAGGGGGAGGGGGGCCCACGTGCAGGAAGGGGTCGGATGTTGACCTTCAGCGAGACAACCAACAATAAGTGCTTGCCAACGGAGGAGAGTGTGTTTCACACAACGACTGAATCATGTGATGTGCGCGGGGGTAGAAGGGGGGGTTGAGGAGCCGGGGGGGGGGGGGGGGGGGGGGGGGGTGTCAGCCCAGCAGCCAGGCAGCAAGGTGACCAGGCAGGCATGAAAATGCAAAGTTGAGTTTTCCTTCCCTAACCCCAGAAAACGGGATTCAAACTGTGCCAACACGGGCCCATGAGTCTAACCTACCCTGGTGTGACATAAACCCGTTTTATCAGCGGCAAAACAAAACCATGCAAGCTCGGCTAAACGAGTAAAACAGGCGTCCACAGCAAGCCTGTATGGTGGGCATGTGGTGAAGGCTAGGTAGTCGGTACCCCGTTAGCAGTGGTGGGAAATCAACATTCAACCCCACCAAGCACGGCAGCCTTGATCACTTGTCCACGGCTCGCTCGTGCGTCGTTCGGTTTACATTGTTCACTCGCATGTTGTTCACTACCAACAAGTCACTACTCGCACGTAATTCGCTTGTACGTAATTCGCTTCCCCTTGCAGACCAGGGGCCTACCTTGTGTTCTCCCTTTTGTTCTCCCAAAAGGAAGGCATGCACTCTCTTACTGCTCCCTGACAGACGCCACTCAACTGCACCGCGGTCCCTCCGCACCCGCCCTAAATAGCGCCCCTTGATCTCTTCCACGCACCTACCCACTCGTTACATCCCCAGTACCCATTCTAGTCATAGTACGCACTCGCTCATGACCTACTCACACCCCTTCCCTAGTCACAACACGCACTCACGCATTGCCCCCCCATTACCCATTTCCTAGTCATAAAGATGTGGAATGGGCCCCAGGGAGAGCTCCGCTCACCTGCACCGTGCGCTGGAAGACCTCGCGCGTTATGCTGCTGTCACCACGCACGCGGCTGAGGGCCACCAGTGCCGTCCGCATGTCCTCCACTTTCGACATCATGCGGCCGACTGCCATGAAGTCGTCTAGCGTGATGCCCGCGTGCTCGCAGGTGCCACCTGGCGAGACGGGAGAGGGGAGGGTGCCGAGGGAAGGGGGCAGGGGGGAGGGGGCAGTGGGCAGTGGGCAGTGGGCAGTGGGCAGTGGGCAGTGGGCAGTGGGCAGTGGGCAGTGGGCAGTGGGCAGTGGGCAGTGGGCAGTGGGCAGTGGGCAGTGGGCAGTGGGCAGTGGGCAGTGGGCAGTGGTGAGGGGGAGGGGGGAGGGGGAGGGGGGACGTGCGATATCAGACGTGAGATATGATGCACAAGACGGCACACATGCACGCAAGCCACAGCAAACCTCTAACCATCAAGAAATCGCGCATGCACGCGGCAAGGAAGGTCCAAAACCAGTTGGTGGGCTGCGGACGATGGCAACGCCAATAGCGGTAGCAAGGTGCAGAATGGAGCAAGGTGCATAATGGAGCAAGGTGCATAATGTAGCAAGGTGGCCTATCTAGAAACACCAGACATTGACCACCGCGCCGACATCTTCACGCACACTTCGAGCACATAACATATTTCCCATCTAACCCTGTTCTGGCCTACCCTGGCGTGCCACATGACCCGATATCCATGCATGTACGTAAAAAGGTGCTAGCCTATGTACCGGGCGTGCAGCATTAGCATCCATCCATCCATCCATCCATCCATGCACGTATGGTGATCCTGTCTAGCGTACCGACGCACCCGGCGTGCGGCAGGAGCGTTCATTCCCTTCATTGCAACTGTACTCAAGTTATTTTTAGCTAGTAGAGACTTGCAGTCGCTTACCGGGCGTGCAGCTCTCCGACAACCCCTCCAGACGCGCCAGCAGCGCGTCCACCATGTGGATGTCCGTGCGCGCAACCAGGGAGAGGCCAAAATCCATCTTGCAGATGACGCCCTTGTTGTCCACGTCATAGTGCGCAAACTCGAGCCGACGCACCTGGCGGCCACACGACCACATACCATGGGGCCATGGGGCAACAAGTCGTAGCAAGCATGCTTATGTATGCGTTGTTGTTATGTGTGTGTGTGGGGGGGGAGTAGTGATGGAATTTGCGTTGACGTCGGCTTTGGGCGTTGGTGGCGCCGTGGCGGCGGCAATGGCACTGGAGGCGAGGGGGGTTGGGTGTGCGCGGCTGGCAGCAACAAAAGCAATTTTTTTGGTGCCCCAGAAGGGAGGCGGAAGATGTAGCAATAAGCCTGGGTGCCAGCACAGGTAATCACCTTTCTCTCTCACCCTCCTTCCCTTTCGTCGTTCAATTCAATGCTGTCTGTTGTCTCCCCCGAATACCATTCCTCATACCCAGTGTGCTTCCTTCGCCTCGCCGCGCCTCGCTTTCTTATTCCACTGGTCCACTAAATACTCCCAGCCTGGTCTCTCCCTCTGGCCACGCTTTCTTATTCCACAACGCATCATCAACCATCATCTCCCACACTCGGCTGCTTCCCTCCCCCCCCGCCCTCCAACAAGTCCTTCATCCCTGCACTCCTCTACTCTTTACTCCACCCTCCCTGCCCCCCTTCCCTCCGTACCCCGCAGGTTTCCCCCTCACCTCCGTGTCTTCCCTCCTCCACCCATGGTGCAGCCATGCGACGATGCTGGCGAACGTGCGCAGGTTGAGCAGCACCTTTGCCTCTACCCATCCCTACCCCTGCTGCTTACCCCCCCCCACAGGGCTACCAGGAACGCATGGAAAAATACCTCGTTGTGCAGCCGTGACACAAAGCTCGTAAACGTGTGCAAGTTCAGACAGTGGGTCTCCTTGCCCTCCGCGTCGCGGAATAGATAATTCAGGATCCCGTCACCGGTCTCAAGCTCGGCCGCGCTCGGCATCACAAAGCCAGTGCGTGCGACCATCACCTCCATGTGCTTGGACCCGCGCATGATTGCCATCATCTGCCGCCACGATGTCCGCGTGTCAGCAAGCGTGTCAGCAGGCATGTCAGCAAGAGCAGAGGCCGTGCTTGTTGCGTGCAAAGGCTGTGCACATCAGGGGAGGAAAAGTTGGTGACGTGGAGGGTATGACTGCAGATGGAGCAACTTCAGGTGGTTATGGAGTGAACCGGAACATGTAAACAAAGATTGAAATTTCTATATTGGGAGGTGACGGAGTAGTCTTGGGATAGCTTCCATTTTCCAAGCCCCTGTGCGATGTGCCACAACACAAGGTTGCCGACCGTTTCCGGAAACCCCTTTTCCCATATGTGCTGCGAGGGGCGCCACAGACACGGGCGGGCTTTCCATACGACAGCACTGCTTCCCCCCCCCCCCCCAAAAAAAAAAACTCCAAAGCACTAAAATGACTCCTCGAATACATGCTATTTCCAGGGACGTGACATCGTTACATGGCCGCCACAAACATGTATGGCTAGATATATTGAAGCGATTCAGATAGACAAAGTGATGCTACAATAGCGCATCAGAGCCTGGGTGTCCCTATACCATCAGCACCAGCGACATTATGAAGCGGTGTATCCAGCGGGAGCCTCCTGTCTCCCGAATGACCACTGGCGACATCATGCCCACCCACCCACCCACCCACCCACCCACCCACCCACCCACCCACCCACCCACCCACCCACCCACCCACCCACCCACCCACCCACCCACCCACCCACCCACCCACCCACCCACCCACCCACCCACCCACCCACCCACCCACCCACCCACCCACCCACCCACCCACCCACCCACCCACCCACCCACCCACCCACCCACCCACCCACCCACCCACCAGAATGACCACCAGTGACATGATGCCCACCTACCCGGATAGCCACCGGCGACATCATGTCCACCCACCCACCCACCTGGATGACCTCCTTCCGGTCAATCCCGTTGTCGCCGTTGAGATCGAACATGCCAAACACGGTCTCCATGTCCGCAAGAGGGATGGACAGCAGGATGGCTAAAAATAGGAACTCAGAGTAGGACAGCAGCGCCACATTCTTGAGGTCGGAGCCTGGGTGGGTGATCATGCCACATGGGGGTTGGGTTGCGGCAAGGGACAGGTGGCAAGTAATTGGAAGGCGCAAGAAAGGTGTGTGTGTGTGGTGGGGGGGGATTCACTCGTTATTCACATGCCCTTGTTTGGAGAGTCTGCGAATAGAAGCAGTAGTAGTGTAGGGGGAGGGGGTCAGTGCAGACGGCACATGATGGGTGGGCAAGCGTGAGATGACACAGGCAGTATTGACAGCAGGCCTGTCGGCGCATGGCTGCTACCTGGCGCGAGTGGGAAGCGTGGGGAGCAATGTGTGGGGAGCAAAGCGAGGGGAGCAATGTGTGGGGAGTAGATGCGTGGGGAGCAATGTGTGGGGAGCAGATGCGTGGGGAGCAATGCGTGGGGAGCAGATGCGTGGGGAGCAATGCGTGGGGAGCAGATGCCTGGGGAGTCGATGCGTGGGGAGCAGATGCGTGGGGAGTCGATGCGTGGGGAGCAGATGCGTGGGGAGTCGATGCGTGGGGAGCAGATGCGTGGGGAGTAGATGCGTGGGGAGCAATGTGTGGGGAGTAGATGTGTGGGGAGTCGATGCGTGGGGAGCAGATGCGTGGGGAGTCGATGTGTGGGCAGCGTGAGATGACATGGCTGCAAAAACAGCAGGGCTGGAGGGGGCATCTTGCTCCTGTAGGGCACGCTCATGTTGGGTAAACGGCACTAGTAGGGAGCCATGAGGTGATCATGGAGCAAAATGAGTACAGTAGTTGTGGGCATCATGCTCAGATAACGTGTGAGTGGGGCAGAGGGATGCGTGCTCCTTGCTGCCTGCTAGGTAGGGCCCTATCGTGGGCATGTGGCATGTGGCTTCATCGAGGGTACAGCGCGCTACGGGGCCACTCTAGTGCCACTGTAGCGGGCAGGCCACTGCTCGCCGCTTTGTGACTCGCTCCATCAAGGGTTGAATTGGTTGCAATAATTAACTTTTATTAATCAAGCAGGAATCATACCGGTTATCCTGCCTCCCTCTCATGCCGTGGTGGATCTCCAAAAGCCCGAAAGTTGGCATAGTCAGATAGTTCAACATATAAAAGATAAAGTAGCGTATATGCATTTCATAAAAAATACGGCTATAGCAAGAGAGCTTTGGTCGAGTCGCATGTTACAGTGAGGGCATGCGGGTCCATGGTCACCATGACAGGAGCTCACTACATGAATTCAATTCAGTTATACGTACTGGTATTATTTGTAGCGCCAGGCATACATCCATGTGTGGTACTGGTATTTGTACTGGTATTATTTGTAGCGTCAGGCATACATCCATGTGTGGTACTGCTATTTGTACTGGTATGATTTGTAGCGCCAGGCATACATCCATGTGTGGTACTGCTATTTGTACTGGTATGATTTGTAGCGCCAGGCATACATCCATGTGTGGTACTGGTATTTGTACTGGTATTATTTGTAGCGCCAGGCATACAAGAAATCTGGTAGTGTTAAAAGCTGGAAGCAGTATAAGCAAACTGGTGGTGTTAAAAACTGGTAGCAGTATAAGCAAACTGGTGGTGTTAAAAGCTGGTAGCAGAATGAGAAAACTGGTGGTGTTATAAGCTGGTAGCAGTATGAGAAAACTGGTGGTGCGATAAGCTGGTAGCAGAATGAGAAAACTGGTGGTATCATAAGCTGGTAGCAGTATGAGAAAACTGGTGGTGTCATAAGCTGGTAGCAGAATGAGAAAACTGGTGGTGTCATAAGCGGGTAGCAGTATGAGAAAACGGGTGGTGTCATAAGCTGGTAGCAGTATAAGAAAACTGGTGATGTCATTCAACTGGCAGCATTTATCTACATCGCCAGACGTGCACAACCAATACAGTCATTACCGCGTTAAGTTGCGATCGACGCCTAAGATTTGGCGTCGCAACTTAACGCGGGGACGCAACTTAACGGTAGAGTCAGGCTAGCATTCCCCCCCCCCTCCTCTCACGGACTTCTATACGGCATTCGACAGCTCTCGTCCAGCCCGATCTAGCTGCAGCATCAAAGCCGGCCGAAGTCCATTTTCCATACCAGGAATTTTTTGTGAGAAAGGCGGGCTGCAACACACGCCGCTCGGCCCGCCGGGTGCAGCCGGAAGCGGCTAGCCACACAGAGCGTCAGCGCCTGCGTTTTACTACTGATACAAGAATTGTGCCGTCACTGATGTGTGCTGTCGGCATGATGGCGGTAATCTCCGGCAAGTTGTCTCAATTACGGGCCGGGCGCCCTGCATTGATGCGGCTCTTGGATTTGTAAGTGCCGCAGTCCGCAGGATGCAAATTGATTGGAATCGTAAGGTTGCACTCAGTCCTGCTTTTCAATAATTGCCAGGAGGCGGGGATGTCTGCGCGCCAGTGGAGCTTGCGTATTTTGTTGCCTAAAGCCACATTATTAGCGGGTCCGGCCTTGGCAAAAAGTGGCCTCCTGCGCGGCCAAAAATGGCCTGACACCTACAAATTGAGTCATTACCGCGTTAAGTTGGTATGGCACTGATGCTTAAGTTGCGGTCGCCCCCCAAACTTCGGCATCGCAACTTAACGCGGTAACGCAACCTTTAAAAACGCAACTTACCGCGGTAATGACTGTACGCATACAAGGCGGTGGCACGGTCCAGGAGAGGAGAATCTTAAGCTCACTGTAGCGGCAACATCATCGATCACCGTCACTACATGCAGTCACTGTGCGGGGATCGTGGGTCACTATACACGCTCCATGGGTCACCATGCGCATACCATCCACTGAGGACACCACGTGCGGATACTTGCGTGCTTGTACGTGGGCCGACTGCAGCGGATGAAAGAAGTCGGACGAGGCGAGGCGAGGGTCCACGATCAGGCGACCGCCATCCGGCACCACCACCCCCGTCGCGACCTGCATGGGTGCACCCACAGAGAAGGCCAGGTGTCGCAAGCATGAACGATTACGTTGCATGTCGGGCGAACCAACCACCCATTACCCACACATGCTGACTGACCAGGTTTGGCAGCACATCACGGAAAAATACTTCAGAAACGAAGGAAAAGAAAAGCACCCCCCACCCCATCCCCCACCCCCAACAAAAAAAAAAAATTAAAATAAAGGTTGCTTTTTCCCCAATAGCAAAAGGCACCGCCACGGCGACCCCTGTTAGTCCACGATTCCCCCCCCCACACACAAGGGGTTTCCCTCACCGCCCCTTACATTAAATTATATACCCCTCGGATGCTAGCAGTCAAAATTGGAATATCTTTGCCATGTGAGCCTTGGGGTGGGATTCCATATCACTACAGCTATAGCTGTACTTGTTATGTAGGTTTAGCTCTACTTGTTGGTGGCGCACCTGTGTGGGTGCAGCGCCCGGCGCGCCTGCCCCCACCGGCAACGCCGCCTTGTCTTTCCCCCCCCCCCCAGCCGGTGAGGACTGGCTTGCCGTCGCGCCCCATCCCTGCAGGATGGACGAGAACCAGCTGCTGCTCCCCGCCTCGTGCACCGTGATCTTCCCCTCTGCTGACTCTCCGGCCAGGAAGCCGGAGCGGCACTGGGTGGAGTGGGTCGGGGGATGCACGTCGACGAGCGCGCGCGCAAAGTCCATGGGGAGCATGTACTGGCAGCCGTCCTCCAGCGTGACCGACGCAAAGTAGGTAAACACCTGCGGGTGGGAGGGTGGGTGGTGTGGGGTGGGGTGGGGGCAAAGCAACGGGGTAGGAGTTAAGTACGGGTGAAGGGTGATGGGTGATGATGATTGAGCACGGGGGATCGAGGCATGGGTTGGGGGATGAGTTGATGAAACATGGAAACATGGGGATGAGCGCTGGGGATAAGGGTAAGTGGTGGGAGGTGGTAGTGGGGGGCAGGGGGCAGGGACTGGAGGGCGGGAGGGGGAGAGCGCGGCATCAATAGCGTGGATGGCAAATGAGGACTGGCTGTCTAAGCAGGCTATGACTGCCACAATGTGTGGGGAGTGTACTAGCCACGCCCCCCCCCGGTTGCTGTGTGGGTGAGCGCTGGGGGTCCTCCGGTTGGGGGGTGGGCCCGGCCGGAACCCCCAGGCCTGGGGGGACTGAGACTTTGCATCACTGAGGCTGTTATTGTGGCAGCAAGCACGCGCTGCTTTCCCACCAGCTGGCCCCGTGGGTCTTGCATACAAGCCGCAGCAGTCTCTCACGAGATCTGATGACACACGTTCAGCATCACGTTCCGCATCCAGCATGTTGACCACACACCCGATGTTGGCATAGCAGATCCCACCGTTCCCCAGGGGTTGCCCTCTGAAAGCCTACAGGTGCCAGCCCCCAAACAAAGAGCTGAGGCTGATGGTGCCTCTGCCCCGCTGTGGCGGGTGAGAATTGGCGACTGCCCATCATACAGCAGTTGCGTGCAGGGCTTTAGAGAGCATGGGCCATAGCTTGGGAATCAGGGGGATGCTGTAGCTTGGGAAGCAGGCGGGGAGGCAATGGGTGCTCCACATTTCACAGGCTACCGCTATTGAAAGGCAGCCCTTAATAAATTTTCCCTTCTAAAAGGCGCCAATCGTTGAAAAGAGATTCGGGTCGTGGTGCCCACAACCCTGTAACGAGAACCTAGAAGCTCGATCGCTGGATCCATCCACCCCATTCCATTCCCTTCCCACTGAGGACTTATGCTCCCGTGACGCAGTCTACAGGTAAGTTAATGAATTAACCGTAGAAAAGACTGGACCCAAGTAGATCCTCGACGCCAGGTCCGGTCATCTCGTCCGTACCTTGTCCGGCATGCTATGGCTGCGGATGCGCTTCTCGTAGTGGAAGAACTTGCGCTTGCGCATCCACATGGGGACCAGGCTGAAACCGGTCGGGCTGACGTCCGCATAGGCCACATCTCGGCCCGCGTAGTCCATCATCTGCGACCCGGCCAGCGCGGCAGCCCCCAGCAGCAGCATTCCTGGCAGCAGCGACCGCCTGCGGGCGCTATCGTGAGCGGTACCCTGAGGGACGCGAGAAATCGCGCTGGGCGACGCTCTCGTTGCGCCGGCAAGGTCAAGTGATGAAGGCCGGGTGTAATTATTGGCATGGAGCCCGCCTGATATGGCGAGCCCACGCCGCAGGTTAGATACCCAACGAGGACGCATACTGACGAGCCGCTAGTAACCGATATCAACGTGGCCGCTATCTACTGACCAGCTCCTCGGGAATGCTGCTACACTTCCATAAGCTGTGGCGCCTAAATGCTGAAAGCATGGAGAAATTTGCGCAAACGTAGCACGCATTTTGCACCCCGGGCCATGCATTCCATTTCAATTGCTTACAGGCAGCCTCCCAAGACTCAGCTGATGCTAACATTACATGGCAATTCGCCTACAAGGATGCCTAGCCCCGCGTCCGCACTCCGGTAGCAACCCGCTCCGATGGATTCTACAAATTTTCGGGGCCAGCCCACGCTAGAGATGTCACAAGGTAGCCTCAAGTCGCTCAGACTCCTTCGCTACCCTTAGTCACCACACCTATTTTCTATAATTTGCCGACTTTTAAACTAGAATTACGAGGGGCACCGGGCAACCGCTGTGATGATTTCACTGAGCTATGACGCCCATATGGCTATCAGGTGTGTAGATAGTTGCAGACTGTGGAGTGTACATAGACTGTTGTGAAGACTGTAGAGCCGCAGTTAGCACTTTTTGGACGTCTTGTAACTCTTGTTGGGTTTGGACCTACCAGATTTTGACATGGTCTTTTGACTTTGTACTGGATCTCGACGCGGGTACATAAAGCTCTCTGTTTACACAGGGTTACATAGGGTGTACGGGTGTGTTCGTTCGTTAGTTAGTTAGTTGAATAAACTCAACTCAACTCAACTCAATGACGCCGGCAGGGATTAACTATTGGCTATATTTGGAATAAACGTACACCTATTTACCTGGAAATGACGCCGGCAGTGTACAGTATGCGGTGGGACACAACAACAACAATAAAGATTCTCTGCTGCTCATGTACGGCGTGGGACACAACAGCTTGTTGTGTCCTGATGTTCCGCCGAGTTGTTGTTGTTGTTGTACCAACGCGTATGATGCAGCCGTACATATCCCCGCTTAGTATCTTTGTTTCGTGTATGTTTGTGATGGCATGCTGTTCAGTTGTCTGGCCCTCGGCCGTTTCCAAGTCCCACGTGCGGCGTGGGTAACAACAACAAGTCAACAACAACAACTGTCACCGAAACGTGCGGTGTAATTGCTGCGACACAACCGGACGGCAAGATCGAGGTGGGAGCACGCTAGTGAAAGTCATTTCTGCTCAGGAAGCTTGGAAGTTGCTGAGCAGAACTGCGCGACGACTGGCGAGATGTCCCGTCCACTACTGCGCGCACGTTCTATATTTTACGCTCCAAGCGCCCACGCACGCAACCATTGATGAATCTCGATACCGCGCACGAAAACGATGAGCAACGCGCGGAGATGGGCCACGGATCAGGACTACATGGCGGTCGCGACGTCCAAATTTGGCAATTTTCTTTCGAAGTATCGGGTAGACAAGACGGGAAATATAGCCTGTCACAATGCAGTTGGTAAATCCGCTTTGCATCCTCGACAGCATTGTTCTTCAGGGGCATTTGACTGTACTTAAACTCGGCGATCAATCAATTTGATTCCGAGAGCATTCCATCTCATGCCCGCCGTGCAGCGGCTGCCTGCATCGGGCATTGCAACAATGGTGGAAGCTCCCGCCCAGCTGATATCGTATGGACAGCACGTAGCAACTGTCGAATTGCTATGGATAATGCTGGGTGACGACTTGAAGCCGTCCAAGGCCGTGATTGCAAGCGAATTCGATGTCGCCGTTAGAGGCCCCAATAGCTCAGCCCTCCAATGCTTCTTTTTCGATGCTGTATCCTCGACACCGGGAGAGACTATTGCCTCACGCCCCGCGCAGCTGCCGCTGGCGGTGGTCGTGAAAACGGCTGCGCCCTTACCCGCGCGCCCGGCGCAACCCATCCCAAAAGAAATCTTGGAAGCCGAGACGGACAGCGATGCGACGGAAAGCGATAGCGACGACGAGCCGCCTGGCAAAACCCCTGCCCCATCCACAATCAAGGGCGTCGCGCTGCCACCACCGGCTCGGGCGGTCCCGAAAGCGTGGCAACGCCTCAACTCCTCGAGCGCGATGGCGACGCCGACCTCGGTCTTTCCCCGGAACGCACACGTGGCGGCCCTGCAAGAATCCTGTGCCACCCTCCTCTGGTGCCTCGTGGAAGCGTGCCGGGGGTTGGTCGTGCTGGACCCAGGTGTCCCTAAGACCGAGCCCATCTACCCAGACACCTCGCTCAGCTTCACGGCACCCTGGGTTGGCGACGCGCCTATAATTAGTGGCGTGAGGCTTCCCGCGATCGCGGGTGTCCTCCTTAGGGAGGGCCACGTGTACGACTACCCCCTGGCCACGTCAGAGATCTCCCGTGGCCTCTCGCTGGGCGTCATCACGATACGCAAGCCCGTCGCGCCAAGTGGCATGCCCCCCCAGCTCTGGGCCAAGGCCTCCTCCGTGCTGACGCTGAACACGGCGCGCAAGGCCTTCTCGCTCCCCAAATTAGACTCCAAGGTGTTCCTCTTCGACCCCGCCACCGGCACCCCGCTGACCAAGGCATCGGTCCGCGCCAAGCAGATGAGCCGGGCCGCGTCGGGCCGCGAGGGCGTGCCGGGTGGCGACGGCGTGGTGGCCAACCTCCACGAGTACACGGATGATTTGAGCGCGTTCACGTTTGACTTCAGCAACGACTACGACGACATGTTCCTGCTCCCAGAGGGGTCGAGCGACGAGGACGAGGCGCCGCTGGCCCCGCGGAAACCACCGACCGCAGGGCGCCCCCCCCCCGGCGACAATGGGGCGGCGGCGGGTGCACTCGCTGCTGCTACAGAGGGCAGCATCAACGGCGGCCCTCGGGAGGAGGAGGAGGAGGGGGATGGGGAGGAGGAGGACGGTTGGAAGCTGGACAAGAGCCGGTCCGCCCAGAACGCGGCGCAATTGCTGCGGCAGGCACAGACCATGAAGGAGGGAGGCAAGTCCAAGTCTCCCAAGGCGGGCGGGAAAGGGAAACCCGTGCGGTCGCCCAAGGCCGGGGACAAGCACCATCCCTTTCATGGTGGTGACAAGTCAGCGGCAGAGGGGGCGCAGAGGGGTAAACAGGGGGGTGGCCATGCCAAGGCCAAGGATGGGGAGGGTGCCCCCTCGAAGGCGTATGCGATGCTTCGGACGATATCTATGGGGGCGAGGGGAATTTTGGCGAGAGCCGGCGGTAGAGGGGGCAGCAGCGGGGACTCGTCCTCGTGTGAAGACTCGTCCGACTTTGGGGAGGAGGAGGAGCCGGGGGAGGCTGTCGCGGTGGAGGGGGAGGAGGAGGAGGTGGCGCCGCCCGTCGCGCTCGCGCAGGTGGGTGGTGGTGTTATTTGTTTCATTTTCTTGTGGGTTGTTTTTGTTACTTTTGAATCTTGGATCACGCGGGTGAGTGTTGTGTTTTTAATGATGGCTGTTTGTGGGCGGGGCAGGTGGGTGGTGGTTTCATAATTGTTTGTGGATTGGGCGGGTGGATGATGAATTCATCTATGATTTACGGATTGCCCAGGTGGATGGCGGTATTGTTTATCATTTATGGATTGGGCAGGTGGGTGGATGGTGGCCTACCATTGAGCGGCATGCATGCATTCAATAATTCAGTGACCCAGATGCATGCATTCAATCGCTCATCGATTCACCCATATGTCCCTCCCTCCCTCCCTCCCTCCCTCCCTCCCTCCCTCCCTCCCTCCCTCCCTCCCTCCTCTCCCTCCTCCCTCCCTCCTCCCTCCCTCCCTCCCTCCCTCCCTCCCTCCCTCCCTCCCTCCCTCCCTCCCTCCCTCCCTCCCACCCCCTGCCTGCCCGCCCGCCCGCCCGCCCGCCCACCGCCCGCCTGCCCTTCCGCCTGCCCGCCCACCCGCCCGCCCGCCCGCCCGCCCGCCCGGCCCGCCGCCCGGCCGCCCGCCCGGCCGCCTAACCACCCAACCACCCAACCACCCAACCTTCCGCCAAACCACCCGCCCACCACCCAACCAACCACCCAACCAACCACCAAACCACCAAACCACCAAACCACCAAACCACCAAACCACCAAACCACCAAACCACCAAACCACCAAACCGCCAAACCACCAAACCACCAAACCACCAAACCACCAAACCACCAAACCACCCACCCATCCACCCATCAGTTCACTCACGCGCCTCCTCTCCTGGTTTTCTTTCTTTTTTGCAATGCACCGGCCCCCCCACACACCCACATTACCCACCCACCCCCCTCCCCCAGACCATCCGCAGCGACGACAGCAACAAGGCCCACTCTGTGACCGCAGGTACCAAGTTCACCGCCATGTCTCTCATGGGCCGGCCCATGGTTGGCCGCACGCTGGTCGCCGCAGGCACCCTCCCAAAGGGCCTCACAAAGTGCCTCTTCCAGTGGCACCGCCTCAGCAAGGAGCACGCGTTCCGTGTCGTGGTCAAGATCCCTGGCGCGATCACCCCCTCGTATGTGATTACCCACGAGGACCTAGGGTGCCGGCTGCTCGTCACCGTCTCGCCACTCCTCGAAACCGGCGAGGTCGGCAAGGCTTCGATCGCCGTCTCGGGAGAGGTTCGGCCCGCGCCACCTGGCGCCAGCATTCCCTACGCAGTCGCTGCCGCGATGCCGCACACAGCTGCCCATTCTGAGCCAGCGTCCGCAGCAGCGGGCGGGTCTACATCGCCCACCCAGAAAGGCATTCGGCCCGCCAGTGAAGTCTTTACAGGGGCGGATGCTAGCAATTCCTCTGGCGCGTCATCACCGCACGCGAGGGGCCGTCTTGCGGCACACTTGCCATCGGATATGGCCGCCCCCGCTGCCGCCCTTGCCCCCACGCCCGCTCTGACCTCCCATGCCTCCCTGCCTGCTCGCGGGCGCCATCCTCATGACTTCTCCCCCATCGCTGCGGGGGGGTCGATGGTCGTCCGCCACAACATGGACGTCGGGGGGGGCGCCACGCCGGATATGTACGGTGGGGGCGGCCGGCACACGGGAGCGGATGCCAGCCCCATCGAGTGGCGTGACGGCGGCGTGGCGGGATCCAGCAGCCGCTACTCGCCCGCTCAGCCGGGTGTGTGGTCACCTCCGGTGGACGTCACAGTGGACGGCAGCCAGCTTGGGGGGCCGCCGCAGGGGTACCGTCAGGGCGCTCCGGGGGCGGGCGGGATGTGGCCGCGCGGGGCCTCCCCCGAGGGGCCCTTGTGGGAGGGCCCCGGCAGGGACAGGGGGGGGGCTGGCGGGGACCACCGGAGGGGAAATACGAGGGGGGGCGGTATGGGGGGGTGGCCCGTACGCGGGGGACCGGGCGGCGTATGGGGACAGGGCCGCCATGTCTTACCGGGATGCTCACGTGGGGAGGTCCTATCGGGATGCCGAGTTTCTGGACGCGTCCGCGGGTGGGTATCCTGGGGTCGTGGACATGGGGACGGGGTACCAAGGTGGTGGGGGCGTTGGGCTGGATCGTTCCGTGACGGCGCCCCGTCGCCCCCCCCAGCACCCCGATTGGGGGGGGGGGAGGCATCCTCATCCAGGGGACGCGATCCAACCATGGGCTGCGCCGGATGGTCGGTACGGGTACGACCGTGGGGGCCCAGCAGGGGCTCCGCCGTCCAGGGACCTGCGTGTGCCGCGGCGGAGTGCCTCGGGGTCGTCTGCAGACCTGGACGAATGGGGTCATGCGCGAGGGGGGCCGTACCCTCCGTTGGATTATGGGGGCGATTCCCCGTTCGCATCGCATCACCATCTGCCGTACGGTGGGAGCAGCTCCCGCGACCCATTTGGAAACCATCCCGGCGGCGGAGGAGGAAGCGTCGTCATCGAGTCCTTCCCCGCGTCGCCCATGGCGCTGTCGCAGTCCTTCTCATCAGGGCAGCCGCAGCCCAGGGTCCCTGGCGGGCGCCCCAGCCACAGCTTCACGTCGCGTGACGTGCGGCAGGACTACAGCCGGCGGACCACCGAGGACAGCGGCGGCGGCGGGGGTCACTATAACTACCGCGAGGGGGGCCCGTATGATGGCCCCTATGGCAGGAGTGGCCATTATGGCGGCCCGTATGGTGGCGGCAGGGGAGATCCCAGGGAGGGCCCCCGGGGTGGGGGGTATTACAGGGAGGCATCGGAGTACGATGGGCGGAAAGGGGGATGGGCGGACAGCAGTGGCTACTATGGCACTTCCGGATCCGGGAATGGATTCGACCCGAGTGGGCCTGGGCCGTCGCGGGATGGGTATGACCCGAGCGAGAGCCTGGTGGTGTTGGGGGAGAACAAGGTTGGGTGCCCGCTGGTCGTGACGGGCGCGTGCATACCTCGCGGGGCATACCGGTGCAAGCTGCAGTGGTACCGCTGCGCGTACAGCCGGCGCACGGGCAAACTCAAGCATGAGCGCATACCGGGCGCGATGACCCCGCAGTGAGTGCTATTCTGTATACTAGTATAATGCTACTAGGTAGTAACTTATATAGTACTGTAGTAGGTAAGGGCAGCCTCTAGCGTGAGCGCATAACGTGCGTGATGACCCCGCAGTGAGTGCTATTCTATGAAGCGAATGTAGTGGTGTTAGATCTAAAGGTTTGTTGCCTGGCGAAGCTGTAGGGGGGTGAAGTCTGCTGATGTCGTGTGGATTGATAAATTTATTGGGCGATGTGTATGGATCTATAGTAGTATGTTATATTATAGATATGTGCGTGGATCTACAAATGCTTGTAGATCCACACAAGAGCGAAGTGTGCATTACCTTGTGCAGACGCTGCCTCGCCAAGCGCGTGTGGTCATCGTTTGGCTGCATTGACGTTGTGTGCGAATGGGTGCATATTTATGTCGCCTGCTGCCTCTACGCCGACCGCATGCCTTGATGATGTTACAAATACTATTACTATCAATTGATTATAGTAGTACTAATCATCCCATCCCTTGCCCGTGTGATGATCCCCTCTCTCAATCAAATCCCTCACTTGTTGCCCATATCATTCCCCCCTGTCCTCGATTGGGCTCCTCCTGTGACACCCTCTGCGTGCCACCCACCCGTGTATATCCTCTGCGTGCCACCCACGCGTGTTTATCCCCTGCGCCCCCCCTTTTTCGATTGTATGCCCTCATAACCACTTTTGCTCATCACGCATTTGTTTGTTTCATTTCATCATCATCCCCTTTCATTCTCATCACGTATGTGCGCAGATATATCCCCGAACCGCGCGATGTCGGCTGCATGCTGCGCATCATGCTGGCGCCCATCTTGCCTGGCGGCCAGCTGGGCCACATCTTCAGTGCGTTCACGCAGACCATCCGCCCAGCCGACCGCGAGGAGGAGTGGATGCCCCCAACACAGAGCCTGCATGAGCCGGTACATGCCTCCTACTTCTACAGTTGACAAGCAAGCTGACAACTGAAGGGGGTTGCTAACCCTACAGCTGGCAAGAAAGCTGACAAAGAGGTTGGGTTGGGACTTTCATGGTTGACAAACAACATGTCAAAGATGTTGGGCATTGGTACTTATTCAGTATCAAACTAGCACGGGGTTGTTAACTCCGCAGTTGACAAACAATATTGTTGAAGGATTTTCTGAGGTCTCTACCTCTGGGGGTACCTCAGGCGGGTTGTGACTGGGTCGGCACATGACAAACTAAGCGCACTTGGTCTATTATGGGGGCCACGGAAGGTCTCCGTGAGCTGGGTTCGCGAATGGGCGTGTGGTACGTGAGGCACACGAAATCGTGCGGTTTTCATATGCGGCGAGTAGGCATGCTGCATGCCCGTAATTTTCACATGTCATAACAATTTTGGTGAAGGAGATGTGCTCCCATCTGAGTTGTTTCTAGTAGCTTCATGTTTTCGTGCCAAACATAAAGTTGCCGACATATGGCATCATTGCGATCCTTTCATTTCATCATGCACTTGTAAGCAATGTCCAGAATCAGTGATGGTAAGGGTGCCGGCCTGGATCACAACCCGCCGAACCACACCGTCAGCCCCCCTTAAATGTTTCCAGTGTCGTCCCTCCATGCAGCACGTCCTCCTACATGCAGACAGCTATACATGGCGTCGCGCGGTCCTCGCGCCTTTCCTTTCAGACAACTACTCTAGTAGTCTTCATTCACACGACGTTGGAATGCCATGCATGCATGCGTCCATGCAGGAATACTGTTGTCTTCGAAGACTTGATTGTTGCATGGAGTACCTGTGCCAAGCTATATCTGAGTGCCATGCGATCTTACATCCTGCACCATTCCATACAAGTAAGAGGCCGGCCAGTATGCCCCATATGGTCTGCAGACTGCATACATGGCCACGCTGAATTTGTGCACATGCTAATATTAGCATACAAATTAGCCAATTAGTGGCATATGGGCTGCATGTGATACAACTCTGGCCCCACCCCGCGCTGGCAGCAGACGGCCTTGGGCTTCTCGGGGGAGGTCTAATTGTGGCATATATGTAGTCAGGCCACAAGTTGCGGCATTTTTGCTGCGGAGCATGCATGCACGGTCAATCGACCGAGGAGAGTTCTCCAGCTTCTTGCATCGCGAATCAAGGAGCCTGGATGGTGGCGATGTCGCTGAAAGTGCATTAATTAATTAATTAATTAATTAATTAATTAATTAATTAATTAATTAATTAATTAATTAATTAATTAATTAATTAATTAATTAGGAACATAACTCCGTTGACTACTAACTAGACACTCCCGGCCAGCTAGGCTAGAAACACACGCCCTGATCAAGCATGCTGTTTCCGGCCCCACCGTCTAGGTCATCTAGTCGCTCCACACGTAAGCCAGCCATAATTTCAATGCACAAGGATACACATTTCCATCACCATTCATCTTCATCATCCTGAACGACTCGAAAACGCGGAAAAGATAACGGCAGGCTCGAGCTACCATGGTCCGGATTCTCCCGATTTCTGGCCTGCGCTGGTTGTCTCTTTGATAACTCCGTTGGGAGTATATGTAGCACATAGCCCTTGAGAAGGGGCATATGGCCTATGATACATTCTAGGCTACTTCATGCACGGGTGGGAATGTAAGCTACCCTTGCTCTAGGTGCACCAGGGCACCTGCACCCTCATGATCGATCGCGCTATGCCCAGCTAAGGGGGAGCATGTCATGTGGGGGAAGATCATCATAGCTATACAAAAGCTAGAGCATGGCATCTCAGCAGAGAGCAGCTCTGTGCATGGGCACTGCATAATAAAATAAAATAAAGCTAGGCATCATCTGGAGGGTGGCTCATCATAGGCACACATGTACATGTCTAAAAATGCTAGGCCTCAGCTGGTATAGTGCCTGTAGTAGGCGGGCATGTACAAGGCCACTGTCTAACTATTCTACACTACTGCTGCTGTATTCCCCTAGGCTGGGGCTGCTGGAGTCGCTGGGACCGCGGTGGTCGAGGGGGTCGCGTGCCAGGGCTTGTGGCCGACGTAGATGGCCGCCCCCTTCCAGTACACCGGCTGGCCCGCCTTGGTCTGCCGGAGCTGGAGGTGGTTCGGCCATAGCTCCCGTCGCCGTTGTTGCTGCGCCAGGGTCAAGTCGTCGTCCACGGTGAAGTGAGTCTTCTCGAGCCGCTTGCGGCGTCTGAGAAATGAAATCTTGTCCCGGCTGGGCTCTCAAAGATGAGAAGAAGCGGATCGGCGCCCCTGCCTTACTCCGCGCGCGGGGGAGGCGGTGGGCGGTCAGCTTAATCTCACAAAGAAGGCCCATGCGTGCAAGGATTTTGCTCTCAAACGCACGTGCAAGCTTCTCGGAATTCTCACCTTCCTCCATGTCGAAGTTCTTGAGTATGGCGTTGAGGCTGCGCTTGGCAAGCTCGGCCTCCTCGCGGAGGTCAAGCGTCTGCCGCTGGAGCTGGGCAGCGACGGCAGCTCTAGGTGGTGGAGGTGGTATGTTGCTTAAGCATATCCGCCCAGGTCGTGATGGGAGGAACATCGCCGGCCAGGCCAGCAGGCGCTGGCTTGGCGGCAATGTCCTTCACCGCCTGGGCGGTGAGGCCTGCGGTGTTCTGCAGGACCTCGATAGCAATTGCATTATCCTTGAGGCGCTGGTCGATGTCGCGGAGCTGGGCGGTGATGGAGTCGGTGGAGGCGGAGGGGGGGGGGGGGGGGGAGGCGAGGAGGGTGGCGGTGGCGGTGGGGATGCATGGTGGGAAGCTCAGCAGCTAGCGTGCCTCCAATTGCCGCCACATCTGCGGCAAGGGGGGTCACGTGCTGCTCGAAAGCTTAATTCCTTAAGGAGGGTGCGGATGGTGGCTTCGGTGGGGAAGGTGGGGGGGGGCGGTGGGGAAGCCCAGATCGCAGTTTCGGAGCGTCCAACAAGGGAGCAGAGGGCGAAGCGTGGGAGCTTGGGGCGGCTCATGCGGTGAATGATTGGGAGAGCCTCGGCGGGGTCGACAAGCTTGCCATCACCAGGCCAGCGGCCACGGTTGTGGGACGTGAGGTGCACGCACAGGGCTAGAAGCGAGGCGTGGTTGCCGAAAAACACGTCTTCCATGAACCAACCGGGGCTGCGTTGCCAGTAGCTGGAGCTGTTGACGTCAAAGGAGGTCTCTTCCCAGGGCGGCTCAGCAGAGCGACTGCGCTTAGGTTCAGGCGATGCAGATGGCGAGGCAAGCCCGGGAGGCTGGGCAAGCACCAGTGCACGTACGACTAGAGTCACCGTTGCCGTCTGGGCCGGTGGGCGAAGCTGCAGCCGAGGCTGCAGGCGTATTTTCATTGCCGAGCGCAGCCGCCAGGCTGCGTTGCGTCGAGAGGCGTTTGCTCATCGTATATTGCTTCGGCCCTTAATAGCTTCGGAAAATTATATCAGCATGTGCGTCGTAGAAAGACGCATCGATTGTGATATTCACGGCTCAATTCGGTGCTCAAGCGTGAAAGTTATGAGCTCCGCCGTCAGCCATGGCTACCTCGTGGCTCGTCAATCAAAAGTGCATGCGCATGGGAATTAAGCACTGCATGGTGGGGGGCTATAGCCTTGCCAGTCCCGTGACTTGGGCAGGCAGTGGGCACCTTGTAGCATCATTGCGTCTTGCAGCTCCATCGCGCGAGGAGCTTGCTGGTCCTGGAGGTCACCGAGAAGAGACTGAATCCTTCCTCAGCGCCATGTCAAAGTTCCTGAGGATGCATGACTCAGCATGCAGCGGCCAGTGGCCTTGCGGCTTTTGTCTTCCAGCTCCTGTCTGTAGCTTGGCGGCGATGGCAGCGGTGGTGCATGCATGGAGGTTGCACGTCTGGCGCTTCGTAAACAAGCAGGCGATCCGCCCGCTAGCTGAGGCCGGAGCATGTCGAGACTCGAGAGGTACGTAATCGAGCAGCCCTAGCTATACCAGCTACAGGTTGGGCGGCAATGGCCAGTGGCTGCCTCACTCGGCAATCTCGATGGATTGGCAATCTCTGGCGATCGGACGTTCCGTTTGTGTACCTGGTCGGTACCGAACTGGGTGCATGTGGTTCTGGAACTGATATCAGGAGCATTGTCCTTCGGTTCTATGGAACTATTGGTATCAGGTGTTAGTTAGTTAGTTAGTTGAATCCCACGCCGCACATGGGCAGCAGAGTCAGGTATCAGGTGTACAGCGGGCCCCGTATTGTATCTGGATATGGGTACCCGGCTCCCAATCTGTGTTCGCTAGCTAGTTCGTTACTTGGCGAGTGCATGTACCTTCAGATGGGCGCGGACACTTGCCATGCCACACAGGCGTCAGTGCTATTGGTGAGCTGGACGACGATCTGACCCCTGGGGGCACTCAGCAGCAGCAGCAGCAGCAGCGACGCGACCTGTGGCCGGAATACCGCCGCCACAAGCAAGACTCCCAAAAGCCCCTAGGTCAACTGGAGGGGCGGGGACTTGATGATCAACCACAAGATGTGGACGCCCGCCACAGGCTAGATTAGCCCTTGTAGCAGTTGTAGCCATTGTCATAGCCACTTGCCGGATCGTCTATCGTGTCCGATTGCGGCTGTGGCATGCCTCTGGGATGAAGGAGAAACTGGGGGTCTCTGGCCTTTCTTCCTGTTGTGCACATACAGGGATTAAAAGCACTCCGGTGTTCCGTGACTCCCCAACGAGAGCACGAGTTTAATTAATTAATCAATAGCAATTGTAGCGCTGAGGCCTTGTAGCCACGTACGGTGGCCAAATGTGCAATTATATAATCCACGGTATATAGACGGACTAGCCTAGCCAGTACTGAGCCCTACCGCCAGCCTAGCTATGCCCCGCTTTGCATCGCACGTTCGCTCACGCCACCACAGCCATGCATTATGTTCACACGGCCGGGTCTCATATTGCACCCACAGGGGATGCCGGATCGTTTCGATGGGTCCAATTGTGCACCCTGTGGCATATTATGCCACTGGCATGAGGGAAGAGGGGGTTCCCTGCCCTTCCCGT
Source organism: Mesostigma viride (assembly GCA_009746045.1). Classification (NCBI taxonomy): domain Eukaryota; kingdom Viridiplantae; phylum Streptophyta; class Mesostigmatophyceae; order Mesostigmatales; family Mesostigmataceae; genus Mesostigma; species Mesostigma viride. Next base: position 33,194 of record RPFO01000406.1, read on the forward strand.
TGTGCACACATAGGGATTATAAAAGCACTTATTAGATACATGCTTCGTGACTCCGGCCCCAACGGGAGCACGTGTTTAAGTTGGTGTTCGTATTATAAATTGGTGAGCCGCCCTACATGTGTGCTGTAGCCGTGTGCACATTAATATTGACACATATACATCACACGGGCATAAGTCCTCAGAGGGATCGAATTTATATGGGTTAACGGAATGGCCGGATATAGGTGGCGCAATCTAGCTTCTATAGCTAGTTGCAGGTTTGTGGATATGCTATGCATTGCTCGCCGGAATCACTATGTTTACCGAATTTGTTTGGGTCATGAAGTCTAACGTAGTCACGTGTCTATTAATTAATTAATTAATTAATTAGTTAATTAATTAATTACTATGTTTACCGAATTTGTTTGGGTCATGAAGTCTAACGCAGTCCACTAGGAAGGGGTCTGTGACATTTTGTGATATTTTTTTATCACAAAATGTCACTTTTGTGACATTTTGTGATAAAAAAATGATAAAACGTGACAAAACGTGACAAAATGTGATAAAACTGTGACAAATTGTGATCGAGACATGTCATGATTGTGACAAAACGTGACAAACGTGATAAAACCAGCATATTTTGTGATAACGTCATTATCACAAAATGTCAAAGTGTCACAAAATGTCACAAACCCACAGAAAAACAAAATGTGATAAGGTGATAAATCACGACCACTCAGGGGAAGTGATATATCACAAAGCACGCATAATGCACATCCGCAGCAAGGAAGTGCGTGCATGCCGCAGCAGAGATGGAGAAGGAAAAGGCCAAGGTGGGACACGGCAAGGTGGCAATGCCAGGAGGAGAGACAACACGTGCAGCGGTACGGGGCAAGCTTTCAAAGGATGACACCAAGAACTCGCCACTGAGAAAGTTCTTAATTGCAGGTGACAACTTGAAAAACCAGAGGGGGGTACTGAAAGGAACTGACAAAACAAGCTGGAAACACTCTCAGGTGCATGATAAAATGCACCACAATGTCATGAGCCGTGGGAGACATGGTTTATTGCAAAAATATCGACTGGGATGTTAAGAAAAACACCAATATTGAACATTCAGGGCAATCGTCATCACGGTCATCAAGTGTCAACCTCCGACCCATCGCTGGCCAAGCATCCATCATGCTGATCAAAGGTGGCATCGTCAATATCTACACTAAATCACAACACTGCATCATGCATCCATTGCTCTGAGCTCACAACACTGGTATGATAAAATGGGGAGTGAACATGTTCAGATGGCATGCAACAACCCGATGAAATGGCACAACTGATCAAATACGAACACCAACTGTATTGATACACACACAAGGAACGGTGCACTCAAGCATGGCTGTGGGTGGTGTGCAAAATGGACACCCACAATCATCTCACAAATGCAATATAAAATCTGTTGACCGACAAGCACAACGGGGCTCAACAGTCCTCGTCATCAAAGTCATCATCCTCATCATCACTGAAACCATTACGAGGGCTGTCCCAGCCACCATTGCTGAAATATCTGGATGACTCTCTAGAAACAATCACAGGACACTGTCGAGTGCTACGGCAATGTGACCAAGGCTCAGAGCCTACAAAATCTGCATCCGCATGTGGCCTCTCGCCGTGTTGGACTGACGGATGTGCCCAGCCCGACTGTGTTAGGTATATTGCCTGCATGCAAGACAAAAATACATCATCCGGCAAAGCACGCATCGGTACACACAAAAATTTGTTAGTGAGATGAAGCCACGCGCTGGACGCGCCAACAACTGTCAACTTTGCATGACTTCAGTTCACTTGTATGTAAGGATGCGGGGGAGATCGCAGCAGTTGCGTGGCTATCTATGAGTACCGGCCTAGTTTTAGGACAAAGAAGGTGAGATACTGGGCCAAGAGAGAGACAGGGGTGCTCGAGAAAAAAATTGGCCATGGATGTTCACCTAAATTGTATCTACATGCCTCACAAGTTGTAGGGAACTGCACACCCAGGAATCCTGGAGTCGCAAAGGTTCCCTAACATGCCAAGAGGCCTCACAATCTACTTCATTGCAATCTCTGTATGGTTAATACGGCAATAAGAAAGAAACGCCTGATTAGTGCCAAGAAAAAGCAAGGCCAATCAACCAACAATATGCCCCGTTACAGGTAGGATGAACTCTAACGAGGCTGAAGGCTCTACGTCTGCAATTGACACTAGCAGGAGTCGTTCAGGGTGGGGTGTGGGGGGGAGGGAATGACAAAAAGCTGTGATCTGAGCAAAAAGGATAAATATGCAAAGATGCTACCCATGCAAGGAAGCGAGACATAGTCCAGCAATGCCACGAATGTCAGCCGAGGCTACTGGATTGCAAAGAAGGTTCTACCGACAGCGAAGGAATTGGTACGAATAATGCCAACTATTTGTAGCTGAGAGCATCACCAGCGGGCTACAAAAAAATCATGCACGGAAGCTGGAAGAACAAGGCCAATGGTGGCTGACGCGCACAGCACGTTGATAATTTGAGGAATGAGCACTACATAAAGAATGATCACCGTTGCTCACCATCAAGAATTCGCCGCGCTGGACAGGCGACCAAGAGCTTGTCGCTGCCACATGCGATGGGGCCGCGTGCAAGCCCAACGGTATTAGGCATCACAAGTACACGCGCAAAATTGACACCACAATGGCAACACAGATGCACACATACGAATGTATAACGACCGAAAGCATAAACAGAGAATCAGTTGGTTAAGACAAGGAAAGTGGCGCAAGAGCAGCCCATGTCATGCAACTCTCAATCTGAACAAGGTTATGCCCTTCATGAAAACTAAATCAGATGTCGTTTGCATAGTCTATTGACCTTGTACGAATGAGATAGTGAAACTGCTGCAGCATTCATGGCAAGCACGGCTAACTTGGCATGAAACCGAGCGGCCCATAGCAGCCTTGGCCCTAGGGCGATACGTGAGAATGCCACGTGCGTACGGCATGCATGTTAAAGTCGATGCAAACTTATTAGTATTTCAGGCGAGGAATTCCTTGCTCACCTCAACTGGTAAAGAGTGGGCAGCTTCTGGATGTCCGAATGTGCTGTGCGTACCACTGAGCGAACAGATCGATTAAAGCTTTATTCTAGACCATGCCTATGTTTCTCCCCCGATGGCTGCTTGTAGCCTTGTCCGAGCTCGCTCCTGAATTCATTTGAGACGACGCCCTAATGGCTACATAAATCACGACGGTCATCAGTGAGCCTATGCTCCTATTCCAACCACCACGTGCGTTCATACAGAAGCGACATTGCTGGAAATCAAAAGGCACATAATCCCGCCTTGGCTGCGAGCCGATCGCAGCTCCCTTCCACCTTTCCCACCTGTGCAGCGTGGATAGATGTGCAACTCTAAGGTCTTTTTTTTTTCGCGTCGTCTTAACTTCAACTTCAACGTAACACCCGCGCAACCACTGGAATTAGGGCTCGCAATTCGCCAAGTCCCATCAACGTCGCAAAGTCTGGTGTCGTCGCTCTTCCTGTCATCAATCATTAGTGCCAAATACTATCGTCATTACTGTCGTCATTAGAGGCCCTTTAGGCCTTTACTATCGTCAGTCACTCGCTTTGTGACGATAATAACGTACGGTAGATGGCATCAGTCGTACTTCCCGCCCCCCCCCCTGCCCACGTCCCCTTCCGATTTCGCCGCTACTACATCTCGCCCCAAGTAGAAGTTTGCATTTTGCCATACATTAGGAATAACTGACTGACGAAACTAGTAAAAAGACGACTGACATGACTCTCTAGTATCGCTTGGTTGGGACCGCTGGCCTGGCATCGTAACTGTTAGCCGTACCGTTCAGACTACAGTCCACAGCAGCCCCTAGCTTGGGAGTCTGGAATGAATGGACAAAAATCTTTCGCAACATGCGCAAGTCTGGAATCAACCCGTCAGGATCCTTGCGCAAAATTCAAATATTACGCCGAAACCGATGGCAAACGACTAGGTGCACGCAATGGCTAAGGCAGTGAGGGGCTGAGGGTACGCTCGAGCGAAGGGGCCACCTAGTTTTATGTAACCACAGAGTGTGCAATAACAAACGGGGCTGCAGGTCCACGAAACGACGTGATTTCTCTAGCAATTGCGGCGTAGCAGTTTGGATCATGATGTAGGTGCACTTAGGATGTATGTCGAGTTTAATTAAGCATGGAGGTAGCAATGAGGGACTGAGACACATCATATCCAGTTCTGAATCAAGCCGTTCTTTACGCTGAAACACAGCGCAAGCAAGATCTCCGGAACCTGCCGCCAAGCTCCTTAGCCGCTAAGGTTAGCAAAATTCTGCCAGCTTCTTTTACAGCGGTTAGCATGCCGTGCTCATGTGTATGAGGCCATTTCATGGCGGCCGGGTAAAGCTGGCCATGTCTTTGAGAGCTTTGAATATGTATTCTCTGAAGGCTTTCAATACCATGGTGCTTTCTGCGCTCGGCATCTTATGTGTGCCTTCGAATTGCCGTTTTCCTCTTCAATTGCGCGTGTACCTGCGGGTGACTGATACCGTTGGGCTGGCCTCACCTGCGGCCTACCCGCGAATGGCAGGCTAGCTCCTGGTCGAGACTTGTGGTGAGTAGTGGGTACCATCGCATACCTGGAGTCTGTACTTTGTTATCGACGTGCTGTATGTGGCATTGCTAGAATGCATCCAGTTCTTCCTGTTTCTAACTCCAATTACTTGGCATTTTTGCAATCATGCTCCGCCTACATTTAAACACACATGCGTTGCATTTTTTCATAAGGCTTCTTTGTTGTTGAAAGCCGTAAACTGTCTTTCTGCTATTTACATCCCGTCTGCTGCGACTTTCTCCGGTTTTCCCCCATTGACCCCGTCTCTGCTGCACTTTCCATCAGCTCCTTTTTGTTGACAATCAGCGCTTTTAACCTTGTTAGCAAATTGTAAAAATGACACTGTCTAATATATATGAGAAAAATCCTTGTGCCTATTTTTATTAGGAGTTCAGTCATTGGGCTCTAGGAGACATGTGTGATCAACTTTGAGGCTCGTCCTTTGGGATAAAACCTCCAAAGAGTCACACCACTGGACGAGTTATCTTGAACCAGAACTTTTTGTTGGAACACTGACTGAGAGCAGCACGCTTAAGGTTTTGTAAGAAAATCATTTTTTCTCTGAAACGCCATAGCTCCTTTCTAATCATTGTGATTGTGTTGCGTATTCCTTGTCAGTCAGTTAGTTATGTATTCCTTATCATGGGACAGGCGGAGGGGGGCTAATAATTCCTCATGGGGGCAGCAAGGGAGTTGGTAGCACACGCAGTTATGAGCTTTGCTTCTTTCAACATGTTGCTCATAATATCCAATTTCGTGGTTTCTTGGTCTTTGGCATCTTCATAGTAGTAGTGCTAGGGTCTCACTTGGTCACCCTTACAATGTTAGTGCCCTTCAGCAATCTCATTTTTAGTCAATTAGGCTTCAATGGTCATCGATTTGAAATGGGAAGCGTAGTGAAGGCCGGTTCACGCCGAGAGAAACGCAGCGCTGCCGATCCAAGAGTGCAGCCGTGCACGAAGCTCGCAAAGCTGCCTGCAGCAGCACCACCACCGCCGGCAGCGCCGACAATCCTGCCCCCGACAGCACTCCCTTCAACAACCGCCACAGCATCGGTGCCATCATCCATGTTGCCTGCGCAAAGAGCAGATGAAGACATGGCCTCGGTAGAGGCGGCGCTGGCCGCGCTCCTTGCCAAGAAGGAGGCAATGATTGCAGCCAGAAAGGCGGCCGATGTCTCCCATGCAACCCCTGAAGTAAGTCTCAGGAGTGGGTGGGGTTGTAAACCTGGACATGGTTATGAGTGGTGTGATTTGGGGGGTTGCAAACAGGGGTAGTTCATGAGTGGGCAGAGTGGGGGCTGTGGGAAATTGGGGTTATTTATGAGTGGAGGGGCTGTAAACTGGGTTGTTTTTTAGTGGGCTGAGCGGGGGCTGTTGGGGGGTTGTCAACCGCGTTATTTATGTGGGCTGGGCGGGGGCTGTCGGAAACTGGGATTATTTATGAGTGGGCAGTGTGTGAAACTGTTTTTTTTTTTTTTTAACAACTGATTGAGGAGGTTGTAAACACTTGGGATTATTTATGAGGGGGGGGGGGACTGTAAACTCGGTGGCATTTGAGGTGGCTGAGTGGCGCACTCGTTTTTCATAGCCCCCGGGGGCTGTGGAGAACTGGGGTTAATATGAGGGGGAGGTTGTAAACTGCATGGGTGGTTTATGAGTGGGCTGAGTGGGGGGCTGTAGGAACCTGGGGTTATTTATGAGAGGGGGGGTCTAAACTGGTGTGGTTTATGTCAGAGTGGGCTGAGTGGGGCTGTGGGAAACTGGGATAATGTGTGGGTGGGGGGTTGTATTTAACTGGATTGTTTATGAGTGGGCTGAGCAGGGGCTGTCATAAACTGGGATTATTTATGAGTAGGCAGTGTGTGAAAAGTGGGATTTTTTTGTTTTTGATTACTGATTGAGGGGGTTGTAAACCATTGGGATTATTTATGAGGGGGGGCGGGTTGGAAACTGGGTGGTTTATGGGTGGCTGAGTGGTGACTGTGGGAAACTGGGGTTATTTATGAGAGGGGGGTCTAAACTGGGGTGGTTTATGTCAGAGTGGGCTGAGTGGGGGCTGTGGGAAACTGGGATAGTGTATGAGTGGGGGGGTCTAAACTGGGTTGTTCATGAGTGGGCTGAGCGGGGGCTGTCAGAACCTGGGATTATTTATGAGTGGGCAGTGTGTGAAACTGGGATTTTTTTATATTTTTTTTAATGAGTGATTGCAATTTTACAACCCCCTCATGAGGGGGTTGTAAACACTGGGATTATGAGTTTGCGGGCGGGGAGGCCGCCTTGCTGTTCTTGAAACCCATTCAAGGATGTTCTAGGCAACACGTTGATTTTGATGTGCAACATTTCTATTGATCGAGGCTGTGAAAGGCTATGACACATCTTGAGTGTTTAAACTTGCCTTTTTTTTCTGCTCACAGGGAGACAAGGTGCCGGCCTCCTCGTCGTCGTCCACTTGACATCGTCATCTAGGCACTACGGCTGCGCATGTTTGTTTTTGTTTTCTTGATCTATACCGAGCGCTTTCTTGTTCATGAATTGGTTACTAGGGTGCGGTGGCAGATGAGACAATTGACACCAACCATCCGTTCATGTTTCTTGCGCATGTGCGTTTTTTAATGCATTCCAGGAACATTCCGAGATTTCTGTCACGCAACGACAAGCGCCAAGCCGGCGTTTGCAAATTGTCACTGATCGATAATCACTGTTGAAGAATGAAGAATCAAGACTGAAGAATGAAGATCTGTTACATTTATCTTTATATTTGTAATAAAGAAATCGCGAGGCGTGCTTTTCATCCGTTTTGCTTTGGAATGTGTTCTGATATATCTGTGTGACATGTCACGATATATCTGTGTGATATGTCATGATCGCCCGTGGTTTTATGTCACTGTTTTCTCCCTAGATTTATCAGTGACAATGTCACGGATTTTGTCGCCCTTTTTTCCTGATATATCAGTGACAATGTCACGGATTTTGTCACCCTTTTTTTCGTGATATATCAGTGATAATGTCACGGATTTGTCACCCTTTTTTTCGTGATATATCAGTGATAATGTCACGGATTTGTCACCCTTTTTTTCGTGATATATCAGTGATAATGTCACGGATTTGTCACCCTTTTTTTCGTGATATATCAGTGATAATGTCACGGATTTGTCACCCTTTTTTTCGTGATATATCAGTGATAATGTCACGGATTTTGTCAGTGCGTTTTGTCAAGTCGTGACATTGATATTTTGTGATAATTTCCTTGTTTTTGTCACAAAGATAATCACAGAATATGCTGGTTTTATCACATGATTTGTCACGAAATGTCACAGAATATCACAGTTTTGTCACAAAAAATCACAAAGTGTCACATTTTGTCACATCCACATCACAAAATGTCACGTGATATGTCACAAAATATCACAAAATGTCACACCCCCCTTCCTAGTGTCACGTGTTAATTAATGAATTCGTTAATTAATTAATTAATGAAGTCTAAATGCAGTCTACCTGCAGTCTACCTGTTTACTGAATTCGTTTTTGTCATGTAGTCCTCCCCATGCCATGCCAGGCCTTGGGGTATGATACATCATGGTGGTGCATGTGCACCGGCTCGTGCACCAAGAGTAGGTGGCTGTTTACACCCCACACCTGCAGGTTTTAGCCCAGAAGCTGTATAAAAAACCATATGCCCCTTCTCAACAATCACGACTGGCTGGACCAACATGGCCCCACGCCATGCTCTGCATTGCCTCTTCTTCGGGGATTGACTACGCTTCGCTTTACGACCTGTCTGTGCATCCATCTCAGTCTCGACAGCTAGCATCCGTCCACCGCCTCATCGACTCGGACGGTACCTGTACGTGTAACAGTACCAGGTCTCTGTTCGGGTGCTCCCGCCCCATGCTCCAACACATCATTCTCGACAGTCTCCCTTCTCATGCGCTCTGGTGCCAGCGAGATCTGGGCTCCATCAATTTCCGCACCCACGCTCCGCTCCATATCCCTCGAGCAGCACGTACGTGACTCCCCTCGCTGCAGACGTGGCAGCAATGCCGATTACAAGATCGGGAGGCACGCTGGCCGGCTACTGAGCTCCCTCACCTTTCCACCTGGCACCACCACCTCCGGCCACCTCCACCCTTCTCGCCTCCATGCACCTCCACTACGGCTGCCACCTCCGCCTCCACCTCGCTCGGACATCAAGGGCCCAGCTCCTCGACATCGACAAATGCCTCCACCACAACGCCATCGCCATTGACTATTGAGTGCCTGCAAAACGTACCGCAGGCCTCACCGCCCAGGCGGTGAAGGACATCGCTGCCCAGCCGCAGCATATGCTGGCCCGGCCAGCGATGCTCCTCCCACTGAGCCCTGGGCGGACTTGCTGAAGCACCACACCACCTCCACCGCCTCCACCATGCACCGCGGCACAACTCAATTAAGCAACATGTCACGCTCGACCTCCGCGAGGAGGCCGACATCACCAAGCCACAATGTCATCGTCAAGCACTGACTTCGACCATGCAGCCGGCAGGTGAGAACTCGGAGTCTCTTGCCATAGCGCGTTGAAGCGCGACATTCTTACCCCCATTGAACTTACCATGGTGAGCTGCGGATGACGGCTGTCCGCCTTCCCCGCGCGCGGGGTAAGGCTGGCCCGCGGCTCCCCTGCTCCTCACCTTTAAGTACATGGCGGATAAGCTGCCGTTTCTTAAATGCCGCAAGAAGCTAGAGCTCGGGGACTTCCTCAACACGCTGAACGACGACTTGACCCTGGCACAGCAACAGCGGCGACGGGCCGGAGCTATGGCCGACCTACCTCCAGCTCCGGCAGAGCGCAGGGGGGAAACCGGTATACTGGAGGGGGGAGGTCATCCACATCGACCACAAGCCCTGGCAGGCGCCCCTCGCCACTGACCCCAGCCACCCCAGTCTAGGGAATATACATATAACAGCATTTATCATTCTCAATGAATACATATAGCAGCAGTGTAGATTTGTCAGGCTTAGGCGCTTAGCCTATAGCTAGCTCGTGGCTCACGCCTACGCGCATGTGCGCAGGCCTATAATGGGACTCCCCATTATTAAACAATTAATTAATTAGGAACATATAACTCCGTTGGGAGTATATGTAGCACATAGCCCTGAGAAGGGGCATATGGCTTTTAATACACTCTTGGCTACTTCCTGCAGGTGGTAATCTGCCACCTACTCTGGGTGCACCAAGTGCACCTGCCCACCACTGTATTCAGGCACCTAGGCGGGTGCCGACAGAGGGGGGAAGATCAGCATGTCGGCTATACAAAGGCTAGCTATAGGGCATGGCTTCCCAGCAGATCGAGAGTAACTCCCTGCATGGGCACAGCATATAATTAAATAAAGCTAGGCATCGTCTGGCCGGTGTGTGGCACGTCATCAGGCACGTACATGTATACATGATAAAATAATGCTAAGGCATCATCTGGTATAGGGCCGGTAGTAGGCGTCATGTACAAGGCCACGGCTAGGCCTGACTATTCTACACTACGTACTACTACTGCATGCTGTATTCCCCTAAGCTGGGGCGTCTGGAGGTGCTGGGGCCGCGGGGGTCGCTTGCATGCCAGGGCTTGTGGCCGACGTAGACGCATGGTCGCCCCCTTCCAGTACACCGGCTTACCCGCCGCGCGGTCTGCCGGAGCTGGAGGTATAGGTTGGCCATAGCTCCCGTCGCCGTTGTTGCTGCGCCAGGATCAAGTCGTCGTCCAAGGTGAAGGGAGTCTTCTCCAGCCGCTTGCGGCGTCTGAGAAACGAAATCTTGTCCGATGCCCGGCTCTTAAAGATGAGAAGAATTAAGCGGGGGCGCGGCCCCTGCCTTACCCCGCGCGCGGGGAAGGCGGTGCATGGGCGACCAGCTTGATCTTACCAAGCAGGCCTATGCGATCAAGGATTTTGCTCTCAAACGCACGTGCAAGCTTCTCGGTATTCTCACCTTCCGCCATGTCGAAGTTCTTGACGATGACATTAAGGCTGCGCTTGGCCGGCGAGCTCGGCCTCCTCGCGGAGGTCAAGCGTCTGCCGCTGGAGCAGTGTGCTGCCACGGCGGAGGTGGTGGAGGTGGTGCACGCTGCTTAATTGAGCATGTCCGCCCATGGGTCGGGATGGGAGGAGCATCACCAGCCAGGCCAGCAGGCTTAGCGGCAATGTCCTAGCTTCACCAACTGGGCGGTGCATGAGGCCTGGCGCAGCGGTGTTTTGCATGCAGGCACGGCGAGGGCGATGGCATTGTCCTTGAGGCGCTCAGGTCGATGTCACGGAGCTGGGTGGTGATGGCGTCGGAGGTGGGGGTGGTGCATCATTGCGGTGCAGCCGGAGGAGGCGAGGAGGGTGGAGGTGGCGGTGGCCGATGGTGGAGAGGAGGGGGAGCTCGGCAGTCAGCGTGCTGCCCATGGCCGCCACATCGAATCTGCGGCGAGGCCCGGGCCACGTGCTGCTTGAGGGCCTCCTTAAGGAATGAGCGGATCGGGAGGATTCGGTCAAGGTGGTGGTGAGGGGCTGGGGGGGCCAGAGCTCCTCGAATGAGCGCCCGTCCAAGGAGGGAGAAGAGGGCGTATTGCTGAAGGTGGGGGTGGCGGAGGGTGAGGATGGAGTCGAAATTGTAAGGGCGCCTCTGGAACTTCCAGAGCATTGACGAGGCGACCCTGGTGGAAGAGCTGCTTGCACAGTTCCATAAGCGAGGCGTGCGATCCCCAGAACACGTAGGCTCTCAGGATCTTGTCGCGTGCCGGTGAGCTTGTCAAAAAAACCAGGCTGGCTGGCGTCAAAGTCGAACTCTTCCCAGTTCGGCTCGGCAGGGCGACTGCGCTTGGCCGGTTCAGGCGACGCTGCGGGCGAAGCCCGGGAGGGAGCTGGGCGACCACTAGGGCTTGGGTAGTGGCGCCGCTGCCTTCTGGGCCGGAGGGCGAAGCTGCAGCCGGAGCTGCAGACGTATTTTCAGGGCTGAGCGCAGGCTGCCGCCAGGCTGCGTTGCGCGGAGGAGCGTTTGCACGCCATATATTGTGTAATAGCTTCGGAAAATTATATGATTTATATCAGCGTGTGCGTCATAGAAAGACGAAGCGATTGTGATATTCACAGCCGAATTCGGACTCCCCACCATGGATCAGTGATGCATTAAGAATTTAGCATAGCATTGCCTATGCAGACAGCTACTCTCTGCTGAGAAGCCATGGCAGCCCTAGTCATTGTTTAGCCATATGCTGATCTTCCACCCTATGTCCGCAACCTTAGGTGCTGGAATACATAGTGGTGCAGGTGCACTTTGTGCACCCAGAGCAGGTGTAGTTTACACCCTACCCTTACAGGAAGTAGCCCAGAATGTATCAAAAGCCATATATATTAAAAAGATCATTACTTACAGCAGAGTGAAATCACTCAAACCAAAGCACACGCCCAGCTATGTATAAACCTATATACAGAGCCATGCCAAAGGCTGCTCTATACTACGATAAGACCAATGGAAACTCCTAACGGGAGGAACCTAATAGCCCTGCTGCACCGCAAAATCAGCCCGCGTACGGCGGATCGAGCATGATGTCAGCCATGGCCCGTCAGTCAGCGCCACCGACAAGCGCTGACGCCAATACTGACGTCCAGGTCCGCGCCGACCATGGGGCCCGCTGGCCCTCCAGGTCCAGCCGGTCCTCCCGGAGCCGGCAACACTCCTTGAAGAAGACGGAGGTCAGGGGCCCCATGGCCCCAAACTCCTCCAGGACAAAGGGCACCACGATGGTGCCCGACGTCGCCGTAGGCCAGGTGAGCTTAGCCCGCTCCGCCCGGTCCGCGCCCGGCGTGTAACCTGCCGTGGGGGAGGCCCCAGCCACGTCGGCTAAGAGCCAAGGGCCGTGCCACCGAAACGTCAATAAGCAGATGCATATGCCGGCCATGCACCCCCCTCAAAGTCCAGCACCACGATGTCAGGCCGGTGGTTGGGGGAATAGAAGGCAGCGCCAGCCGCATCCTCGGACCGGAATCACCGGATGTTCGCGTACGTGGGGGAAAACCGACCAAACCATGGCGAGCACCACCGTCAGGAGGACAGTGTGCAAATACAAACAAATACCAATTCTGATTCTGTTGGCCCCCCATGCAGGCAAGGTAGTGAGTCCCCGTGGGATCCAGCGGCTGCCCACAGCTAGCTACCACAAGGCCGCCCGGCCGGAACAAGAGGCTGCGGGGCAAATATAGCTGGTGCCGGAGCGCCACCGAGTAGTGGCTGGGAGCTACTACTAAGGCGAATGGGGGGGCCATGGGAAGAGCACGAAGGTACGCCGAGCCCACACTCCGCAATGAAAGCGAGAACAGCCACGCACATCCCTGGGCGTTGAGGTCCGCGAAAAGAGCCATGCATCCAATCAGCCACGCGGTACACAACCAGCCATAGCCTTAGCCTAGTCCTAGTACAGCCATGCCGACGCCCTAGCTGGCTATGTTCAGATTACTTGCCCACGCTATACTTGTTATGCCACGCTTACATGGGTCTTATTGCACCCACAGTTTGCCGGATCGTTAGCCTGTCCTTTTAGCTAGCGCGCCCGAATATGCAGCTGTGGCATGCCTTTGGCATGAAGGAGACTGGGGGTCTCTGCCCTTTCTCCTGTAGTGCACACACAGGGATTAAAAGCACTTCAGTGCTCCGTGACTCCCCAACGGGAGCACGTGTTTAATTAATTGATTAATTAATTAATCCAATCAGCCGTGTGCAGAATACCCGCGTAGGTTTTCTGGTGTTTATCGATGACGCGAGCAGGGAATGCGGCGGGAGATTGAACGGAGGCGACCGAGGGAGTGCCGCGAGGGAGGCGGCGCTGTACCGCCTGAGCGGCACGGACGGGAGAACAGGCCTGCTGGATCTCAGCATAGGCCTCCTGGATGGCGGTTGACGAAGGGCAAAGGGCTGCTGGGGCCGGTCCAGGAAGCCATATATATTAAAAATATAATTACTTACAGCAGAGTGAAATCACTCAAACCAAAGCAAACGCCCAGCTATAAACCTATATACAGAGCCATGTCAAAGCTCTATACTACGATAAGACCAATGGAAACGCCTAACGGAGGAACCTAATAGCCCTGCTGCACCGCAAAATCAGCCCGCGTACGGCGGAGCATGATGTCAGCCATGGCCCGAGTCAGCGCCACCGACAAGCGCTGACGCCAATATGACGTCCAGGTCCGCGCCGACCATGGGGCCCGCTGGCCCTCCAGGTCCAGCCGGTCCTCCCGGAGCCGGCAACACTCCTTGAAGAAGGCGGAGGTCAGGGGCCCCATGGCCCCAAACTCCTCCAGGACAAAGGGCACCACACGATGGTGCCCGACGTCGCCGTAGGCCAGGAGCTTGGCCCGCTCCGCCCGGTCCGCCGTGTAACCTGCCGTGAGGGAGGCCCCAGCCACGTGGCTAAGAGCCAAGGGCCGCGCCACCGAAACGTCAATAAGCAGATGCCGGCCACCCCCCTCAAAGTCCAGCACCACGATGTCAGGCCGGTGGTTGGGGGAATAGAAGGCAGCGCCATCCGCATCCTCGGACCGGATGTTCGCGTGGGGGAAAACCGACCGAATCATGGCGAGCACCACCGTCAGGAGGACAGTGTGCAAATACAAATACCAATTCTGATTCTGTTGGCCCCCCATGCAGGCAAGGTAGTGAGTCCCCGTGGGATCCAGCGGCTGCCCACAGCTACCACAAGGCCGCCCGGCCGGAACAAGAGGCTGCGGGGCAAATAGCTGGTGCCGGAGCGCCACCGAGTAGTGGCTGGGAGCCAAGGCGAATGGGGGGGCCATGGGAAGAGCACGAAGGTACGCCGAGCCCACACTCCGCAAGGAAAGCGAGAACAGCCACGCACGTCCCTGGGCGTTGAGGTCCGCGAAAAGAGCAATCCAATCAGCCGTGTGCAGAATACCCGCGTAGGTTTTCTGGTGTTTATCGATGACGCGAGCAGGGAATGCGGCGGGAGATTGAACGGAGGCGACCGAGGGAGTGCCGCGAGGGAGGTGGCGCTGTACCGCCTGAGCGGCACGGACGGGAGAACAGGCCTGCTGGATCTCAGCATAGGCCTCCTGGATGGCGGTGACGAAGGGCAAAGGGCTGCTGGGGTCCAGGAGGTCAGGCGCTGCCGTTGCCAAAAGGGGCAGGAGCCGGCAGCTTTCCGCCCACGACTGAGCGACGGAGCCCAAAAAGGCTGCTGGGGCCAGCCGGGCGGCACGAGTCAGACCGCAGCCACCCATCCGTGCAGGCAGGGAGGCAATGCGAATAGCATGTGGCGGGAGGTCGGGGCCCGGGACCAGCTGCGCCAAGGCCGACTGGATGCGTTCGTCGTGGCCCTCGGCGGCCAGCCGGACCTGAGACGGAAGAGCGCCCCGGAGCCAGTGAACGACGCGAGGGTGAGCGCAAAACCACAGAAGCAGACCCTTGGTCTGCGAATCATGAAGGCGCGCAATCAAGGGCAGTACCTCAGTGCGTGCCTCGAGGGCGGCCCGCAGAGCATCGATGACAAACGCGGGGTCGCCAACCGGAACGCCGAGGACATCCAACCCATGGAGGCGCTCGTCCCGGCCCAAGAGCTGGGGCGGAAAGCCGGAGCAATCACCTTGGGGCGAGTACACCGCGCACTTGGCAAGGGTCAACTGGAGGTTGATGTCGGCCACCGCGGTCTGCAGTGCCAGCAGAGCCGCGGTGGTGTCCGGCACAGGGCCCAGAAGGTAGATATCATCCAAGTAGGCCTGAATAGCGACCGCCGGGTGGGCAGCATGGACCGCTTGGAGGCAACCCTGGAGGGGGGCGGCAAAGTACAGGGGTCCCAGGGGGTCCCCTTGCTGGGTGCCCGACCGCGACAGCAGGCCGCCGCGAGTGCCGTCCTCCATGATGTGAACCAGTTGGCCGGGCTGGCCGTAGCACACGGCTGTCCAAGCGTACAAGTCCTCGAAGGACTCCATGACGGCCGCAAACATGCTGGCGCGGGACAGACTGTTGAACGCGTTGTGGCAGTCGACCTTGACGACAGCGTGGGTGGGGTGGGCCTCGAGGTAGGCCTGCACCGAATGGATGAGGATATCCGCCCCGCCTGGAGTCGTCACCCCCAGCTGGGCCGCCACCGAGGTCTCACCCGCTGCGAGGGGCGGGCAGAAAAAGGCACGGAGCTCGGGCGCCTTTTGGCGGCAGATCACTTTGCCCACGAGCTTGCGGAGCACCTCACCGCAGGCGATCGGGCGCACCTTGCCCTCGGGGGGGGCAAGACACCCTTGAGCAGAGCGAGGAGGCGAGCGCCCGCTAACCACTCGCGCGCAGCGGGAGGAACGCGACCAGCCGCCAGGTCAATGAGGGTGTCAAAGAGAATGTCCTCGCCCCCATGCCCCACCAGGACCTCCAAGTGCTCGTAGCGCCAGCCCGACGGCCCGGTAGAGGAAGCCCGCGGGACCGCACGCATCACCTCCAGGAAGCAGTCGCGGTCCAGCCGGAGGGGGGCCGGCAGGGGGTCCGGCACGGGCAGCTGGAATCCGGGCTCCGCAGGGTGAAGAGCCTCCAAGGCCGCCAGGGTAGCCGCATTGGCGGGGGCGAGCTTGGCCATTTCCAAGCGGGTCATGGCCCGGCTGAGCTGCCCCTCGCGGACGAGGCGGATGACGTCGGCGGCCACCCGCTCGAAGTTGACCTCCCCCGACAGCCGGGCCGTGCGCGGGGGCGGCACGCCAAACAGCCCCTCCCAGTCCCCCTGCAGAAAGCGTCGGCAACGGGCAATAACCGCACCCTGGAGGCCGCGCACACCACGCCCGAGAGGGGTGAGGAGCAGGCGGGGGGTCACCATGTGCAGTTTAAAGCCCAGCGGGTCGTCCGGAGCGGCGTGCATGCGCCGGAGAGAAACGATTGCACATTGCGCGAAAAGGCTACGCGCGCGGTGGGGGAGGTCGGTCAGGGTAGACGTCGGGTTGATGGCGCATGCATCCCAGGGAACCGTGTCAAGCCAACGCCAACTGGCCGAGTAGTCGGGCGGCGGGGGCTGGGAGCCGGTGGGAGCCGAGGCGGGAGGGGGGGAGGGGGCCGGGACTGCTGGCCGGTTGAGGGGCCGTTGAGCAACACAGGCGCGCGCGTGCTGAGCGCGCCCGTGAATGGAGTACACCCGCTGGCAGTGAGCTTCCGGGCACCGGTAACAGCTCATGGCCTGCAGATCCGCCGCGCCGAGATCGGGGTGCACAGCGCGAAGGTGCTGGCAGAGGAGGTTACGGTTGTGGAACACACCCGCACACGGGGACCCCGTGGGAAGCAGCACGGCACACCGGTGAAGGCCGTCGGCGGGCGCTGAGTGGCGGGGAGCGGCGCCAGCAAAGGCAGGACGTGGGGCCTGCGGCGTCTCCCCAGCCGGGCCGGCAGGCGCGCGCACCACGACCCGACCAGCGCCCGGCAGGCCCGCCGGGGCCACGGAGGAGGCAGTGCCCACCGGGGAGACCCCCAGCGGAGGGGGATCGAGAACGCCGGCGCCCCTCCCAGGGGGACTCGCCAGCGCGCCCGCGACCACCCCAGGCCCCGGCAACGAGGCCGGGGGCGGAGGCCGAGGGGTCGGGGAGGCAGCTGGCCCCGGGGCCCGGTGGGGACCCGGCAGGGGACCCAGCGAGACCGGGGGCGGGCCGAGAGGAAGCGCAGTCCCAGGGGGCGGCACAACAGCCCGGCACAACGGGCAGCGCGGCACGGAGTGGAGCAAGCTGCGCGCGATGCACGCTTGATGGAATGTGTGGCCGCACGCGGGCAGGCGACACAAGCCATCCCCCGGCCGGAAGGGCTCAAGGCAGATGGCACAGGAGCCCGACTCGGGGTCGTCCCCCTCCAGAAGGGACCGGACATGAGGGGGGGGCGGGTCCCAGCCGGCCTCCCAGCAACCCGGGAGAGCGGCAATCTGGGCGCGCGAGAGGATGCCGACCGGTTGGTCAGCCGCGGGGTGCCATTCGTGCGGGATGCCTGCCAACTCCAGGATGTCGTGGAGGAAGGCAGAAACAGGCGTCCCCGCGGTTAGGGGCTGGGCGCGCCCGGCCGAGTCCACCAAGATGGCCTGGCCGCCCTGAACCGCGATGGGGGCCCCGAACTCCACACGCAGCATGGCGGCCTGCGCCAGGCTGAGGGAGGTGATGAGAAAGCCCCCACTGGCAACCGGGCCGGGAGGCGGGGCCTGGGCGTCCAAGAAGAGGCGAAGCTGCCGCGGGGACATGAGGCCCAGGTCGGCGCCGCCCGCGAGGTAGGCCGCCCGCACCGAGACCTGTGCGTCTCGAGCCACCGCCGTGACGAACTCGACCACCTCCTGACCCACCCGCTCGTCCAGGGAAAGCAGCTCTTCCTGCCGGGCGGCCGGGAGATGCCACGGCAGCCGGCAGCCGGCGTGATATCCTTCCAAGACATACCCCCAAAGAGTCGAGGCCGTCACCGGGGGGCGGCGGAAAGAAATGTCGCCCGCACCTGCGCAACTAGGGCCAGGAAGGCCGGGGGCCTAGGGAGCGAGGGGAAGGCGGCCTGGAGCCCGACCGCGTCCAGCAACAAAGGGCAGTACGCCCAAGAAAAGGTGGCGCGGCCCACCACGCCGACAATGTGCGAGGGCGGCCACGAGGTGAACGCGTGGGCCCGGGGGCCGCCGTCCCACGCGGCAAGGACGGGGGTGGCGGCTGGGTGGCCAACCGCGGCCGGGGGAAGGGAGGCCAGAGCGTCGGGGAGCGAGGGGCCGGGGGCGGGCGCCGGGGTCGCCAGGCCCGCCGGGGGTCGGCCGGGCTCAGCCCAGGCGACAGCGCCGCGCCCCCGTCGGCGGGGCCAGGCGACGGGTGGGGCCCCGGGGCCGAGGGCGCCAGGGCCCGAGCAACGGCGGCCCCATCGGGCAGGCCACGGCCCGCCCCGAGGGCCTCGGCAGGGGGGCACACGGGGCAGGGGGCCGGAGCACCCAGCGGGGAGGGCAGCCCGGGGGCCCGCCGGGGGGGACAGCGCGGGCACGTCCAGGAGCCCGGCGGGACCCGGTAGAGCCGGGGAGTAAGACACTGCAAGTGCCACCCGGAATTGCAAGCATCACAAACTAACATGTGGTGCCCGCGGTGCCCGCTCCGGCAGACCTCGCAGGCCAAGGAGGGGGAGACCGGGGCGCCCGAGCCCCCCGCAGCCGGGTCGTATATATGCCCCTTCTCAGGGATATGTGTTACGTAGAGTATGCCCCTTCTCAGGGATATGTGTTACGTACTGCGAGGACGACCTGACGACACGGATCGGCATGGCGTGGGCGCAACTCCATGACCACCGCCGCTGGTGGAGCAACCCCGCCCTACCCCGGATCGTAAAGCGTGACCTCTTCAAGGTTGTCATTCTGACGATCCTGACCTACGGCGCCGAGACCTGGACACTGACGCAGGAGCTGGAGCAACGACTCGACGGCAACGTCACCAAGATGCTGCGCAAGGCCCTTAACATCCCCAGTTTGGTTTGCACATTAGTAATGCGGATTTGTACGCTGATTTGCCCTATGTTTCCCACATTATTAGGCACATGCAGGCGCCTGGGCCTAGCCGGGCACCTGCATGGCCCGCACAGATCAGGTAGACACATCAGATAGACTAGCTGGCACCAAGCCTGCCCAGCCTGGGCGATATGTCTTCACCTGGCGTGCCCCAGGCCGCGCGCGGCAGGGCCGCCACCCGTATACTTTTAATTCGTGATAGACTCGGCATGGACATGTGCTACACTAGACGTGACGGGCTCACACCCGGGCAGCCGGCTCAGGACTGGTTTGTCTGTAATCTGGAGGCAGATGATACGCAAGGATAGATGGCAAGTAGTGATGAAGGAGACCACCCCCAAGTCTGGAGGGGCTCCGCGTGTGACCGCGTATGGCATTCATAGCGATTCGGGCCGTGGTGCCCACAACCCTGTAATTTAGGACCTAGATAGCTTACACCATCCATTCCATCCCATGCTCCCCTCCCACTGAGGACTTATGCTCACGTGACGCAGTCACGTGTCTATTAATTAATTATTTAATTAATAGCTTACACCATCCATTCCATCCCAAGCAGCGGTTCCTCTCTCGTCGCAAGCGGTTGCACGACCTCACCTGGACGCTGGATGACGACCTAACCCCCGCTCAGCAACAGCAGCGACGCGACCTGTGGCCGGAATACCTCCGCCATAAGCAGGACCCCCAGAAGCCCAAGGTGTACTGGAGGGGCGGGGACCTGATGATCAACCACAAGATGTGGACGCCCCCAGCGGGCTAGAATAGCAATAGCCCTAGCTTGTAACCATTGGAGTCACTGTCGCTAAGGCAGCCATGCCTAGAATGTTTGCCTAGCTGTGCCAACAAACCTAGTCACGTGCCGCCAACGCACGGTACACAACCAGCCATAGCCTTAGCCTAGTTCTAGTACAGCCATGCTACGCCCTGGCTATGTTCAGATTACTTGCCCACGCTCCTTGCTATGACATGCTCACATGGGTCTTATTGCACCCACAGTTTGCCGGATCGTTAGCCTGTCCTTTTAGCTAGCCGCGCCCGATTGCAGCTGTGGCATGCCTTTGGCATGAAGGAGACTGGGGGTCTCTGCCCTTTCTCCTGTAGTGCACACACAGGGATTAAAAGCACTTCGGTGCTCCGTGACTCCCCAACGGGAGCACGAGTTTAATTAATTAATTAATCAATTCCATCCCATGTTCCCCTCCCGCTGACGCAGTCACGTGTCTATTAATTAATTAATCAATTAATTAATATTAATTAATTAATTAATACTCCCAACGGAGTTTTGTTCTTGGCTAATTAATTATTTAATATAGTCCTCGTGATGCATGCATCTAAGACCCCCCGGATACATCATGGTGGCCACGAGATAGCCATCGCTGACGGCGGCGCCAATATCTTTTACGTTTGGGCTCCAAAATTTCGCCGCAACTATCACAATCACTTCGTCTTTCTAAGATGCACACGCTGATATATTTTCCCGAAGCTATCACGCAATATTCTGATTTGGCACGCCGCAAAGTTGAAAACCATTTGCGTTCAGTGCCGGTCCGCGGAAAACGCGGAAAAACGCGATCTGCAAATGAATCCAGGCCGGAATCGAACTGAGGACCTCTCGCACCAATTTTGCTGACTATAGGACGGACGTCTCCTAGGGCATCGCCAACTGACACCTACAGTCATCCGCAAAAGTTCTCCTTTCCGGGGAGTGATGCAAGCCTTTCGGATTTGGTACTAGATAAATCATTCGAGATCTGTGTGTAGGAGTACTACACACGTGTCTGCACGCGAGACTTGTCTGCACGCAATATAAGTACGACGAGCAAATGCTCCTCTACGCAACGCAGCCTGGCGGCTGCGCTGAGCCCTGAAAATATACGTCATGTAGCTCCGGCTGCAGCTTCGCCCTCCGGCCTGGCAGGCAGTTGGCAGATCAGGCCCGCGTATATAAGCGACCACCGTTCTAGGCTACTCATGGCCCAGTGTAGATCTTTTGATCGCATTGCCCAGACGCGGCAGGATGTAAATTAATTAATTAATTAATAGACACGTGACTGCGTCACGGGAGCATAAGTCCTCAGTGGGAGGGGAACATGGGATGGAATGGATGGTGTAAGCTATCTAGGTCCTAGTTACAGGGGTGTGGGCACCGCGGCCCGAATCGCTATGAATGCCATACGCGGTCACACGCGGAGCCCCCACAGACTTGGGGGTGGTCTCCTTCATCACTACTTGCCATCTATCCTTGCGTACCATCTGCCTCCATATTACAGACAAACCAGGAGGCTGCCCGGGTGGGCAGGATGTAAAAACATGCACTAACTTAGGTTGACGCGCAGCACAAGCTCGCAAAATCGTAATCCACGCTGGTTGTGCACACGCGTCACCATCCTTTTATTGAATTCAACCATTTTCATCACAACCCAACTAAGGTGTCATGCATATACCGAAAAGTCCCTTTATCCCCAAGTAAGGGAGATTGATTGTGTAAAAACTTAAGCTTGTATCCAAGCAGCTTGTTTTTCCCAGGAAACAGGCGGCCACGATACAGAGCCTGAGCCACAGGGCCCAAACGCCCGCCTTTCCGTGGCGAACTGGAATGACATGTCGTAATGTAGAACGCTCTTGTCGCCTTCCGTTGCAACATCTAGTGCAAGGCCTTCCGCAAATTTGCCAGAGCCTCCTCACAAGCCCCCTGGAGACTAACTCCCAACTGCTGCGTGACACTGACGTAGTAATCCGAGCTCAGTGCCCCCGCCTTGTCTCCTGGCACGGAGCCAGACACAGGGGTGCCTGCGGGCACCGCGGCTTGCGCAACCAAGTCCTTTGCACAGCGGGCGAATGATTGCAGCAAGCGCTCGAGGGCGAGGATTGACGACACGAATGTCGCCAGCGAGGGGTGCACGCGCGTGTGCTCCAGCGCCAGCGTGCCAGCGAGCGCCAGCTGTCCCGCGGTGGTCAGCTGGGCGACCGCGTGGGCAATGAGGATCCTCTTCAGGGGCATGTACCTGGGAATGAGGGTAAGGGGAAAGTAAGCGGGGGGAAAGTTCATTGGGAAAAGTCCATGGCGCAAAAAAGGCAGCAGCAGGTGAGGAGGCAGCAGCAGGTCATGATGGCAGGGAGCAGGAAGGTGGAGTGATCACCTGCGGTGGAAAAACTGGCCTCAACGGCAGTTTATCCAGAACCCAGTCCGACGTTAAACCTAGCTACAGCTGGGAATCCAGATGACTTGGCAACCTGTCAAAACAACATATTATAAATATTTGACAACGTCCCCGTCTCCCAGACAAGGAAAATGGAAAAAAAAAAACATATGCGACACGAAATACTAACATCCAGCTTAATAGACAGCAACGAACAAGTGCACGCACGCGCTACATGCCACCACGAGTGATCCATGGACAAAAAAAAAATCCACTCCCAAGGACTTTCATCTCCCTGAAGAGCCATCATCAAAGACATTCAACCCCATGTATCGTATGATTAGAATCCAAGTGTGGTTGCCCTGCAAAACGTACCAGGGGCCTGGTGCGCTGGCCCCCCCTGGCGCTGCCTCCCTCGCGTCACCCCCAACGAGGCGAGACAGGCTAGACTTGACCACGCCACGCGTGGTCGCCTGCGGGACGAGCGCTGGCACCAGCGTGCCGGACATTAGCAGCGACGCCACAAAGTCCAGCGAACGTGCTGCGCCCTCCTGCCCTGGTCTCGGTTCATTGGATGCTGACAGCTGGCTGAATCGCTCCTGGAGGGCAGGGACCGATGCCAGCTCATCCGCGGCGAGGGGGACATGTGGCCACAAGCGGGCGATCACTTCGGCCAGGGAGCGGTTGGGGAGAGGCAGGCTGTCGAACCGACTTGTCGTGTCAACTTCCGAAGCATCGGATGAGGTAGCGCCCTCGCTTGCCTGCGGCTCCTCCGGCGCTAGCTGCGGTGCCTCCTGCTCCATCTGCGGGGCCTCCTGCTGTTGCGGGGCCTCCTGTGCACGTGTCTGTTCCAGCGGGGCATCCTGTTTTGGCATCGGGGACTTCTTCGGCTCTTGCTGTGAGGCCTGTTGCCCTTGTGAGGCCTGTTGTCCTTGAGAGGCCCCTCGTGCCTGTGAGGCCACCGGCTCCTTCCGTGGGGCGCCCTGTGCCTGCGGCCCTGCCTCCTGCGCTTGCTGCGGTGGCTGCGCAGGCTCCTTTCCTGGCTCTTGCGGCGCCCATTCCTCCTCTTCCCTCTTCTCTGGTGGAGGGGTTGTCGCCGCTGGTGGCGGGGGCTGCTTTTGCTTTTGCTTCTGCTTCTGCTTTTGCTTCAGCGCTTGCCTCTGCTGCTGCTCTGTATCCTTCTCTTTCTCCCTCTCCCTCTCCTTTTCCAGTTCCCTCTCCTTCTCCTTCTCCATTTCCCTCTTCCTCTCTTCTTCTCTCTTCCTCTCCTCCTCCCTCTTCCTCTCCTTCGCCTTGGTTTCCTCTGCTCTCTTCCTCTCCTCTTCTCTCTTCCTCTCCTCCTCCTTCCTCTCCTCCTCCCTCTTCCTCTCCTCCTCCCTCTTTCTCTCCTCTTCCTTCTTCCTCTCCTCCTCCCTCTTCCTCTCCTCCTCCCTCTTCCTCTTTTCCTCCCTCTTCCTCTCCTCTTCTCTCTTCCTCTCCTCCTCCCTCTTCCTCTCTTCCTCCCTCTTCCTCTCTTCCTCCCCCTTCCTTTCCTCCTCTCTCTTCCTCTCCTCCTCCCTCTTCCTCTCATCTTCCTTCTTCCTCTCCTCCTCCCTCTTCCTCTCCTCCTCCCTCTTCCTCTCCTCCTCCCTCTCCCTTGCCAGTTCCCCCTCCCTCTCCCTCTCCCTCTCCCTCTCCTCCTCATTTCTCTTATCTTCCTCCTCCTCCCTCTCTTTCTCTTGCTCCTGCTGCCGCTTCTGCTGCTGCTTCTGCCGCCGCTGCGCCTTGCCCGCCTTCACCCCCGCCGAAAGACTGCCCACCTCCTGGTCCCCGGGCGATTCCCCACGCGCCACCGACGTCCCCTCAACCTCGCCCGCCGCATCAGCCTTCACCACCGGCGTCGATGCTGCCGCCTGTCCCGCTTCCTCCTTGCTCTCTGAGCTCGCTGGGCTTAACGGTTTGCGAGTCGCACCTTTCCCCCCCCTACCAGGCTGGCCGGGGCCACCAGGGCCCGCCGTAGCACTTGGCACACTGTGCTCCGTCTCCGCGCCAGCAAGACCAACAGGAGGCCTCCAGCCAGCCCACGACAGCCCCGGTGCGCCCCTGCCGGCACCCTGGCCACCCGTCTGCCCGGACTGCCTGCCTGCCCGTGGTAGCTGCTGCCCTGCGCCCGCGCCTCTCTCGGACGCAGGCGCCACGAGCGAGAGGAGCAAGGCTCGCGCTGCTGCAGCGTTTGCCAGCACAGAGGCATGTGTTGAAGCAGGCGCCCCCCCTGCGTCCGTGTCGGGGGCGGAAGAACCGCCGGACTGCCCCACCCCCCGCCACAAGACTTCCCACACGATCCCACGCAGGCGGTCCTGCAGCCCATCCGTGTCTGTGCCGATGACATCTCCACTCTGCTGTTGCTGCTGCTGCTGTTGTTGCTGCTGCTTCGGCGCAGGGCTCTTGACCGGTGCACCCTTATGGCCTATACCACCCTCCCCAGCAGGGCTCAGGCTCGCCAGGGAGGACGCCAGGTGGCGCACACCCGCCAGCACGTAGTCCGCATCCACCGCCACCGGCAGCATCCCCGACAGCTCCCCCGTCACGAGCCGCCCATCCCTCACGATCCGCACGGATAGCCCGTTCGCGGCCGCTGCATAGGCACCCTCGAGCATGCCGTCAGCGGCTGCGGAAATGTCCGCCGCTGCGGGCCGTGCAGAGAGGTCCCCTCCCGCGGCCGTTGATGTTGCGCTCGCATCGTCTGCCTTGTCATCGTCTGCAGAGGGGGAGGTTGCTGAGTTGGCATGCTGGTTACTGCCACTGCCACCACCCCCGCCACCGGCCCCACCGGCACTTTCCGTTTGGCTCCCTTTCCGGCCCTGGGCTCCCCCTCGTTTCTTGCTCCCGCCACCGCCTTGTTTCTTGGACCCGGGTCCCCCACTGGTGACGCTGCCTTCCTTGACGAGGCCCTCCTGGGGTCCGCTGTCCTTGTTGACATCCTGGGCAGCCGCGATGGGGGAGGAGGCGCCCTCCTGCGTGCCCTGTAGCATGATGCCGACAGGCAACACACAGCACAATAAAAAAAGCGCATGCACGCAAGCACGGCATGAAGGCAAGAATATATGATAACATAAACATATACTACTATACATGAAGGCAAGAAAATATGATAACGCAAGAAAGGATGGTGGCGCTGACAAGATATCACGAGGGCGCCGCGGAGGGTGGGGATAAGGCGGGGAGGGCCTTATATTTAGTCAACTACCCACGAGGGCCGTGGGGGGGGGGGGGGGGGGGGGGGGTAGGCGGGGGAGAGGAGCACAGGGTGAGAATGACTGCAGTTGAGAAAGTGCATGTAGCCAGGCCCCGTAGGAATTTCCCTAAACTATCTCAGCCAAGATGACAACTTACTGGCTACTGAGTCAGGTTCGTTCACAACACACAAAGAGATGGCTGATCTAACGAGCAATGTGGGCAGAGCAATCGTGTATGATTGCGGATTCGTTTAGATAAATAAGGTAGGCTATAGACCCTGTCTGTCGGCTAGCTTGCGTGAGCTCCCTGCTCCCGTGCTTCCGCTATAGGCCTCCACATGCGGTTCCGTCCCACGCCTCCCGCCCTTCAGTGCTACCTTGTCCACTCCCTTGCCCGCTCTATTTCGAGCTTCCTACAACGCTACCTTCCCGGCTAGCGTCTCCACCGCCTCCCCTGCAATCTCCTCCGCTCCCTTCTCCGCTCACCTGGGCGGAGCGACGCGCAGCCGCCCCCGCACAGAACGCCCCCGCCACGCGCCGCAGTACCCGCAACGGCGTTCCGTGGGACAGCAGCAACTCCTCCAGTGCGCGCTGCAGCCCATCCTCTGATACTCCCGCACGATGGGCATCCAGCACAGGCAGCAAGGGAGCCACCTGGTCACTGTAGCCAGCCGCCGGGTCAGTATAGCTGCCAAACTCCCCTTCCAGCAACCTGGCAACCGCCAGCATAAACTCGGCGTGCGCGGCCGACCTCTGCAGCAACCGCTGGCATTCCTCCAAACGCTTGTCGGCCCCCCCACCCCCTGCCGCCAGCGCGCACTTGAGCGCATCTGACATCACAGCTGCGACCAACGAACGGGCGACAACGTGGGCATGCCAGAGGGCTTGCACGTTCCCGTTGGGTGAAACCCCATCATTATTATTCTTCGTTGCGGACGCCGGCGTTATAGCAAACGTGGGCGCGAGAACTGCTCCTCCTTCATCCCGAGCGCCAAGCTGCCCCCCCACCAGCGTGCACACGGAGGTGACGGCGGCAAGAAGGTGGCTGGGTGTTGCCAGGCGGTCCAGGAAAGGTGCCACTTGTTGGTATCGCGCCATCATCTCCTCCGCACTCGTCACCGCTGCTCCCCCTTCTGCTGCCTTCAACGCTTGTCCTTGTACTGGTCCCGCACCCTTGCAGCCATCGTCGCCCCCCCGCCCTGCCAAGATGTCCTTGATCAGGCCAAGGTAGAGAGCGCTCGGGTCCGTACCCAACGTGACGTCTGCAAGCTGCGGAACGCTGGCCGTGGCCGCTGCCTCCACGGTTGGACCCTCTCCCCCTACACCAGCGGGACCTTGCTGGCTATCCACCGAAGAGGGCGCAGGTGTAGGGGCGGGAAGCACCTTGAGCAGCTTGGCGAGCGTGTTGACATTGGCTGCCGTCACGTGTCTCCGCAGCTCCCGCACGGCGCTTGAGGGCCCATCGAGATTGCCTCGCGCGTGGGATGACGCGGGCGAGCTGAACCCTTCTATCTTACCTTCAAGTAAGGGGGGTTGAACCCCCTTGCCCCCGACAATGGGGTAGAATTCCCCCCCCTGGTCTGCATCAACAACAGGATCACAAGGTTTCACCCCTTTGCCCGGCAACCCCTTGCCTGCGATGATGGGGTCGTCCGCCAGCAGTTCCCTCAGGTCCACTCCGGGGGCCACCTTGGGCAGCTTGTCCGCCAGCTGGACGTACTTGGGGAGCCGCAGCAACGCCTGCGACAGCTCACCAGCTGACCACGAGGGAGGATGAAGGGGCGATGGTGCCGCCAGGGAGTCCTTGGCAACCCTGGCATCACTGACCAGGGTGGCGCCGGAGGGATACTTGTCCGTCGCATCTCCTTTTCCGGATCCCTTTGTCGATGCGTCCTTGCCTCCTTTGCCTTCCTTTCTCACCGACGCCTCCTTGCCCGCTTGCTTCCCTTGCACACTGCCACCCTGTCCCTGCCCCTGCCCCTGTCCTTGCGTCAGGTTGGATGCGCTAGAGCGACCGGCCAGTGATGCATTGCAGCAGTCCTCGATCAGCGAGAGGAGGTAGCCCCAGCGCGCATAGTCCGTGCCGGGCAGCTGGCGGCAGGCCACGGACTGGAGTCGGTCCAGCATGGCGGTCGGGCGGGAGAGCAGGTCGCGCTCGTGCGCCAGAATAAGGCGCTTGATGGTGGCCAGGCGCGACGGTGGGAAGGACCGGGGGAGGCCCTGGGGGGACGAGGGCGGCAGTGGGCTACCGATGGATGCGTCGGGGGAGGGCGCGTCTAGCAGGATGGCTTGGATCATGGCCATGGTGACCTGCGGGGAAAGAACAGAGGATTGCCCAGAAGGGAGGAAGGTTGCACGAGAAGACAAGCCGGGGGGAACAAAAAAGAGAAGAGAAGACGCAACCTGACGAGATGTGATATGGGTTGAGGTTCAATCGGTAGCAAGGGGCCTAAATGGTAGGGGGTCAGAGGCACTCAAGGGATTGAGGCGGACCCTAGCCATGGACTGCTATGCAAACCTATGGATAATAATCTTCACTAGCGCGCAATAACGATTCTCACTTGCTGTAACACACACGACCCCACTCCGCCCTTGAAAGCCTGTTCTTGTTTACATTCGCCTATTCTGATGTACATAGCCTCGCCGTTTATTAGAAGTGGCTGCCAGGATGCACGGCTTCTACCGCACACCCCCTACACTGCAGCAGCGTACACCCACCTCCCACTCGTCCACCCCGTAGCGCCCCGCCATCCGGTACAGCAGCTGCCGCGGTGAGCACTTGGCCCCTCCGTCAGTACTGCCCTCCGTCACCTCGCCCTCCTTCCCTCTCTTGCCCCACGAACCATTCCTGCTCCCCTCCCCTTTGCCGCCCCCGCCGGCTGTGTCCCCTGCCCCCCCCTCGGTCCCCTCTTGGTCCCTTTCTACCGCCGCTGTCACGGCTGCGAGCGCCAGCACGATCTCTTGGCGGTACCCCGCCGCGTCCCTCGCTCGCGTCAGCTGCTGCTGGTGGAGGTCACCGTGTGGTTGCAGTCGCTGCTCCATCCCGTCACCGGCACTTGCAGACTGCACCGCCACCCTATGCTCCAAGTGACCCACTACGAAGCGGAACGTGTCTAGACCCGGCAGCCAGCGGGCAAGCGCCGCCGCATCCCCTGCCGCGATGACCCGATCCGTCAAGAGCCGTAGCTGGGGAGCCGCCGCGTGACAAACGCCGGCATTACCCGAGGCATCCGCATCGCCCGTAACCCTTCCTCCTGCGCCGTCGCCGCTGGCGGCTGCCTCGGATGCCGCAGACGCCCCATGGCCCTCGCTGCCATTATGTACTTGACTGGCAAACACATGCGCCGCGCCTCCTGGCTCTCTGGCACTCTGATACTTGTCCAGCCATGCCTTGATCGGCGAAAGGTCACCGCCTGCCACCACCGCCAAGGCTTGCGCAGCCGCCAGGCTGCTTTCCTCCGCACCACCACCACCACCACCACCGCCGCCCTCGCCCGCACAGCTGCCGTCATCCCTCTGGACCGCCGCCGTCAGTGCGACCGAGTTGTACAGCGCGCCCGCCCGCAGGCATGCGTCGAGGCATGCGCGCCAGGTGGCGTCGTCTGGGCCCACCTCCCCGCCGCTGCTCCTTGCGGGATGACAGGGGGAGACCACTGACGCGCCTGCGCCAGCATAATCACCCGGCATGCCTGCGCTGCCGCTGGCCAGCTCATCCCCCGCTCTGGCATCGGCACCTGGGATGTCATCTGCCCCTCTTTTTCTCTTTGAACCCCCCCCCAAGCCCCCCTTGCCCCTACGGGCTGGAGCCGCAGGAGGTGGTCCTCCAACAGCCAGTTGCAGCGCGCCAGCTGGCAGCAGCCCGCGCCCGATCCGACGGAGTTCTCCAAGCCCTCCCTGGCTAGGCACGAGCGACGGCTACTCCCCCCCCTACACATCCCCTGGCTGGCATCGACGATCGACAGAATCGCAGCACTAAGGGCCGGGCTGCGCTCCAGCCATGCGGCGGACGAGGCCGCTGCACCTCCCGCTGCCCCGTCATCGCGCGACGCGTCACCAAACAGCGACCCCCGCCCGCCAGTGCCAGAGGTCTCGGAAAAACTCGAGTGGCCACTGGCCAAAGTCACAGTGTCGCCCGCCTGTCGGCTACAGCTGCCCGCACACAGGCCCGAGAGGGCAGCGTCGGAGAGTGACGCAGCGATCCTGGCCAGCCCGTCGACCACCAGCCACGCGCTGATGCCGGATACGTCACCGCCTGCCGAGGCGCTTGCGTCGACTTGATCTCTCGAGCCGCTCTTGCCAGGGACACCCGCCTGGCCAAGAGTGCCGGCCGATGACCCATCATTCTTCTCTGTCGCATTCTTACCGCGCGGGTCGTGGCCTCCTCCACCTCTGCTTTTTCCTCCGCCTCCTCCCCCTCCTGCGCCTCCACTGGTGCCTCCTCCACCCCCTTCTCCACCGCCTCCACTGCCGCCTCCTCCACCGCCTCCTCGTCCCCCGCTCGCCTTAATGCGCTTGTGGGCGCCGTGCGCGGCGAAGCACTCCCGCGCAACTTGCGTCTGCAGCAGGTGCAGCGCCAGCCAGTCCGCGCACACGCCCGACGTGGCGGTGTCATCCCCTGCTCCTCTATCCCCGCCCACGGCTCCCCCATAGGCATCCGCATCTCCACCCCCAGGGGCATGCGGTGTGTGGCCACGCAGGCACGCCACCAAGGCACCGTAACGCCCCGCCTGCTTGATGCCTGCCCGCGACAAGGCCACGGTGACCTGAGCATGCCTCTCGTCACCGGCGCCAGGGATGCTGGCGTCTGTACCCGCGGGGGCGTCCTCTCCCCCTGCGGCCACGTTGCCTAGGAGCTGCCTCAGCGAGCGCATGCTGCTGCCGAACTCGCCACCATCGTTGTCAAAACCACAATGACCACCATTCTTGTCATTCTGGTTGCCATCGCTCTTAGCATCATCATCGTAATTGCTGGCATCGTGGTGGTTGCTGGCATCCGAGGCCATGCCGTCCTTGTCTCCGGCACCCGTCACCGCGCGCATGGCAGCCAGCAGCGGGGACACGCTCGCCTCGTTTGCCACCCCTGGTACAGGCAACGATGATGCATCAAAACATGGTGCATCTGAACATGGTGCAGTACACGGTTAATGGGAAAGTTCTACGTCATGCGGCAAGATGGTGCAGTGAGTGATTATTACTGGGTCACACAGCAACCCAACACAAGGGCGGTAGGTTTATATGGTAAAGTTCAGACTGCAACCGTGCCGGGGAAGCAAGGATGCAGCACAAGGATGCAAGGGTAGAGCCCACCGCAACAGTGCCGTGGGAAACGCGGGCGTTGCGAGGACCGGGGCCCGATGGGAGGCGCACACGAGGAGAGGCGAGAGCAAGAGCAGACAAGCGAGAGCAGGAGCAGAGGATGCAGCATACCACGGATCTCGCATGCGTACGCGGTGGCTGCTAGCACCCTCGCCACGATGGCCATCCCGGCCACGTAATGCACGCGGGTGTGCAACTGTTGGTTAACAGGCGCAAACTCCATTACTGCGTCGTAATATATGTAGGAAGACTTCCTACCGTGCCGGGCAGACGCCCCACTCCCGCCGAGCATGCCGATGAGGCAGGGTCGGGGGTCCCATTTAAAAAGCCCGATATAGAAAGTAATAATATTATACTGCTAGTAGTAGTAGTAGTAGTAGTAGTAGTAGTAGTAGTAGTAGTAGTAGTAGCAGTAGTAGTTGTAGTAGTAGCAGCAGCAGCAGCAGCAGTAGTAGTAGTAGTACTAGTAGTAGTAGTAGTAGTAGTAGTAGTAGTAGTAGTAGTAGTAGTAGTAGTAGTAGTAGTAGTAGTAGTAGTAGTAGTAGTAGTAGTAGTAGTAGTAGTAGTAGTAGTAGTCGTAGTAGAAGTAGTCGTCGTCGTCGTCGTCGTCGTCGTCGTCGTCGTCGTCATCGTGGTGGTGGTGGTAGTAGTAGTAGTAGTGGTGGTAGTAGTAGTAGTGGTGGTAGTAGTAGTAGAATATAATATTCTACCAGTGCTGTAGAGAGCCTTCCCTTACACAAGAAAGTGGATTTATATAGTACTTTCCAGAAAAACTTCCCGCCCCTGCTAACTAGGGCGAGCTGTCACATGCTTTCATGACTAGAATCTTATACACCCCCCCCACACACACGTTTAAGATTGGGGTCCGACCAATCCAGGGCTCACGACATTAAAGAAACTTACTACTGTGATTCGATTCTACTAAGTTCTACTACATTCTAGTACAATTAGACTACTAGTAGAGGTCAAATCCAGGGTCTCATGATCTTAAACCTGAGAATCTTAAACGCGGGGGGGGGGGGGTAGAGGGCAAGGACTTGGTAGATCAGAAGGGGATTTCGACCCATAAGTGCACTTGGAATGTTGCCAGACCCATAGCCCATGCTCAATGCCTCAGGTCAGACATCACGGCATGCCTCACCTCGGGTGCTGATGGCGCCTGCCCCCCCGATGAGCGCGTCCAGCTTGGCGTCTAGGGACCCCCCCAGGGGCAGCGACGGCGCGAGGAGCGCCTCCACGTGCGCGGCCGTGTCGAGCTCCGTCCACAGGCGGAGAATGCCGTCCATCTCCATCAACGCCGGCGAGGATGACCACGATGAGGGTGCCGCGGATGATGGCGATGAGGAGGAGAAGGCAGGTAATGATGATGACGTAGATGCATCGTTGGTGGCAGCAGCACCAGAGGATAGTGATGATGATAGAGTGGGGGATGGGAGCGAGAGTGGTCCCGCTGCCCCTGCCATGGCGCTGTTAATGCTGCCACCGCCACACTGGGATAGCGCAAACGCCGCCAAGTCCCGGCAACCCGCCAGGTCGCGCCGCCGGCACTCCTGGTTCTGCGCGAGCGCGACGCAGACGGCCCACGCGGGCGGGTCTGCTGCTAGCGCCCGCGCCGCGTCTGCTCTCCCGATCACCTGCATGGCCGCCTCGCCCAGGGTGGGACGTTTCAGGCCTCCCGACGCGGAGACGGAGCTACTGGCATCCGGGGATGGCACGGCGGGCAGCAGCGGCGGTGGCGGCGGGCAGGGGCACCCGCGCACGACCTCCAGCGCGAGCCGGTGCGCGTGCATGACGTCGCCGGCACGGAGCGCGGCGGCCGCCACCTCCAGGCGCACCCTGGCGGCGTCCCAGGGGGACCGCAGGCCCAGCAGGCGGGCGGTCTCGAGCACCCCATCTACGTCCTTGAAGAGGGGGGCCGCCGTGGTTCGCCCGTGGTGGTGCGCGTGAGCCTGGTGGTGGGAGAGGGGGTATGACCACCGTGTCGGAGGGGTATCCTCATGGGGAGGGGGAGAGGGGATCAGCACGGGAACATTGCCATGGGGAGGGGGAGAGAGGAGATCAACATGGCGAGCGGAGAGAGGGGATAACAACATGGGCGAGGTAGCGAGGGAATTTCATGAAGGCAGCCGCAACGTGGGAGCTGGGGTAGGTATTGTGTGCTGCAAGAGATGGGCACGAGTGGGCGGAGGAACTCGTTGCTGCCCCCAACCACGCCCATCTTTTTGCAGCCGTCCATCGCCCTGCGTACTGCGCACGGTTCTCGATACTGTACACGGGCAGGCCTAGTGAGCTAGTAAAATGTGCTTAGTTTCGTAAAGCTTATAGCCTAGCACCACACCATAACCAGTTAATTTTTCATTATATGCAGCGTGTGTTTGGCACACATATGTAGACTATCTAGGCTTCCCAGATTACCCAGAATAGCTAGGTTCATGGATGCCTGATTGCTTATGCGTGATGCAAGTGCTTCACGAGCAGTGGTGCAAAAGCTCTTTGGACTAAGGACGGTAATCTCAGAGCCATAAGAAAGAGTCACCACAAACGTTTATGTGCACGACCAACACACGGGTACCAGCATCGTTGCTTCAGGGATTGGTGAGCGTGCTCATGCCCTCATCCGTTCCTACACCAGCGCACCCGGCACAAGATGATATTCAAAGTGGCAATGACATTTTTAACAATTGCAATGACAGCCAAGAGGCAGCAAACCAGCCCCAGATGCGCACGCTGTCTTACGGCGCCAGGTGTGCACGTTCTCATGTCAGACAGCGCCCACAGGCGTTGCCATAACTGAAAATCTTGCTCGCTGATTTACCTTTAATAGATGCCAGACAGATTTGAAAGGTTGAACGTAAGGGGGGGGAGGTGGACAAAAAATAATGGAATTCTCGTTTTCGGTTCGTTTGCTAGGAAAAGCTTCCTGCCTCAGCTCCGTGACTGCACTCCTTAACGTTACTCGATGACATGAAGCTCCAATCACCCAGCTGGCATGACATGAGGCTCCAATTACCCAATTACCATGACACGAAGCTCCATGGGGTTTTGCTCTGTGGGGCTCGCGACTATGCTCCATGGCAACCAATGAGCGTTGCTCCATGATGGACACACATCACAGCGAGCCAAAATGAAAGCAGTATTACACTAGTACTACTATGGTTGAAATTAGTAGATTATACAGTAGTACAGTAGTATGATTTGATCTGGCACTCACCGCAGTGAGCTATATAGTACACTAGTACTAGTATTGTAGTATATTAAAAGATATATGATTAGTGACACATGATGAGTGTAGTGATAGCGCATTAATAGATTATATATGCTTGATATGGCACCCACCACAGTGAGCTAAACAATACATTAGTATGTTAGTAGATTACATATGATTGGTTTGGCACTCACCGCGGCAAGCGCGAGGCGGATGAGCTCAGCCTTGTCCGGCATGAGCCGCAACTGCAGCGGTGCCAGCCCAGCCAGGCCGTACGCGGGCGTCGCGAGGCGCTGCAGGCCGGTGACCAGCAGGTCTTCCTCCGCACACGCCGCACTGGAATGGTGGAAGAACGAAATCCGGGCAGGAAGGAAAGTAAGACGACAGAAAGGAGAAAGACAAGGAATGAGTGAGGAAGCACATGCCATAATTAGGTGGGGAAGCCGGGGCATGGGGCAAGCAGGACACGAGTGCCACTTGCAGGAGAGCGTTAAATGCACAAGAGCTCAGCTGATTGCATAAAGGTGCCACAAAGCGCACAAGAACAGCACCAAAAGAATGCCACAAATAGCGCAAGAGCGCGCCCGTTTGCACCACTTCGTGCCACCTGCACGAAAGCGCCCTCGGCCTCACGGATCACACGAGAGCGCCAACACCAGCTGCACCAGGAACGGAACGGAACCGATCGCAGCTCCCACAGTCTCACTCAAGAGCATGAGAGCGCCACCAGCTGCACAAGGAACTGGAATCTATCGCCAGTCGCAGGACAGCGCGCGCTTGCCTGGGCTGACCCGGCAGCGCCTGCCCGAGCGCGAGCACCTCCCTGGCACGCGCCACGTCCGGGTGGCCCAGGGAGGGCGCCGCCAGCAGCTGCTCGCGCGCCACCTTGAGGATGATGTCCTCCGCCTTGTCGCGGGGGAGGGAGGCGGAGGAGGTGCCGGATGTCAGGAATCCCTTGGCCACGCCCACGGCCCCCGCCATGAGCGCCGCACGTGCCGTCTCCCCAAGACACTTGTCGATGGGGAGGCAGCGGAGGCCGTTCTCCTGTTGGAGGGGGGGGGGGGGGGAGGGGGAAGGGAGGGGAAAGGCAGGAGTATAGATGAGTATGGATGAGGCGGTGACGGCGGAGGGCATTATCCTGCTGCGATAACTAAGGCATCCAGAAGGGATGGTCCAAGTGAAGGCAGGTGTTAGGGCTCATGCAGAACGAGGGAAACAGAAATAGATTTGCACCGCTCAAACCGCCGTAACCCTTACAGCAACATTACGCAACCGCCATCCTTATGCTCAATTGGAAAACCCATTTATGATTTCCAAAACAACGATTAGTTACATTACCTGCAGCAAGCGCGCGTGGGCAACACTATTCAAGCTAAAATGCATTATTTGTCAGTACCAGTACAAGCTGATGTATAAGGTATTCTTTGGGTATTATATATATTCGGGTATTATATATCGGGTATTATATTTGTCGTTTCCACTACCAGCTGATGTATCCGACGCTTCTACCCGTCGTCCCTACCAGTGTTTTTAGTAAGGGTTTTTGGCACGCGTCAGCCCATAGCAGTTGGGGCGGGGCCCAGCTAGGGCCTCCATATAAGGCGGAACTACCCTCAGGCCTCAAGTAATGAACCGGGGGATGGGGGGTGGGGCACTCACATTATAGTTACCCTAAGGGCAACAAAACTTTTAACAAGATATCTTTTATTATCAAAATGAGCTTGAGATTTCAATGGTAAGTGATTGGTACTTGATGCATCAAGCTCAAACAAAAGCTAGCACGTCTGGATGTGTATAAAACAAGAGCCCTTAGCTACGGATTATAAGACAAACTGTCTAGCCTCTGGATCCATTGTTGTCAAGACTCAAGACAGGTACCAGCGCTGACTGCACCTCCCGGGGCTTGTGCCTCTAGCCTCACCGCTAGCCACTACCAGTCAGTCAGTATAGCTCCAACTTATCATCCTCGGTTGACCTTGTCCTCTTGTTCCGCCTTTCTAGTTCCCTCACGGCCTTGGTTACATCGACGAGAGCGGGACTACTGGGTCCTGCCCCGTCGGCGGTTTGCCTCTTCAAAATATGACGAAATCGCAACCGAATGAACCTTTTAAGGAATCCGCCTCCTTTCGACCCCATGGCCAGGTGTGCCCAAAGCCCAAAACCTCGCTGAAGATCCGCGAGTCAGGTACAAGGCAATGTAATGCAGAAATACGAAAAAATGTTGCGTAGACTTACGGTTAGGCCGCTGAGGTTGATCAACGAATTTTATTTCCTAACGGGCCTCAGCATGATACCTAAACCGATGCAACCCGCATGTTGCAAGAAAAGTAGAAAACGCTCCTACGAAATAGCAGCTGCTATTAAAATGCATCCATCGTAAGTTTACGTATGCTTTGCTTACAAAGTATCCGCAAGCGCTGCGATGGCTATCGCCACCTCGGTGGCTGCACCAAATAATTATGTTGTCACGCGTTGGCAAGCCAGGCAGACGGGCCGGCAGGTCTTAGCATACAGGTACAGTAATAACTAATAAGTCACGTTCCAGAGGTGAGAGGCTCCACACGGCCAATTAGTGCGGCCCACATTTCAGTCACAATCAGTTTCAGTAAGTACACGAAAATCTCAAGTACGATTCGGTGGGCCTGGATGGGCTTATACATAAAACTATGTACGAAAAGGACATATAGGCGCGGCGAATAGAGGTTGACGCGGCGAACCTGTGGCCAGGCACATGACGCGTGAGGACTTGGTGCACGTCAGACGACCGACGCGAAGCCCAAATTTACGCGTCAGTCGCCTGACGCGCGGCCTAAATTTACGCGTCAGCCGGCTGACGCGCGGGGTAAAATTCCTGACGCGTAAGAGCTGGCGCGTCAGCCCGCTGACGCATGCGTCACGTTACTAAAAACACTGGTCCCTACCTGCAGTGCGCGCACGTGGCGCCACACGACGGATACTAACCAGTGCTAGATTTAACATCACGATAAAAAACTTCTAGGGTTACTATCAGCCACCCCACCTGCAGCGTGCGCACGTGGCGCCACACGCGCAGCCACCCGTCGCCGTCCAGCGGGGGCGAGGAGCGCGAGGCGTTCGCAAGCAGCAACCGCAAGAGCTGGGATGCGCCCTGGACATCCACCTCACCACCACCACCGGCAACGTCTGCCGCCGCAGCCCCGTCCCTGTCCCCACCAGCCCCGTCCGCAGGAGAAGAGGCCTGTGCCTGCGACCTGCCAGCCTCCTGCACCGACGTACGCTTCCCCGTCGAGGAAGCCACACTGACATCCGTGCACCAGCCCCGGAAGATGCGTGGGGGGCGGGAGAGCCTGTAAGGAGCCGACGCCAACAGAATGCCCGCCTCCACGTGGCCCTTGGCCGCGCGCACCTTGTCCCTGAGCTGGGGCAGGGAGGGCCCCTGGCCAGGCGTTGCGTCCAAGCGCGGCAGCGCCTCGAGCATGGACTTCATAGTGGCAAACTGGGAGACGGCGAACTCGGCGTCGGCGACGCCGCTGGCAGATGGCACCTCAGCCAAGTACAGGATTAGTAAGGCCAGCTCGACAATGGTCTTCTCGTCTCCGAGGTAAAACGAGGCACTGCTGCCAGTTGTACCACCCGAGCCACCCCCAGTGAAAGAATGAACCAAAGCAGAGTTCGAAGCTGCAGAGGAGGTGGAGGCGGGGCCAGACCGGCTGTTTAAGCCGGCACTGCGGGAGGAAGAGGCGGCGGTGCTGCTGGACCCGGCTGCCGTGACGGCGCGAGAAACTTCGATGATCACGGCAGCGCAGAGTCCGAGGCTCTTTGGGGCGCGTGACAGCAGATAGCGGCCCAAGAGCCCGCCCAGGGGCGCGGTGCTGCCTGCTTTACCACCACCATCTGTGCTACCCCCATCACCTGCGCCACCGCCGCCGCTGCTGTTGCTACCTTTGCGGTTGTTTTCATTGCTGGAGTTGAGGCTGGAAGTGGTGGCGGCGGCGTTACTGCTGGCAGAAGTAGCTGCAGATGCGGATGCGCGTGCCAGCAGTGGGGCGCACCGCTGACGCAGCACGTCGACCACGTTGCCCTCGTGCGAACCTTCTAGCAGCAGGCACAGCCGGGCGTAGTCGTCCAGGGATAGGTACTCGGCGAGCGAGGTGCTAGCGGCACGGGAGTTTACAGCAGCGCCGCTGGGTGGATGGAAAGGACATATGGGGTGGCGGGGCGCAAGGATGTGTTTGTGGGGGTTGGCAAAGGCGGCAAGAATGTGGAAGGGGTGGAAAGGACGGGGAGGGGGGGGCGGTGGAGGAGGATAAAGGGGGAGGGAGACGTGTCACTGGCCAACAACGGACGTCCTTCGGTCCGATATGTGGAAAGCAACCTTATCCAGTAGACTTTGAGTTAATAGCTAGCAAAGCGATGCCCCAATTGGAGCCGTGCTGAGCTCAGCACATGTATGGAAGAGGGAAACTAGGCAACGTACGGGCAAGGGAGGGTATGGATGAGAAAGGGAAGGGAGGGGTGGCTAAAAAGGGGAAAAGAAGAGGGGAGCGTTGGCTGGACAAGGCCACACAGGGTATTCATCGATGGTATTCGAGGTACTACTGAAGTGGTGGCATTATGAATATTCTCATATTTGGAAGGGCTTGCCGAACAAGGCCATGACAGAAGGCGCGCAAAAGTGGAAGCAATTGTTGGCGTTTGCGGCCACAGTGCGTGTGCCAACAGAAAGAAAGCATTCAATAGCAACTACGATACACCTGAACATGAGCATAGCTGCGACAACTCATGGGTTTAGTCACCGGC
Organism: Mesostigma viride; assembly: GCA_009746045.1. Classification (NCBI taxonomy): domain Eukaryota; kingdom Viridiplantae; phylum Streptophyta; class Mesostigmatophyceae; order Mesostigmatales; family Mesostigmataceae; genus Mesostigma; species Mesostigma viride. The sequence continues at coordinate 71,957 of RPFO01000406.1, forward strand.
GCACGACCTCTACCAACTTCTGGGCATTACGCCATGGTGCATCTCCTACAAAACCTAAACCCTGTATTCACAATCAGCTAATGCCAAACACTACCTCGCTTGGCGCCGTAGCTATATCATCTCAACCCGAACCTTCATTTGCTCCGCTAATTGATATATACTAGTACTACTGGTATATATAATTACACCTCATATAGCCTGGTGCTGTGTAGGTGAAACGGAATCTCTGCTCAATGAGTAGCAATACAGTTGAGTCCCTATTGAAAGAAATTCTGTAGGAGAAAGTTGTCACCGCGCACCTGAACGTGGCGGCATGCAGGTCGGTGACATGGTCCAACATTGCCACCATGCGCTGCCCCTTCCACCCGCGCTCCACCGCCAGAGAGGCGAGCGAGTAGGCGTGCTCCAGCTGGCCGCTGGCCGCGTCCAGCTCGGTGACGCGAGCCAGAAGCCAGGCCTCCACGTCCTCATCCCCCAGGGGGGGGGCTTCCTCGGGGCCCGTCGTCACGGTAGCCGCCATCACCGCAGAGGGCGCCGGTGCCGTGGATTTAGTTGAAGGTGTTTGCGACCTGGTTGAGGTGGGACCGGCAGTGGTGGATGAGGGAGCTGGGATGCCAGAAATCCCTGTGGTAGAGTGTCCTGTGGTGGAAACTCCCGTCAAGGCCAGCGCGTCCTCTTCTGTCAGCCGTAGCATTTCCTCGGTCGCCAACATAGGGTCAAACGGCAGCACTGGGGAGATGGAGTTGCTGGCATCCAGGCCATCTACGGTAGCCGCCGTGCGATCTGGGCCCGCGGCTGGTTGCAGGGCGGAGATGACCCCGCGCGCTCGTTGCGTCGACAGCAGTGCACACGCCCGCTGGCACTCGACCCAGTCAGCCCGCCGCCGCAGGGGGGAGCTCGCGTAGGGCCCCGCCTTGCTGGCGCCCACGTGCGGCAGCGGCAGCATCACCCGGTACCTGATGGCGGTAGAGACAGGGGTTAGGGTGATAGCAAATTAAACAGGGTGATAGTAAATTTATTTAAAAAACGGAACAAGACAAAAGGAGCAAGACATTGGCGAGAGAGAACAGCGAGGATCTGCATGATTGAGGGCCAGCGAGGGGAGAAGAACCCCTCTTGCCACTTATAGCTCCGCATGAAGCCACTAATGGAATCAAGCTTGATCATGTGACGCGGTCACGAAGACTAGGAGACGATTACTGTTCACTTCAGGATGTCTCCAATGCTCCCCAACCATGGCGCAGATACCTCATCATGGACCTACTATCAGTCACAACCCCGTTCAGTCACACAACACCCGCAAAAATCCCCAAACCAACTGCCTACTGCCGATGGGCCCGATATGTTCATACTACATTACAAACTCACTCCCAAGACATCCCCACATCCACCCCCAACTACTACCCCCCACAAATACCTCCCACTATTACCCCCACCGTCACTCCCCCCGACAAATCCCCAGAATAACCCTCCACCATGATCGCACCCCACACCATCCTACACCCCACTCCACCCCCCACCCCACTCACTTGTATGGTGGCACGGAGACAGGAATGGCAGCTCCCTACTCGCTTGTACAGTGAGAACGCCGCAACCATCATCCCCCCCCCACTCACTTGTATGGGGACACGGTCTCAGGAATCGCCTGCAGGACCCGCAACAAGAGCCGCCCGCCGCCCGCACAAAACACGCGGCGGTGACGGTGCCAGAGCACCTCGAGCGAGTGCACGTCGGCGGTCGTTGCGTACGCCATCGCAACAACGGGCAGCGGCGTGTCCCTCAGCGCCGCGAACGCCTCGGGGTCGTACTTGCCGTGGCGCAGCGCCAGGGAGGTCTCCAGGGTGTCGCGCAGCTGCAGCGCCCGCAGGCGCCACGCCAGCTGGCGCAGGACGTCCTCGCTGACATCGCCCGCTGACGTCACCTCACCAGCGGCTCCCACTGCCTCGGGTCCGCTGGACTTGGGCCCCCCGCTGGCATCCTTGGCGGCTACCCCCTTTGTCGTACTGGTGCCTTTCTCGTCATCTTCCTCCTCATCCTCCTCGTCTTCATCTTCGTCGTCATCGTCATCACTTTCTTCTTCGTTAGCCTTGGCAGCCTAGCATCATGCCAACCGGTTGCGCACAAACAGGCATGCACATGGGCAAAGGATAAAGTATCAATTATACAACAAACGCTTGTTAACGCGTGCCTCTATTAACGTTAGTCACAAGCAACCGAAAGCTGGTCTGCAAAAAGTGCCATAAAAAGTGCCATGAAGCCCAGTACACATGTGCAGGACACTGGTAGGCAGTCAGCTGCCCCTGTCCAAACAATGTCAGGAGCAGGTGCATTGCACGCAAAATAACGGTACTCCCCGAACCATCTACCCATTACTTGTAGAGCTAGGTGAAGCAACGAGCTAGTAGTGCAGCCGTGGGGTATACTTATGCGATGTGCCCAAGGCTTATTTCTACAAGTGCCATGCCCAAGCCGAATGACCAAGCAGCGCATGAGGGAAGCGATGCTGAGCCATCCACCACTGGGAAAATGCCAGAAACTGCCGTCGGTCCAGGATATTTGTATTTATTATGTTTAATTGATAATTCACAAGATGCCCTTCCTGCAGGCTAGGGACATCGCATCGAAGAGAAAAAACAAAGACAAAGACCTCATTTCTAGACCCCATTTTTCAGAGGAGGAAATGACCCCATCTCCTATCTGGGCGCCACCATCTGCATAATGCTAGCATACAAACTGTTGCCCTACTCCCGCACGCCACCCTACCCCTCGCATCCTACCAAACCATTGCGTGTGTTTCATCCTTGCACGCCTGCTCACCCATCACTCTTGCCCTGCCCCCCTGAACCATAGCTTGCGTTTATACCAAGCAGACCTAGCCTTGGCCTACACTACGATATTTAGTCTGTTATACGAATCTCATCATCACTTCAAAAGGGTTCATAATCACTTTAGAAAGGCTGCTATTGTAAGCTTCACTCTCCCACCACCCGCTCACCCTCATCCTTTCCTCCCACCGCGCGCCCGCTCACCCTCATTTTCTCCTCCGCGTCGAACCCCCCCTCGCTGTACGCGCGCTCCGTCTCCTTGATCACGTGCTCCAGCAACGCGCGCTGGCCCTCCACGGTGTCCGCCACGCGCGTCAGCGCCTGCGCCATCGCCCACGTCTTGTCCGACACCTTGGCGAGGCTGTTGGCAATCGCGCCGCGGTCGATGGTGTCGGATGCCAGCCACCTGAGGGGGACGGGGTCAATGCGTTAAGGGGTGGGGTGGGGTTGCATTGGGGTCAAGCCTTTTGGTTTATCCAGGGTCAAGGGGTGAGGGTCAGAGGGTCGCATGCATGGGGGGGATGGCAATAAGCAACGTGATTACCGAGGGTATGACAAGGATGACGAAAGGCCACCTGGGGGTTAACGGTTTGACAGGAAGGAAGGTTCAAGCATGGGATCAAGCTTGGGGGGTAAGCGATGGCTTTCGCACCGCAGCCACTCTCATGGTACAGTTCGGATGTTATAGAGGACCAGCAGGCCACGCGCATGAGGAGGGGCCATCGGGCCACCGAATGGATTCGTTCTCTCATTCCTTCACAATTCTGCGTTGGGATCGGGTACTGGCCATGGCGCCAAGTGCACAAGGTCCAAACGGACCGAAGGTAAAAGTTCATACTACTCAAACATCCTATCCATGTCACATCAACCTCATAGCATCATCCTCAAAACATCTCACCGATACGCGCCGCTGCGCGCCACCTGGAGTTGTCCGCAAGCCCGACAAGAGATGACTGGGAAATTTGTGGTACGATACTGGATTCGAGCCCAGGACCTCTCGCATGATTTCGCGACGGTCGGCATCTCCTGATCCGAACGCATCCCAACTCCCAAGCTGTAGCCCAACTGCGAAAAAGTGATGACGCCTCTTGTACCCATTCAATATGTTTACATCCAACGGGCCATGTTTATTTCCTATAGGCCGTGTTTACATCCCATGCATATCTAGTCATGTGGCCTAAGCCCCCGCCCAAAGCGGTCCACGGTGTCGTGGTCGACACCAACCAACCCATGATGAGCTACAGTCACCTAGTGTCACCTGCTGTGACCTGCTATCACCTGTCACCTACTGTAACCTGCTATCACCTGCCATCTTCTGTCACCTACTATCACCTGTCACCTTCTGTAACCTGCTATCACCTGTCACCTTCTGTCACCTGCTATCACCTGTCATCTTCTGTCACCTGCTATCACCTGTCACCTTCTGTAACCTGCTATCACCTGCCATCTTCTGTCACCTGCTATCACCTGCCATCTTCTGTCACCTGCTATCACCTGTCATCTTCTGTCACCTGCTATCACCTGCCATCTTCTGTAACCTGCTATCACCTGTCATCTTCTGTCACCTGCTATCACCTGTCATCTTCTGTCACCTGCTATCACCTGCCATCTTCTGTCACCTGCTATCACCTGCCATCTTCTGTCACCTGCTATCACCTGTCATCTTCTGTCACCTGCTATCACCTGTCATCTTCTGTTACCTGCTATCACCTGCCATCTTCTGTCACCTGCTATCACCTGTCATCTTCTGTCACCTGCTATCACCTGTCATCTTCTGTCACCTGCTATCACCTGTCATCTTCTGTAACCTGCTATCACCTGTCATCTTCTGTGACCTGCTATCACCTGCCATCTTCTGTCACCTGCTATCACCTGTCATCTTCTGTAACCTGCTATCACCTGCCATCTTCTGTCACCTGCTATCACCTGTCATCTTCTGTCACCTGCTATCACCTGTCATCTTCTGTCACCTGCTATCACCTGTCACCTACTGTAACCTGCTATCACCTGCCATCTTCTGTCACCTGCTATCACCTGCCATCTTCTGTCACCTGCTATCACCTGTCACCTTCTGTAACCTGCTATCACCTGCCATCTTCTGTCACCTGCTATCACCTGCCATCTTCTGTCACCTGCTATCACCTGCCATCTTCTGTCACCTGCTATCACCTGCCATCTTCTGTCACCTGCTATCACCTGTCATCTTCTGTCACCTGCTATCACCTGTCATCTTCTGTCACCTGCTATCACCTGTCACCTTCTGTAACCTGCTATCACCTGCCATCTTCTGTCACCTGCTATCACCTGTCATCTTCTGTCACCTGCTATCACCTGTCATCTTCTGTCACCTGCTATCACCTGTCATCTTCTGTGACCTGCTATCACCTGTCATCTTCTGTCACCTGCTATCACCTGCCATCTTCTGTCACCTGCTATCACCTGTCATCTTCTGTAACCTGCTATCACCTGCCATCTTCTGTCACCTGCTATCACCTGTCATCTTCTGTAACCTGCTATCACCTGTCATCTTCTGTCACCTGCTATCACCTGTCACCTTCTGTCACCTGCTATCACCTGTCATCTTCTGTAACCTGCTATCACCTGCCATCTTCTGTAACCTGCTATCACCTGTCATCTTCTGTGACCTGCTATCACCTGTCATCTTCTGTCACCTGCTATCACCTGTCATCTTCTGTCACCTGCTATCACCTGCCATCTTCTGTGACCTGCTATCACCTGTCATCTTCTGTCACCTGCTATCACCTGTCATCTTCTGTCACCTGCTATCACCTGTCATCTTCTGTCACCTAGTATCACCTGTCATCTTCTGTCACCTGCTATCACCTGTCATCTTCTGTTACCTGCTATCACCTGCCATCTTCTGTCACCTGCTATCACCTGCCATCTTCTGTCACCTGCTATCACCTGCCATCTTCTGTCACCTGCTATCACCTGTCATCTTCTGTCACCTGCTATCACCTGCCATCTTCTGTAACCTGCTATCACCTGTCATCTTCTGTCACCTGCTATCACCTGTCATCTACTGTAACCTGCTATCACCTGTCATCTTCTGTCACCTGCTATCACCTGTCATCTTCTGTCACCTGCTATCACCTGTCATCTTCTGTCACCTGCTATCACCTGTCATCTACTGTAACCTGCTATCACCTGTCATCTTCTGTCACCTGCTATCACCTGCCATCTTCTGTCACCTGCTATCACCTGCCATCTTCTGTCACCTGCTATCACCTGTCACCTACTGTAACCTGCTATCACCTGTCATCTTCTGTCACCTGCTATCACCTGTCATCTTCTATCACCTGCTATCACCTGCTATCTTCTGTAACCTGCTATCACCTGTCATCTTCTGTCACCTGCTATCACCTGTCATCTTCTGTCACCTGCTATCACCTGCCATCTTCTGTCACCTGCTATCACCTGTCATCTTCTGTCACCTGCTATCACCTGTCATCTTCTGTAACCTACTATCACCTGCCATCTTCTGTCACCTGCTATCACCTGCCATCTTCTGTCACCTGCTATCACCTGTCATCTTCTGTAACCTGCTATCACCTGCCATCTTCTGTCACCTGCTATCACCTGTCATCTTCTGTCACCTGCTATCACCTCTCATCTTCTGTCACCTGCTATCACCTGTCATCTTCTGTCACCTAGTATCACCTGTCATCTTCTGTCACCTGCTATCACCTCTCATCTTCTGTCACCTGCTATCACCTGCCATCTTCTGTAACCTACTATCACCTGTCATCTTCTGTCACCTACTATCACCTGTCATCTTCTGTCACCTGCTATCACCTGTCATCTTCTGTAACCTGCTATCACCTGCCATCTTCTGTAACCTGCTATCACCTGCCATCTTCTGTCACCTGCTATCACCTGTCATCTTCTGTAACCTGCTATCACCTGCCATCTTCTGTCACCTGCTATCACCTGCCATCTTCTGTCACCTGCTATCACCTGTCATCTACTTTATCCAAACCGCATGTGCACATCCTGTATACATCCACACGTATGCCACCCCTGGCGCAGTGCACGTCGCGGTCGACACGAATCACCCATCCTGTCTACGCCCACCGGGCGCGTCTTATGCCCCACCTGGCACGGTGCACGGCGTCGCGGTCCAAGCCGTATCGGTTGCACAGCAGCGTGGCCGCGCCCCACTCCTCGGCCGCCAGGTGGCGCGCTAGCATCTGCTCGGCGCTGCGCTGGACCACCGCAACGAGCCGCCACTTGAGGACGCGGGGGGCAGCTGGTGTGTGTGTGTGTGGGGGGGGAGAACACGGCCGGAGAAGTGGGAGGGGAGGGCAGTTCCAACAACAGCACACCAGACGTATGCTCCCCGGTCAGTCCACCGAGGATGTATTGGGGAAGAAGCGATGCCATAAAATGTACCGCATGCCGTGCTGAAATCTGTACATGTGGCCGCATGGCATGAATGATTAAGCCATTTAACACAAGCGCATCTAGGTATGAGGGCAATGATGCTATTAGGGACGCAAAACCACTATGGCTTTGCAAGGCTAGCCCTTTTTAGGACTGTAGTGACCAGTATAGAGACCAATGGGTCTAGTACAGTATACTACGGCTTTGCAAGGCACCCCCTTTTTAGGACTGTAGTGACCAGTATAGTGACCAAGGGGTCTAGTACAGTATACTACGGCTTTGCCAGGCAAGCGTTGGACTGTTAAAATGGTGCAAGCGAGCACGATGATGCCTTGCACGCGTCGTCGTCCACATACGAGACAAGACAGAAGTTTCAACAGTACCAAAAAAATGTATACAACCAAACCATTAATAGAACAAAACTATCTATGTAACCAAATCATCCTTGCCCCACCGCCCATCCTTGCACCAGAACAAGCCATGCCGCGTCTAGATGACAGCCGCTCTGGACCCGATCAAGGCCTCGCGGATAGCACGGCCATGACAGCAGCCCTAGAGAAGCACCCCTCGTTCCACCAACGCATCCCTCGTTCCACGGCCAGTAATCCGATCACCACCATTCGTACCATCATCGCCGTCCGTGGCCGCCCCCCGTGGCCGTTTGCGGCCCACCAGCCGGCCCCACACGCCGCCACCTGTCCCCTCCTCGGCCTCCTCGGCCCGGTCGCTCATGTCCATGCCCGCAAATGCAGCCTGCGCGAGGCCCCGCAGGTGTCGCGTAGACTCCTCCTCCTCCTCTTCCTCCTTCTCCTCCTCTTCCTCCTCTTCCTCCTCCTCCTCCTTGCCTTCTTTAACCTGCTCCCCCCTCTTGTCCTTGTCCTTGCCGCCTCCTTTGTTTGTGCCCCCCTCGCTGGTACCCGGTTTCTTGCGTTTCTTCGCGCCATCTGGCAGTGCGTGAGCGAGGGCACATCGGCAGAGCATCACATGATGAGAGGGGGAGACGGCAGTATTAACAAACTAATGCAACACAATCACGTGACAGGAGACAGGGGACAGGGGATGCGGACACAGAAGGGCCATGGATCAGTGGGACGTTAGCAAACCAAAGCGCATGGCTACACACGTGCTCAGCTGATTGTATGGTTGACATTACATGGAAAATGCATGGGTCATTGCCGCCCAGGCATGGCCCCTTCGGAGCTGGAGAGCATTGAGTCCTTTGTTTCCATGCTTATGCACGTGCTAGGCCAGGTATGCATGAGCCGTCACCATGGCACAATATACGACTAGAGAATGGTGAGCGTTTTTGCATGCTGGATCGTTTGCGACAATCACTGTGGTGGACATAGGACGACCATGCGCACACCCCACGCTGGAACACCCGTTCCCTCATCCACCGTTCCCTCATCACACACCCCACGCTGGAACACCCGTTCCCTCATCCACCGTTCCCTCATCACACACCCCACGCTGGAACACCCGTTCCCTCATCCACCGTTCCCTCATCACACACCCCACGCTGGAACACCCGTTCCCTCATCCACCGTTCCCTCATCACACACCCCACGCTGGAACACCCGTTCCCTCATCCACCGTTCCCTCATGCGCACACCCCACGCTGGAACACCCGTTCCCTCATCCACCGTTCCCTCATCACACACCCCACGCTGGAACACCCGTTCCCTCATCCACCGTTCCCTCATGCGCACACCCCACGCTGGAACACCCGTTCCCTCATCCACCGTTCCCTCATCACACACCCCACGCTGGAACACCCGTTCCCTCATCCCCCGTTCCCTCATCACACACCCCACGCTGGAACACCCGTTCCCTCATCCACCGTTCCCTCATCACACACCCCACGCTGGAACACCCGTTCCCTCATCCACCGTTCCCTCATCACACACCCCACGCTGGAACACCCGTTCCCTCATCCACCGTTCCCTCATCACACACCCCACGCTGGAACACCCGTTCCCTCATCCACCGTTCCCTCATCACACACCCCACGCTGGAACACCCGTTCCCTCATCCACCGTTCCCTCATCACACACCCCACGCTGGAACACCCGTTCCCTCATCCACCGTTCCCTCATCACACACCCCACGCTGGAACACCCGTTCCCTCATCCACCGTTCCCTCATGCGCACACCCCACGCTGGAACACCCGTTCCCTCATCCCCGTTCCCTCATCGCACACCCCACGCTGGAACACCCGTTCCCTCATCCACCGTTCCCTCATCACACACCCCACGCTGGAACACCCGTTCCCTCATCCACCGTTCCCTCATCACACACCCCACGCTGGAACACCCGTTCCCTCATCCACCGTTCCCTCATCGCACACCCCACGCTGGAACACCCGTTCCCTCATCCACCGTTCCCTCATCACACACCCCACGCTGGAACACCCGTTCCCTCATCCACCGTTCCCTCATCACACACCCCACGCTGGAACACCCGTTCCCTCATCCACCGTTCCCTCATCACACACCCCACGCTTGAACACCCGTTCCCTCATCCACCGTTCCCTCATCACACACCCCACGCTGGAACACCCGTTCCCTCATCCACCGTTCCCTCATCACACACCCCACGCTGGAACACCCGTTCCCTCATCCCCCGTTCCCTCATGCGCACACCCCACGCTGGAACACCCGTTCCCTCATCCACCGTTCCCTCATGCACACACCCCACGCTGGAACACCCGTTCCCTCATCCACCGTTCCCTCATCACACACCCCACGCTGGAACACCCGTTCCCTCATCCCCCGTTCCCTCATCACACACCCCACGCTGGAACACCCGTTCCCTCATCCACCGTTCCCTCATCACACACCCCACGCTGGAACACCCGTTCCCTCATCCACCGTTCCCTCATGCGCACACCCCACGCTGGAACACCCGTTCCCTCATCCCCCGTTCCCTCATCGCACACCCCACGCTGGAACACCCGTTCCCTCATCCACCGTTCCCTCATCACACACCCCACGCTGGAACACCCGTTCCCTCATCCACCGTTCCCTCATCACACACCCCACGCTGGAACACCCGTTCCCTCATCCACCGTTCCCTCATCGCACACCCCACGCTGGAACACCCGTTCCCTCATCCACCGTTCCCTCATCACACACCCCACGCTGGAACACCCGTTCCCTCATCCCCGTTCCCTCATCACACACCCCACGCTGGAACACCCGTTCCCTCATCCACCGTTCCCTCATCACACACCCCACGCTGGAACACCCGTTCCCTCATCCACCGTTCCCTCATCACACACCCCACGCTGGAACACCCGTTCCCTCATCCACCGTTCCCTCATCACACACCCCACGCTGGAACACCCGTTCCCTCATCCACCGTTCCCTCATCACACACCCCACGCTGGAACACCCGTTCCCTCATCCACCGTTCCCTCATCGCACACCCCACGCTGGAACACCCGTTCCCTCATCCACCGTTCCCTCATGCGCACACCCCACGCTGGAACACCCGTTCCCTCATCCACCGTTCCCTCATCACACACCCCACGCTGGAACACCCGTTCCCTCATCCACCGTTCCCTCATCACACACCCCACGCTGGAACACCCGTTCCCTCATCCACCGTTCCCTCATCACACACCCCACGCTGGAACACCCGTTCCCTCATCCACCGTTCCCTCATCACACACCCCACGCTGGAACACCCGTTCCCTCATCCCCGTTCCCTCATCACACACCCCACGCTGGAACACCCGTTCCCTCATCCCCCGTTCCCTCATCACACACCCCACGCTGGAACACCCGTTCCCTCATCCACCGTTCCCTCATCACACACCCCACGCTGGAACACCCGTTCCCTCATCCACCGTTCCCTCATCACACACCCCACGCTGGAACACCCGTTCCCTCATCCACCGTTCCCTCATCACACACCCCACGCTGGAACACCCGTTCCCTCATCCACCGTTCCCTCATGCACACACCCCACGCTGGAACACCCGTTCCCTCATCCACCGTTCCCTCATCACACACCCCACGCTGGAACACCCGTTCCCTCATCCACCGTTCCCTCATCACACACCCCACGCTGGAACACCCGTTCCCTCATCCACCGTTCCCTCATCACACACCCCACGCTGGAACACCCGTTCCCTCATCCACCGTTCCCTCATCACACACCCCACGCTGGAACACCCGTTCCCTCATCCACCGTTCCCTCATCACACACCCCACGCTGGAACACCCGTTCCCTCATCCACCGTTCCCTCATCACACACCCCACGCTGGAACACCCGTTCCCTCATCCACCGTTCCCTCATCGCACACCCCACGCTGGAACACCCGTTCCCTCATCCCCCGTTCCCTCATCACACACCCCACGCTGGAACACCCGTTCCCTCATCCCCCGTTCCCTCATCACACACCCCACGCTGGAACACCCGTTCCCTCATCCACCGTTCCCTCATCACACACCCCACGCTGGAACACCCGTTCCCTCATCACACACCCCACGCTGGAACACCCGTTCCCTCATCCACCGTTCCCTCATCACACACCCCACGCTGGAACACCCGTTCCCTCATCCACCGTTTCCTCATCACACACCCCACGCTGGAACACCCGTTCCCTCATCCACCGTTCCCTCATGCGCACACCCCACACGCTTGATGCTTGAACACCCGTTCCCTCATGCGCGCACGCACGCTACTGCCCATGAACACGGCGCAGTCACTGCATAGACACAACACGAATGCAAAGCCACCCTGACAAAAATAGGAGGCCTCAACAGATCCAAATCCTGCCCTATAAATTGGAATCCGAGCAGCTGAGGAGCCCTTGCCATGCGAAACCGTAGCCCCTGTTAAACGTTACCCCCCGTGGCTGCATTCTTACTACAAACTATTTTCACCCACATCCCTCACTCACCAGATGCTCCGCTGTCCACCCAGCACTCAAGCACCAGCAGCCTGCGTGGTGGCCCCGGCAGCTGCACCCCCCCAGCGATGCGGCAGTGGGGCCGGAACCTCTCCATGTGGTCACCCAGCAGGTTCTTTAAATCTGGCGCCCGCAGAATGCCCACATCCCCCCTGGCGTATGCCACTGCGATCACCGTATCCGACCACCAGGCGGCCGCCTCAGGGGCGTTGTGGGGCCGCAGGTGGACGTTGTCGTGGGACAGCAGCGAGCGCTGCGTGTGAGGGGTTGGGAGGAAGAGAAGGCGGTTGATGCGAGGGCGAGGGCGAGGGTGAGGGCGAGGGCGAGGGCGAGGGCGAGGGCGAGGGCGAGGGCGAGGGCGAGGGCGAGGGCGAGGGCGAGGGCGAGGGCGAGGGCGAGGGCGAGGGCGAGGGCGAGGGCGAGGGCGCGTGCGCGTGCGCGTGCGCGTGCGCGTGCGCGTGCGCGTGCGCGTGCGCGTGCGCGTGCGAGGGCGCGGGCGAGGGCGAGGGCGAGGGCGAGGGCGAGGGCGAGGGCGAGGGCGAGGGCGAGGGCGAGGGCGAGGGCGAGGGCGAGGGCGAGGGCGAGGGCGAGGGCGAGGGCGAGGGCGAGGGCGAGGGCGAGGGCGAGGGCGAGGGCGAGGGCGAGGGCGAGGGCGAGGGCGAGGGCGAGGGCGAGGGCGAGGGCGAGGGCGAGGGCGAGGGCGAGGGCGAGGGCGAGGGCGAGGGCGAGGGCGAGGGCGAGGGCGAGGGCGAGGGCGAGGGCGAGGGCGAGGGCGAGGGCGAGGGCGAGGGCGAGGGCGAGGGCGAGGGCGAGGGCGAGGGCGAGGGCGAGGGGAGGGGGAGGGGAGGGCGCGTGCGCGTGCGCGTGCGCGTGCGCGTGCGAGGGCGAGGGCGAGGGCGAGGGCGAGGGCGAGGGCGAGGGCGAGGGCGAGGGCGAGGGCGAGGGCGAGGGCGAGGGCGAGGGCGAGGGCGAGGGCGAGGGCGAGGGCGAGGGCGAGGGCGAGGGCGAGGGCGAGGGCGAGGGCGAGGGCGAGGGCGAGGGCGAGGGCGAGGGCGAGGGCGAGGGCGAGGGCGAGGGCGAGGGCGAGGGCGAGGGCGAGGGCGAGGGCGAGGGCGAGGGCGAGGGCGAGGGCGAGGGCGAGGGCGAGGGCGAGGGCGAGGGCGAGGGCGAGGGCGAGGGCGAGGGCGAGGGCGAGGGCGAGGGCGAGGGCGAGGGCGAGGGCGAGGGGAGGGGGAGGGGAGGGCGCGTGCGCGTGCGCGTGCGCGTGCGCGTGCGAGGGCGCGGGCGAGGGCGAGGGCGAGGGCGAGGGCGAGGGCGCGGGCGAGGGCGAGGGCGAGGGCGAGGGCGAGGGCGAGGGCGAGGGCGAGGGCGAGGGCGAGGGCGAGGGCGAGGGCGAGGGCGAGGGCGAGGGCGAGGGCGAGGGCGAGGGCGAGGGCGAGGGCGAGGGCGAGGGCGAGGGCGAGGGCGAGGGCGAGGGCGAGGGCGAGGGCGAGGGCGAGGGCGAGGGCGAGGGCGAGGGCGAGGGCGAGGGCGAGGGCGAGGGCGAGGGCGAGGGCGAGGGCGAGGGCGAGGGCGAGGGCGAGGGCGAGGGCGAGGGGAGGGGAGGGGAGGGCGCGTGCGCGTGCGCGTGCGCGTGCGCGTGCGAGGGCGCGGGCGAGGGCGAGGGCGAGGGCGAGGGCGAGGGCGAGGGCGAGGGCGAGGGCGAGGGCGAGGGCGAGGGCGAGGGCGAGGGCGAGGGCGAGGGCGAGGGCGAGGGCGAGGGCGAGGGCGAGGGCGAGGGCGAGGGCGAGGGCGAGGGCGAGGGCGAGGGCGAGGGTGAGGGCGAGGGCGAGGGCGAGGGCGAGGGCGAGGGCGAGGGGGAGGGGGAGGGGGAGGGCGCGTGCGCGTGCGCATGCGAGGGCGCGGGCGAGGGCGAGGGCGAGGGCGAGGGCGAGGGCGAGGGCGAGGGCGAGGGCGAGGGCGAGGGCGAGGGCGAGGGCGAGGGCGAGGGCGAGGGCGAGGGCGAGGGCGAGGGGCAGGGAGATGTGAGTTCACAAATGTGAGTTGAGCAGGGCTTAACGCAGCAGTTAGTAGGTCCATTACAAGCAGTCATGACAAGGACATAGGACAGGGAGAAGACATGCATACAATGATCCCAGTAAGTATGATCCTAGTAAGCCACCATCACAAGAAAAGCGGCTATTGATCATCACAAGAAAAGCGGCTGTCTGCGATTGCCAAAGTTTCCCAAACACGCTACTCATAGACACTGCCCTTCAGCATCAGGAGCATCACATGCTGTAGTACCCACCGACGTGGAGCCGCCGTGAGAGCTCCCCGCCGGTTCCCAGGGGACCTCTGTGACGTCCCTGGCACTTGCGTCCGCCCCCACTGCCACCCCCCCCTCCTCCTCCTCTTCTTCCCATCCCTCGAACGTGCGCAGGATACCCTGGCTTTGGTCCACCACCGCCAGCTGGCACCCCGAGGGGGACAGCGCCGCGTGCCAGGTGGCGCTCACTGGCGCCCCCAGGGAGGGATCGGCGGCGCTATTCTGCTCCCACCGTTGGAGGGAGGCCTCCAGCCGTGAGCGCAGCCCTTGCGAGAGAGGCGTGCCAGCTGGCGCGCCGAACCAGCCCAGCGGGAGTGACGGTGCGCGACAGGTGGCGACCAGCGTGAGAGCCATGTCACCACCCTGGGATGGCACCTGGCAAGGTGTGGGGCGGGAAGCGGCCGCTCCCCCCCGCGACTTGCCCATTTTGGACCCTCGAGGCGGTTTCGTCGTGCTGATGGGGCCAGCGTTTTCGGACACCCGCCACACGTGGATGGATAAGGGGGAGCTGCAGGCGCCAGTAGAATTTGGGGTGGCCTCCGCGTCCTCGCGGCCGTGCACTGGTGAAGCAAGGCCCACGCCTGCAAGAGTACGTGCAAACAAAAAGGAAATGGAGTAAGAGGTCAAGGCAGGTGTTTCAGTGGGGGCAGCGGGCAGGGACACCTGGGGGCGTACTTTTAGGCTGAAAAGGGCGGTGCGTGGTACCAGGCGGTCGCGTGCCACATTTCATGTATTGTAAGGACACAGATTACACTGCAATGCGCATTATTAGGACACAGATATTGGTATTGTATATTGGTATTGTAAGGACACAGATTTACGCTGCATTCCGCATTAGGTATTCCCACATGGCTGACTGCAACCGACGATTACACCACCCTATTGCAAGGTCAGGTTGTATGCGGGCATCGTGGGGCCTGTTAAAATGTCGCCGCTTGGCAGCGCTCACGGGGAGTAAGCTAATGGTGTGTTTAAGCCTGTAAATTTTTGGCAGCGCTCACGGGGAGTGTGAGCGCCAAGCTACCAAGCTACACCATTTCTAAGGAACAGGTGGTCCGGGCGACCACAAATGAGGCGCACTGCATTGGTGCGCTGGCTCCAGCACATGATGCCCTTGAACATCCCACCATCACACCCCAACAACCATATCTACATTGCAACTCCAACTCCCATACCTGCATCCTAGTTCACGAGGACAAACGACCACGCATCACAGCCCAACAACCATATCTACATTGCAACTCCAACTCCCATACCTGCATCCTAGTTCACGAGGACAAACGACCACGCTTCAGACACCTAGCCACCGGGGTTGAACAATAAAAACTACAAAGACACTACGAAAAGATTACTACAATAGTCAAGCGGAACACCGTCGATTGAGAAACCAACTATACATATCACCAACACAGAGAGATGGGCCTGGGGAGATATCTTTACCAGGGGTGGATAATTTATTAGGGGTTCTGCTGCTTCTGGCTTAGCATCAACAGCCACCTATCAATCAAACACACAAAATGAGACATCCTTCACAAAAGGGTGGACTTGGAAGAAGAACGCCCGCTAGCCCACGCACCGCTCATCATGGCTGCCTCACGCTCCGCCCCCTGCTGCCCATCTGGCCTGGCCGCCCCGACCCCGCCCACGCTGGAGGGCGCACCCCCCGCATCGGCCACAATGAAAAGGAGAGACCGCGAGGGGTCCGCCGCGAGGCACCGCAGGGGTCCCCCAGGGGCGCCAGGGGTGGAACCTTTTGGTGGCCGCCACACGCCCGGCATGATGGACTGCGATGATGATGATGATGATGATGATGCATCGGTATTTGTGCTGGCATCGGCCCCACCCCTCGTGCCTGACACGCCAAGACCTCCTGCCTTTCCCACGGTGAGGTAGCGGAGCGATCCGTCCTGGTTGAGGGTGAACAACCGGTGCTGCTGAGGACGCCCAGATTGCCGCCTGGAAGGTGATGTGGCAGTGATGAAGGCGATGGATGGAGGTGATGTGGCGGGGATGAAGGCGATGGATGGAGGTGATGTGAAGGAGGTGGTTGGAAGGCAGAGCATGGGTGAGCATGGGTGAAAGGTAGTGTGGCTACTGAATCCTCTTTGGGGTCGAGAGGGTTAGACATGCTCAAGACATACCAGGCTCCAAAGCGAAAGGAGACAGGTGGAGGAGGGAAGCCAGCAGGGGAGCGAAGCATGTCAGTGCCAAGGCAAGCGGTGGGAGTCCAATGCTGGCATCTCGATATATATCATCGGCATCTTGATATCAAGGCAGCTTATCCTTGCGTGGAACGGAGAACACGTCCAACGCAGACTCTAGCTCACCCAACCCTCCTCTCCGCAGCGGCTACTTGCCGTCACGAGAATCTATACACACTAACCATATACCTACTGTAGAGTGTATGGATGTACTACAGGTTTACCACACATCCTAGAAAAACCATGGAAACAAGACAT
Organism: Mesostigma viride; assembly: GCA_009746045.1. Lineage (NCBI taxonomy): Eukaryota > Viridiplantae > Streptophyta > Mesostigmatophyceae > Mesostigmatales > Mesostigmataceae > Mesostigma > Mesostigma viride. The sequence continues at coordinate 88,873 of RPFO01000406.1, forward strand.
GCGCCACCTACCCACTGTCGGACCCAGCGGCCAGGGACCCTGTTGGCAGGAACGCCAGCCCAATGATGGGACACGTGCCGCGGCCGCCGCCACCGAGGAGCAGGGGGAGACCCCACCTCGGTGGTGGCGGCATGGTCGCGACGAGCGCGCCCGCACTACTGGCATCGGCCACCACCACCGCCCCCGTAGACAGCGCAAGCGCCAGCAGTTTGCCGTCGGGGCTCCACGTGGCGAGGGTGAAACTGGTACCTGGGTCGGCTGGGGGCGGTGTGGGGGGGCCCGCGGCGAGAAGGACAACGAGATATGCAGCGTGTGCGCATTCATTCCGTAAACACACATCATGTATGCATGTATGTTCATGCCAAGAATGATGAATTAGTAGATGAGAGGCTAGTCTCGGAAGGGAGAGCCGCTACGCAAGCAGAGCGCGAGACACGAAGAACCAACCAGCGAGCGTGAGAAGCACATAAAAGAAGACGGAGCACATATGTGGCGAGTCCACCCCACCGATGAGAGGTTGCAAAGCAAATACATCATAGATGGGCGGGTGCAAACGTACGAGAGTTTGCCTAAACCCTAAACCCTACATCGCTACGCGCATGCTCTGATTCCGAACACCGGAACGCCCCCAACTTCACCGCCGCTGGCACGCAAGGCCAGAAGCAGTAGAGGCCGTCACCAAAACATGAGCGACTATGTGGTGATGATAATATAACATTACTTACGAAACAATTGCGGATCATTGCCTGCCTAGCTTGCTTAAGGCATGGTCCGCCGACACACAAGCTGACATCACCCTAAATTGAGTATCACTGGCATGCGTCACACGTGCCGGCCTGAACAGTGCTGAAAACGCCACTACAAACAACGTGGCCACGCACCCCCAGGCCGGCTAGTGTGTTAACCGTACAGGTAGTTGTACAAGGTATCCAAGACTGACAAACATAAAACTCGCCCATCGACCCCTTGGGCCGGTCCGAATCCACTATACAATAATTAATCACGACTCACTAAAGAACCCAAATCAGTCAAAGATTCGTTAAGCAACAATCCGACCCTACAGGTCCCCACCTAACCTCAGCTGGTGCAACCATACACGAATCTTTGCAAGCAAGTCGTAAAAAACCTACAATTAATTTTCTCGGACCACTAATTAATAGCCACCGACCCTTATAAACAACCGGGTCACCCAAGGAAAACTCAGGCGAACATGAAACCCGTTGTACAGATCGAATTAGTCAGCCCATGTCGCAGACAGCCTTCCACATGTAGGCCAAGGCCTAGCGGCCCTATCTTTCCCGCATGCGTAAATAAAACTATATTCAGAGAATACCGATATACTAAAATAATACTACAATAACATTACTATCACCACAGTATTATTCTTGAAATGGCATTACAATATTACCACACCCATGCTTACAACTTCCGCCCCCATTGTAACTTCCGCCCCCTTTGCAGACCCGGGCACAAAACATATACTACTATAAGACACTGTAAGCACCCCAGCGTCCCACTGCATATACTACTATAAGACACTGTGATCACGCAGCGCCACCCACCACCCATCACACACGACGGTTGCAGCCCAGTATGCATCGTTCCCCACTCTCCACACACCCGTAGCCAAGGCACTGGGAACACGCAGCGCGCCACCGCACACACGACTGTTGCAAGACATCGTGAACACGCAGCGTGCCGCTGACTTGAGCCCCATTCCGAGATACGAATCTCCATGGCGGCGAATCTCCATGTCTGACACGACCATGCAAACCGCATTCGCAGGTTTGGAAACCACCCCACAAATAACAAATACATGCCACCGCAACACATACCGTAGTGGGACCATAGGGGCGTTGAGAACTCATCCGCGGCGGAGAGAATCAGCGCCGCGTTGGGCAGCAGCACGCACGCCAGCTGGCCGACCCCCCCCGCGTCAGGAGCCGACAGCACCAGTTGCGCCCCTGGGCCGTCATCCCTGGCGCTGGCCTCCGCACCCGCATCCAGCCCCGCAGCCTTCCGGAGCAGCGCAGTGCCAGCACCTGGTACACGGTGACGGCGGCCAGGGATCCGAAGTTGAGGGCGACCAGGCGTCCAAAAGGGAAGCAGAGAGCACAGTATATTGTCATCGTCCGGCATGTACACCCATATGGTCCAACGAGGTATCGCGAGGGCCAGGCATAACCCAGCAAGGGTTGGCCATGGCCAGGCAAGGGTCATGTGTGGTGGCGAATCATCCCGTATGGTATGCCAAGCTTCAAGAATGGTCCAACATGGTCATGAATGGCCAGGCATGGTCAGGCGATGGCGGTGGTCCAACACACTGGCGCCGAACACACTGGCGCCGAACAAGACACACCAACAAGAAGGGACAAAAACGGGATGGGGCGGGTGTTCCTTATCCTGTGAACGGGTAGTGGTCTCTGCACAGTGAACAGGCAGCGGGGGGATGTGGTCACCGGGAAGTCCCACGGTGCTGTCATGCTGGATCATCCGAGGGATGGGCCCCCAAAGGATCCGAGGGCGCGAGAATGCTTGGAACCAAAAACATGTCATCGAGGCAAGCAGCAAGTACTAAACTAAATGCTGCCAGAAGCATATCACGATCATACGTTGGAATAATTGGTAGCTACCACTGCATACAATTGCAGTACCAGCTGCGTAGACATATCAGACGTATTACCTCCATGTATAGTACTCTCTAGTACAGTCATTACCGCGTTAAGTTGCGTTTCTTAAGGTTGCGTTACCGCGTTAAATTGCGACGCCGGTAAGTTTGGCGCCGTATAACTCACCGCCCACCTTTCGCAAAATATCTGGCCTGAAAAATGGACTCGAGGCGATGTTGATGCTGCAGCTGGATCGGGCTTGACGAGAGCTGTCGATTGCCGTATAGAAGTCCGTCAGAGGAGGAGGGGGTGGGCTGCTAGCCTAATTCTACCGTTAAAGTTACGTACCCGCCTTAAGTTGCGTTACCGCGTTAAGTTGCGACGCCAAGTTTTAGTCGGCGATCGCAACTTAACACGGTAATGACTCTACTATAATATACGTATTAACTCCATAAATACGTACTGCCTCCATACCCAGTCGTCCCAGTGACTACCTGACCCGCCGTGAAGACAAGCGCCAGTGGGCACATAAAGAGTGCACCGGTGGACAGGCAGTCATGCATGCCACGTGCACCACCCATCTCTAGCTTGCATCGGCAGCGCATCCACCCATCTCTCGTGCCAACAGTCACCCACCCATCTCTAGGGTCGGCAGCGCACCATCGATCTCTAGTGTTGACAGTGCCACCCATGACACGTGGAGCAGTGGACGGGGTACCACTACATGTGCGCACAGTGCACGCCGCTCACCTTTGAGGGAACTCCAAACGGCCGCCTGCAGGACGTCAAGAGAGCCCCCTCGCTGCAGTGGTCACAGGCAAGAGTGGGGCAACGGGCCAGGGTGGTCAGGCCGCTTGTGCGCTAGTCAGCTCGCTTGTGTGCTAGTCAGCTCACTTGTGCGCTAATCAGCCCGCTTGTGTGCTAGTCAGCTGGCTTGTGTGCTATTCAGGCCACTTGGCGGGCTCCGCTCATTTGTGTGCGAGTGTCAGCATGGTAGGCCAGACAACGTTAGGAGAACTAGGGGTGGCGCGCAACAGAGCGGAAGGAACTGGTATTCAGCACAAGGGAATGCGAGGGGGCAGTTGGGAGCACTACGCAGCATGAGGGAGCGGTGTGGAGTGCACAGGTAGCGCTATGGGGAGCTGGTGGCATAGGATAGGGCAGGGAGACTTGTGAGCGAGTGGGCAGGGATAGCTGGTTACTGTGGGGACAGCTGGTTACGCAGCCAGTGGGGCAGGAAGGAAAGACTACGTAAGCGGCAAAAGATGAACATGCAGGCCACATCGAGGCACGATTTATGCACACGTAGAAAAGATAGCTGTGCACATTCGATAAAAAAGTACGTTGCGCAGATATTTATTTTAAAACAACCACCATTCTCTTTGAAACGCACAAGACAAAGGCGTTTGCCCTGCTCTAAGAACACTATCGATCCCTAAGAAAACTGTCTCATGGCCTACTGTCGACACGGCACGCCCTTATCATGAATGCTAGTTATAAGTTTGTTTATACGACGTTAACATTCTCCATAAATGTCTGGCGCAAGTGCTATCCCTTCTTATTCAGTGGATGAAAAGCTTCGTGCATTCTCACGTAACGGAAAAATAACAGTCACACATGCATGCTGACCTTTCGTGTCTCAAATGATTCAGACCCCTCAGCATACTCGAAAACTTCGTAGAGAATCTCTTGCCTAGTTTCCGCTTCTTGCCCCGTTTCCGCTTCCATGGACAAGAAAGTATTACAAGCAGCGGTGTAAGCCTACGTGTCCTAAAACTACCGCGCAATTGCTCGCGTGCAGGCTGCACATTACTGCAGGTAAGTATAGCAGAAGATACACTGTTAAATGCACAGTGCAACGCTTCTTCCTGGCAGTGCCTTAAGCGCTTCTTGCTCCGTGAAAAAGAAACACCATTCCTACAGTTCCCCTTGCATATTTCTTAATATCATGACCATATTGCTTGCCCGGCCACTCCGCCATTTCATGGTTGTGACAAATGTGGGTTATTATACTGGCAAGCGGAGGTGCACGACTCACAATACAGTTCGCCTGGCAGGGAAAGGTTTCACCAAAGCTTGACACTATCCTGGGCCACCCTGGTCTCTAATCTGGGTAAGTTCTGAACTTTACTGTGGCCGGTCCAACCCATTTACTGTGCTGTATTGGGCGTACGCGTGGCGGGAGTCTGTTTGCCAGCACGCCAAGGATTCTGCCGAGGATCGTGTGCGTGCTCTAGAGATATTCCACTGTGTCACCAGCAACAAACACGTGTTATTGTGGATCACGGATTGGCTCGGCCAGTCGGCCTCGCTTCCGGAAGATGGTTGCCATCACGCCTGTCTTGTCAATTGCGGTGATTTGTGTGGCAATCGTGAAGCAACCACAGGACTTGTTCCCTCGAAAACGTAATCCTTTAACGACGTTGTCGCTTAATTTGGTCGTTCGCCAATCGCTGGCTGGATGAATTCTGATGAGCGCATGAGTAGCTGGCCAGCGCAGTAGTATCTTCATCTGCCCGCATTTACAGCACTAGTGCGATTCACCGGATCCCGGACGGTGGAGGGCTCTGCATGCCAGAAAATTCCGTCTTTCCGACGCAAGCTGTTTTGCGATAAATACTACTTTTACGTAGCTGGCACAAATCCACGTCTGGGAATCATCGCAGTGACACGTAAGTCCAAGGATTTCAGCATTGCAGCATCCTTGTCAGCCATTTCCCAGACTCTGTACTTAGTAAAAAATGTGGACTTGGCGACGATAAACACAAATTCTCTTTTATCGCCTCAGTGTTTGTGACACAATTTGTCGTCCCAGCAGCTCAAAGATCTATGGAGTGCGTGGGGCCATTGCTATGTTCGAGTATTGTGAACTAGCTGCGCTGAACGACATCGCGACGGCGAATTCGCCAGTCGGCGCCCGCAACCTATGCCCGAAATTTCTTTTCCTCGACGCACGATGAATGATTTCAAGTCTTTTGCTTATGAACCTCCTTCCCTTTGAACATTTACTTTCTTTCGCTTCCGCGCACATTGATCTGCAGGGTTCCTATCTTAAACCTCCATCGCTTAAAGCCCTTGATCAAGCGCAGCAATGGTTTACCTCGCCCCCGCCATCAGCACGTGCGATGTGTCCCTGGTCTCCCACACGCACGGTCGGCTGCGCCGCGTGGAGCGCAACATCGACCGATCCGAGCTGCAGGCCGCCGTCAAGCACGGGCGCAAGGAAGCCGCCAACCCGGGGCCCAAGGGGGACGTCCGCTGGCGGTACACGCACAAGGGTGTCGTGTACATCACAGATGCCAGCAGTCGTCACGAGATTACCTCATGGCGCATCGATGGCGAGGACGGCGAGGACGCCCCTCCTCTCGCCCGTGTTGGGGATGCCGAGTATTCCTCCCACACCGTCCTCATCGTGGACGCGAGTGGGTCGATGAGGAAGGCCGATGTCCCTGGGTACCAGTCGCGCACAGACGCGGTCTACGACTGCCTGGCCAGGGAGTTTGTGGAGCCGCAGCTCCAAGGGAGTGGCGGCGATGGCGCGAATGGCAAGAGCGGCAAGGAAGGGAAACGACCCCAATTGTTTGACAAGGCGGTCGCGTCGCTCATTGAGATGAGTGACAACGCAAGGGTGGTTCTCAACCGGGTCCCGGTGGATGAGGCGTTGGCCAGCGCGCTCCGCAAGCGCCGCACCAGCCACGCGCGCTCTCATGGGAACTACCTGCCCGCGCTCCAGAAGGCCATCGAGTTGCTGCGCGAGGACGCGCACCACAACGCGCGGCTGTTCGTGCTGTTTTTATCCGATGGCGCGCCGTCCGACCACACGGAGATGGCGTGCATCCACGGTGTCCAGGTCTGGCAGCCCAGCCCCTCGGGCAAGCTGTTCAAGGGCAAGCCGGCGCTGAACAACTGCTCGATGGGACCCAATACTTGCCGCCGGAGTGTCCACGACACGGTCAAGGCCGACTGCCTGCGCGCGGTCAACACCCTGGGGGACATGTTTGGCCGCGACCGCACGTTCCTGGGCACGGTCGCATTTGGTCCGCCGGGGGAGGACTACCAAGTCCTCCAAGAGATGGCACAGAGGCTGCCGAGGAGCAGCTTCCAGAAACTAGGTCTACAGGTGGGCGGGCTGAGGACGGCACTGTCGTCGCTCACGAGCGAGCTCACGACGCTGAGGACTGAGGTGGGCGGCGAGGGCGGCAGGATTCAGGGCACGCCGCGCGACAAGGTGGTGCTCAAGGAGGAGGCGGGCGTGAGCAACCTGTGGACGTACAAGGGGGCGATTGCGGTCACCGAGTGGCACGGGTGGACGCTGTACGATGGGAGTGACGTCCGCAAGTTCCGCTATGACCAGAGCGACCGCGACCTGGTCGAGGTGGCCTTTGACGAGGGTGCCTCGGGCATGGCGTTCTACAAGAGCCCGTTTGCGGAGGGTGTCGAGCGGTTTGTGTACCGTTGCATGGAGATCAGTGCCCCGCAGTATGCGGCGGACGGGCGTGCGTTCGCGACGCAGGTCGGCAAGAAGTTGGTCGCCAAGGAGGCGCGGATGAACGAGCATTTGGGGCTCCGCTTCCAGAAGGACTTTTGCCGCACGCAGAGCGAGGCGGCTGCGCTGGCAAAGCTGTTCAATGACCGCGTGCACGCGTCGGACCCGGCATGGCGGATCGATTTCTTGAAGTGCCACATCTACCGGTGCCGGGACTGGCAGTATCCGGACGGGTTTGCCTGGGTGCTCGCGGAGCCTGAGCTCGAGGGCAGGTTCTATAAATGGAACAACAACGGGGGCGGCGTGGACTGCCGGGGGTACCCGTCAATGTCCGCCGGTGGTGGCGGTGGCCGTGGCGGTGGAGGGCGGGATGTTGGTCGCTCGGGTGTGACCCAGGCCAGTCTGCTGCGTACGTCGGCACTCGGCGCCATTGTGGAGGATGACGAGGATGATTATGCTGGCGACCTCGGTTACGCGGTGGTCAACGACAGTGACGAGGGCGATGACGAGGCGAGCAGCGGCGTGGAGCTGCATGAGATCCCCCAATGCTTCAGCCACTTTACGTACGTGGTCACCGGACGCAAGAAGCTGGTGTGCGACCTGCAAGGCGTGTGGAACGCGACCGATGGCTTCATGCTGACCGACCCGGCCATCCACTACATCTCGACCACGGGCCGGCGGGGCATTAATGGTATCACTGACAAGGGGCAGGATGGGGTGGATCGCTTCTTCAAGACGCACCAGTGCCGCATGCTCTGCCGCCGGCTTGGGCTGCTTGGGACCAAATGAGCCGGTGGTTTAAAGGACGGCACGTAAAATTGCCTGTTCATGACAGGCCATGGAGTTGCACTGATGCAAACTCCAAGGCCTTTTGGGTTACACATGGGTAGGGCGCATGCGGGCCGGAAAACTTTGTTTTTTGCCGACATGACTCTAGACACTAGAGACCATGTACTTGCAGCCATTACGCAGTGAGGTGTGAAAGCTTGAAGTACTGTCAAGCTTTCACACCTCACTGCTTAATGCTTTAAGTTTACATTGAACCCCTCTATCAGGCAAACATATCGATATCAAGAGAGGCGCCATGCATGCAGGCATATGCAGGCATGTTGCCCTGACATGCATGTGCGGTGTTGTGTAATCTCAAATCTGCTTGTTTTATGTCACTTATATGTGTGTGTGCGCGCGCGTGTGTGAAGATCCAGAGAATGTGTGTACCTTCAATATCGTTAGACACATGCATACGTGTAAAGATCTATTGAAGGCACATACACATTCTGAATTTAATATCCCACATATTATTGGGATGTGCGCGTTACTTGCATGCTATAGTTAGGTTTCTTCCTGTTTTGTGCTTCCCTTATGGTGCTCCTCGTTAGCACTTAGGCCGCTGTTGATGATTCTCAATTCACGACAGTGTACATTTTTTATGCATGTGTAATATAATGCAGCTCTGGGCTCCTGTCATACATATATACCATCACATTCAATTACTCAAATTCGTATTTTCAATTTGGTGATCCAAGAGCTACGTAATCACCCGAGCTAGTTCGTAATTGTTATATAGGTGCGCGAAAGATCGACAATTCCTGCCCGCGCAAGCAAAATCCCGGCCATGTATATATTCATGATGCAGACGATATTTGTTTAACCCGTGTTTTTTTAATTAGAACGCGATATATCGCGTTGTAAGCTTTTTTTAGAACGCGTATAGCACCTAAGGAATTTTTTTTCATGGTCATGTATATACTTTCCTGAAAGCCCATAAATCAAAGTTTTTTTTAGCTACTCAGACCTACAAAATGCTCATTCATTAGAGAGATGCACTGGTTTGAATACAGGGGGGTCTGACCATGACCGAAATTTGTTGACCCTAGGTCACAAGTCATGTGCTTATTCACAAATGGTTCATGAAAAAAATCTGGCTTCTTGCACGAGCTATGGGCAACATATGCACGCTCTGTGAAACAAAACTCAGGCCCATTGGGCCACTGGAGCTATTTTTCATTAGCATCACAATTACAACGCACTACAACGCAGTGGGAAAAATGAGAACCCTTCACAACACAGACGCAACGACACGAGCCCCATAAACGAGGCCATAGTGAGCTTGGAGGGTCAAAACGTTGAAAATAGGTGTTGTATATAAGTTATACAGCATCAAACATGCATCAAACATCATGACTGGATGACCTAATATGACTGAATCAGGCAGCCGTAGCCAAAGCATCATGAATCCACTCTCACAACGTGTTGAGCACATGCCTCGTGGGAACGGAGGAGCTGGGTTTTCATTCCATAACGCGTGCAATACTGAAAGAAAGAGGCACGTGTAATGCAAGGCTTGGAAAGGTTGAGTGATCCATTCAAGCTTACATGCAGGCAAAGATGACGCTGGAATGCATTATGCATGCTAGCAAATGGTGGCAAGATGCTAACAACACATGATTATACACCATAATTATGGGCACCTAGCCGATCTTCTTGCACAATCATGCAACGCAGTATAAACCATCAACATCCAATCCTCACGATATATGCACGGCTTGACGACGTATAGCCGTTGCACGACCTCACCTGGACGCTGGATGACGACCTCACCCCCGCTCAGCAACAGCAGCGACGCGACCTGTGGCCGGAATACCTCCGCCATAAGCAGGACCCCCAGAAGCCCAAGGTGTACTGGAGGGGCGGGGACCTGATGATCAACCACAAGATGTGGACGCCCCCAGCGGGCTAGAATAGCAATAGCCCTAGCTTGTAACCATTTGCGTCACTGCCGCTAAGGCAGCCATGCCTAGAATGTTTGCCTAGCTGTGCCAACACACCTAGTCACGTGCCGCCAACGCACGGTACACAACCAGCCATAGCCTTAGCCTAGTCCTAGTACAGCCATGCTACGCCCTGGCTATGTTTAGCCAAGCCATGCCTATAATGGGACCCCCATGGATGTTGCATTAAGAATTTCGCCATGCTATGCCATGCAGAGAGATGATCTCTGTAGAGAAGCCATGTCCTAGCTCTTGTATAGCCATGATGGTCTTCCCCCACATAACATACTCCCCCTTAGCTGGGCATAGTGTGAAGATTATGAGGGTGCAGGTGCCTTGGTGCACCTAGAGCAAGGTACGTCGCTTACATTCCCACCCTTGCAGGAAGTAGCCTAGAATGTATTAAAAGCCATATGCCCCTTCTCAGGGATATATGTGCTACATTGACTCCCAACGGAGTGATGTTCCTAATTAATTAATTAATTGACGACGTATACTGCTCCTAAATATACTGCACAACTGCAACCTGCTATGGCTGACATGCAAGCAACGTCGAGTAGGATGGCGGTCTTAGAGAGGCTGGGCAGAGGTCGGTAGAAATAAGTGGAAAACTGGCAGAAACTAGGTAGAAACACGATATACTTACGCCTGCAAGCACTATTGAGCCGGTGGCAGAGGCGCCATAATTCCAGGAAAATACAGCATACCGTAGCAATAGCCACGGCCGCGCCTTACGCTATTTGCAGGCACCATCATGCCCGGAGCTACCCAATAAAAGTCTGCACAAATCTCGGTTTAGCCGAGAGTCCGGGCGTTCGGAATGAATAAACATGTGTTAACAAGTCGAAACACCATGGAAATACCAAGCATGGTACCGCAGCAGACCCGAGTCTTGACGTAATAATATGTATGCCGGTTTCCAGGGTTTCCGCATGAAAGTAATTGGGTGAGAAACTGGAAAAAACTACGTTTCCTTTGCCCCAGTACCTCAACAACCTAGTATAGAAACCTAATTATCAACCTTTGAACGCATCATCATGGTCGTGGCACCACCCAACAGCCACTGAAATTCGCGCGAAAACTGGCGAGATCTACCTGCCGCCATCGCCGTCGTCTTCACCTTCGTCCCGCGAAAATGCCTGATTTCAGTGGTACATATTTGTTCGCTTGGCGGGTGGCTGGCGGTTTTACTTCGCTGGCAGCGGTACGTCTGGCCAAGGTGGTGTTGGTCTTTTGTGTTCGCCGCTGGCAGTTGCTAGCCTCAGCACGCTTAAGTTTCTAACCCCACGCCTTATGGTAGCACATTTCACCTCTGTCGAGGGGCGGTCTAAACACCACGTCACGGTGGGGGTGGGCTACGCACCCCACAGTGGTCTACCTGATTCGGCCCGTGAGGAGTTCTTCGAATCTTTGCATGACCTTGAGAGGGTCACTCCGACCCGCCACTTTTTGGTTATGCTGCTCGACGCCAATGCTACGCTCCCCGTGGGCACTGCTGGCAGTCGCTTTGCGCCTGCTGACACGGAAGCTAACGCCAATACTCCCCTTTTCTCTGCCTTTTTGCGGGATAGCGGGATGGTTGCTGTCAACTGTCAATTCCAACGTCCCTCACAGGACTTGGTCACTTTTCGTGGCCCTAACGGCCGTCAGGCCTGTCTGGACTATGTGGTGGTACGGCAGCCCAGGTGCACCTCGGTTCTGGACGCCCGAGTGTTTGACACGCCCACGGTGTGCTCTGACCACCGGTTGGTGCGCGCGACCCTTCGGCTCCGGTTCCACGTCCCCGCGCGCCGCGCCCCAGTGGCCCGCCCTGACTGGTCTGCTCTACGTCCGGTCAAGGGAGATCCTGAGGACTGGACGGACGCCGAGCACGAGCGGAACTGGTGCCGACGGAAGTACCTGTCGGCCCTGGACGCCCGGGCGGACGTCGACAAGCTGGACAATGGTGCCCCCAACGCAGCCATTTTTGCGGGCTTTGCGGCCCGTGCCCCGTTGCTGGCGGCCCGGCACCTGCCGGTCATGCCCCGCCGCCGCCCCGGCCCGCTCTACCGCCAGGACCCCAAGGTCTTGGCCGCCCGGCACCGCCTCAAGCGTAACCGGGACCCGCTGCAGAAACCATTGCTCAAGGCCGCCCTTGTGGAGGCCTACGAGCACGCTCAGGACGCGGAGGCGGCCCAGTGCATCGCGGATGCCAAGGCCTGCCAGGCCCGCAACCAGGGCAAGGACATGTGGTACCACCTCGACCGGCTCGGCGGCCGGCGGCAGCGCACCCCGGTGGAGCATACGGGGGACGGCACGGCGCCGGTAAGCCTTGACCGCTGGTTGGCCCACAATGTTTCCTTGACCGGTGGGGCTCGCGCCCCCCCCCGCCGCTGCACCCCGAGACGGCCGCCCGCCTCGGGGTCGCCGGACCCCCGCCGCCACCGGCGCCCCCCTCCTCGGCAGCGGACTACCAAGTCCCCGCCTTGCAGGAGGGCCGCCTTGCCACTGACGACGTTGTCCCCCCCTTAGCGTAGAATAGCATTTGTAGGACACCTTGCCCGCACTAGCCAGGTCGACACCACCCTTGGTCTGGCCGGCCCCCAGCGGCTTGGCCAGCCAGGGCGGCATATTCTGACCTGGCCTGGCCCCGCGGACATCCCCAAAAGGGTAGGGAAACCTGTCACCAACTACGTTCAGATGTTGCTGGACGACCTAGTGGTCCCAGCCCAGTTTGAGCACCGCATACACTCTCTCTCCCGTCTTTGGACTGTCATGCAGGACAAGACGCGGTGGAAGAAGATTGTCAAGGCGCACACGCCCGACCCTGTGGGCAAGCCACCTCCCCCCGAGCGGAGGAGGCGTTTTGATGAGTAGTGTAGTTAGGATTTTCTAGATAGCCTAGCGTTAGTATAGTTCGATTACGCGGCTTCCTCCACCCCATCCATCATGGAATATGTGCTACATGACCTCCCCACGGAGGCATGTTATAATTTAATTTTAATTTAATTTTAATATTTGTTTGCAGCTGTCACAAAAAAAATACCAAAATACCAGGATTTTTTCTTGAATTCTATGAGATGTTTCTGACCTATGTTGAAAGTTTCAGCCCAAAACTCGCATGTTTAATAGGTTTGCCACGTGTCAGATTACAACGCGATACATCGCGTTCTAACCCTACAACGCGATGTATCGCGTTGTGAAAATACACGGGTTAAACTTTTGTGTAATTATTTTTTCTAATGAGATTAGCATAGTACTCCGTGGCATGCCTTTGCGCATGACACGCAAGTACTTACTTATATACTCATTGAGAATGATACATTACTGAGGTGGGACCAAGTATATGTACTACATTTTCTTAAATAGCTCATATCTCATTGATCACACAAATGGCATGCGCTGCACCAACCGGCCCAGGAAACTGTCATGTAGTCATGCATGAAAAGAGCAGTGCTGTAAGTTATCATCGCATGCCAACTATGATACATGTGATCAAATCAATAACCCCGTGCATGAGGTTCTTTACATCACAACCTTGGGCCATTCAGCTGCAGGACTCTAATTACTACTGACATCCAAAATCATTGCTGAACTCTGATGAGCTATACACAGCTTCACAGACCCCAACCCAATATGCAGACCGGGATGTCCGGATGAATCAGCGTGCGCCTGGACTTGCCCACATCCACCACGTTCTTGTTTGACCACGATAGCGGCCGCTGCGTACTGCTTACACACGGCAGGCCCCATTTCCTGCGCAACGCACACGCAAGCATCGTGGAGTAATGATGCGCGGATGTCACAGGGATGGGGCATGAGCGCCCCCCGGCTTTACCACCACCTGCAACGGCACCCACGCCAGCAAACTGTGGCCTTATCCCGGCCGTTTGTACTCCAGGGGGCCTTCCCATGACCCCTACCATCCCAGGTTTGCTGGCATACGCGAGGGTGCACTCCTGTTCCAGCAGCAACCGCACCGAGCGGTGGTCTGCATCCAGGGCAAGGTACAGGGCAAACACGCGCGGCACCCACTCGGTCATGGCCGCAGCCTCTATCGTAGACTGACTACCCAACCGGCTCCCTTGTGGCCCGCTTGGGCTGGTATCATCGGCCGTGCGAGCATGCACACCAGAAGGCTCAGGGCTGGCAAATATCCTGGTCAGGCTAGCGCGAAAGAAATCCGAACAAGGTGCTGTAACAGCGGCCACCGCCTCTGTTTGCCTTTCTTGCCCTTCTTGGTGTGCCTCACCAGCCTGCCCTTCACTTGTATGGGCCTTGGAATGGTACGTCACCGTGGGGGCCTCACACCAGGCATCCCCTTGGGGCTTGACTGAACTCACAGTCTCAGAGGGCTTGGCATCCTCAACATCCCAAGGAACGGTCGCGTCCTCGGTGACAGAGCTGCCGTGGTGAGGAGAGGCCGCACCTGAGGCAGTGTGTGTGGTTGAGGTCCCATCAGCTTGGCTAGAAGACACCTGCACAGCGATCACAGACGATGTGCCTTCCCTCACGGCGGATTCCTCGGTCACTGCACTTGTCATGCTGCCAATGGCATGTGGCGGCGGGGGCTGCATCATAGTGGTGGGCATTGACTCTGCCCGTCCACCTACCATTGCACCGCTTGTCTGAGCAGGAGGTGGCAGTGCGGCCAAGGAGCAAGAGACGGTTTGGTCTCCATTCGTGTCTCCCTCATGCTGCCTCCCGCAACCGTTCATCACCTCATGCCGAGTGCCAGATGTGCCAGTCTCATGCTGCTCTGCATTAGTTAGGTGGCCACTGCCTGTAGACACACCCTTCACAAACGCACCCTGTGAACTCATCTCAGGCACCCCCCGCGAAGCTGGGCGTGTAGGTTTGGATGATGGATCAGCCATTGTGGATGCAGTTTCTCCCCCCCTGCTGCTGCCATTCGGGCCAGCATGTGGCACACCCAGCTTGCCATCCGCTGCAATCCTGTGCGTGGCAGCCAGTGCGGGTACCTCCTTTGCCATGACCTCAGTTCCAGGTGTGCTGGTTCTCACAGAGGATGCTGCGGTGGCTGCCAGCAGGCACTCGCGGCGCGGCACCAGCACCACGCTCACCACCAGGATGATGGAGTTGTCTGCGGCGCAGACGTGCGCCACCTGGGCAGCCAATTGAATGGTAGGATTGCAAGCACCCCAAGAAGAATTTCCACAGACTAGTCAAGTGGAGTCATAACGATGACACGGACTAGAGGGTGGCCATGGCTATGGTAGTGGTGGTGGTGGTGGCGGAGGTGATGGCAGTGGTAGTTGCCAGCAAGCAAGGTGCCAATTATAATGGGAACAAACACCAACAGCAGCCAAGAAAGGAGCTATGTGGATACAACAGAGGCTAGTGCAGCTAACACATGAGCGTACTGGCACAAACACGTGCATGGCAGCTGCGCCCTGACATCCATACACTACGCAAGCAACCCATATGCCTGGCTTACCTGCACATCATAGTCCACCAGCCGGTAGAGTCCGCCCACCATGTGCGGCGCACTGGCCGCCATGACAAACGGCTCCACATCAAACTTGCATCTGCAACTCATCCCCGCCACCAGCGGCCCATAGCCATGGGCGTTCGCTGGCATCCGCCCCATGTGCCTCCCATGGTAGCTGGGCCCATGCCCTTCACCCTGCCCACTGCCTCGCTCACCACCATTATCTTCCCATAAACTGCCATGCTGGTCGCTGCTCAGCTGGCCACCATGCCTGTTCGTCCCACCACGCGTCACATCTCGCCAGCGCCCGTCTTCCCGAAGATAATCACTCCCAAAGGTGTCACATTCTGCGTGCCCATTCCATCCGCCACCATCGCGGGTGTTGTGCGCCCCACCTCCCCTCGCAGATGGGTACCCACCTCTGTCCTGGCCATCACCTCTGATGGCCCCCTCCTCCCCATCCAGCCTGCTCCCTGGTGCCGCTCGTTCAAAGGCCCTCGCACCATGACCGCGCTGGTTAAATTGCTGCGCTTGTTCTGCCGCCGACGGGGGTGCTGCATAGGCAGCTGCACTATCCGCATGAACCCTGTCACTGCTGTTGGGTTGGCTCGCAAGACCCCATCCGCTCTGTGCAGATTCCGTATTTGACCCAGACAGCCATGACATCTCCCTGGCATCTGCCACCTGTGCCAATGCCGTGTCCAACCGGTCATGCCCCATGCGTGCTCCGTAAGCATGAGGCAACATGGCCGCGTCCGCCATGGTGAAAGGATCCTCACGTACGACACTTCCAGAAGGCGCCACCAAGACAAGACGGTCCACCCCGCTGTCCTCGAGCCCATCCAGCGGGGATGTGGATGCCACGCAAACGCAGTCCCCCTCGTGGAGGCTCACACGCCGGTGAGCGGGGCCCTTGTCGGCGGGGCTGCGGCTATCCCGCCTGTGGGCTAGTTCACGGAAAGGGCGTTTCCGCGGCCCTGCTGGCAGCTGCGCGGATGACATGCCTGCATTGCTGATCTCATGGTGCAGTTCACCAGCCATTCCGTGGGATGAGCTGGCACCGAGCATGGCCTGCAGGCCAGCACCGTGCTCTCCTGATCCATTTGCGCTGTGAAAGCTGCCAGCAGGAGTAAAGCCTCCCTGGGTGGGGCCGCCATCCCAGTCGGCACAAGAGGGGGTCGCCCATGACCCCCGTGGGGCGTCTGCCTGGGTAAAGCTGGGAATAGGGATGGGAGCTGGGGGAGGATGGCCATGAAAACCCCTGCCCAACGTCCCGGTGACACTGGGTAATGGGTACAACCCGCCTCCCAGGCCGTCGGCAGTGTCATTCACATGACAGTTTCCGTTACAAGCACATGCATGGATGTCTGGGCTCTGCGCGCGAATGCCAGAGGTGAACTCGAGTGCCAGCACCAGCACAGCACTGCTGGTGTTGACAACCAGCCGGTCGGGCGGCAGGAAGGCCAGCGCGGGCAGCGAGGGCGACTGGGGCGGCACGGTCAGGTAGCTGGCGTGGCCGCAGCGGATGGTCGGTGCTGCATGCATGGCCGATGCTGATGCCGTGTACGTGTTCCCAGTGTCGCTATTGGAAAGGGCACGCAAGCCGCCGGGGCCTGCATTGTCACCAGAGAAGTGAAGAGATGGGAAAACAAGGGCCAAGCAGAGCGGGATGATCTCCCACGGTCATAGGACAGGAGGCAGCGTTGCACTGGTCTCCAGATGTGACATTCCCAGGGGTTGCAAGTGCCACCGTTCGATGACATCCATACACGCCTACCAACCAGCGATGGCCATTTTGCAAAACTACATGGCCTTTGATCGCCGGCGAAAGCCGTCTGTAGGCTACGACCACCCTTGGATGGCCGCAAACGGGCAATTACCAAAAGCACTTACTACATAGAACTATGGAATTCGACCCCCCAGTGTGGGCAGTCGCATAACTAAAGCCTACAGTGTTGCCACATTCAGGAGTGGCGCAGTAGCCCCGAACAGCATTGCCTTGCAACACTCACCGCCGCAACCATCCCCCAGCCGCCACGTCATGTCACTCCCGCCATGCAGCACTGAGGGTGAGGGCAGCACGGTGACATAGTTCCGGACGGTGCCCGCGGATGAGCTGCCTGGTGTAGCAATTCGATCAGGGGTGCCGATACCGCTGCCCGCCCCCGCGCTCCCCCCCACGTCTCCCTCGGTGGGTATCCCGTGCACGACCAGGAACCGCTGGTCGGGCGACTCGTACAGCGTGATGAGCAGGTGGGAGCGTGACTCCTCCTGCGGCATGGGGGCCATGGGGGCATAGGGGGCATGGGGCATGAGGGCGTCAGGCATGGGGGTATCAGGCATGTGGTTCATGGGGGCATGGGGGGTTCGGCCGCCATGTGATGAGAGGGGCACAGAACAAGCAATGCGAGCAGGCGCGAGTGAGAGAGGGCTGATGAGTATGGGAAAGGATGTATACATATTTCAGGCGATTCTTTGTATATATAAATTTCAGGAAAATCTTTGTGTACTTCTAATAATAATATATTAACTTCTAATAATATAATTGATCAATCGATCAGTTGGTCACTGAGTTAATGGATTCTCCACCAGATCGTCACTATAAGAATTGGTAAATGACTAGTGAACTAGTGATCAATACCCCATGTTGTGTGTTACAATCGTCTGGGCCCGTAGCAACATGCCGATGGGCCACCTGGCCACCTGAGTACCCGCACACAAGTGTCTGCATGGGAAACTAGCACGTCCTGCCACATTATGGTTGTAACAAGGTGGTGCCGAGAAAAAAGGAAACAGCAGGACACACATCCCGGTGGTTGGTGCCATTCTAACCGTCAAAAACACGCTAATGAAGTGGGAAATGATTTTGAAATTGGGGGCTTCTTACTCTCAGATGCAGCTCAGGATCTTCTTCGTCGCTGTCACCCTCAGGATCCAAATCAACCTGAAGGCACAGAGCATAGACCAGGCAGGTAGTCACAAGCCCGAGGCAAGGATGCAGATATGGCATGCAGGTCAAAGGTTATACCAAAGACCTGGACAGGTATGATCTGAGGATCTGGGACATGTAAACAACTGCATGGCATGAGCTTAGTGACATTAACAAGATACTCTAGCCAAAGGTGTAACGACATATGCCGTGCAGAGGCAATGCCGTGTAGTGACATTGGAAGGGGATTATTGCTTTCTGTGTGCGTGGTGCCGCGCAGTGACACACTTGCTTATCACACACGGCCAAACAATTAAAGCAGAAAACCGTCCATCAGGCAAGCGCACAAACAAACACCAGCCTAACGTGATACTCGTTGTTTCTGGACATGCCTTCAAGATTTACACTTGCTTGCCAATGCTGCCACTGAGTTATCTGAGATGGAACAAAAAGCAGGCGCCCTCTGCAACTAGACAGGAAATCCAAAGCAGTGCTTGAGTGACCCACGCAAGCACCTGGGTATTTCAGGCAGGCAGAATAAGGGGGCTATCAGCCTGCATCCTGGGGTTAATCATCCTGCCACAGTATCATGGAAAGCAGATACGGCTGTAGCGAACAAACAGCGTATTTTAAATTGTTGTTTTACCTTTTAAAAGTACATTAATTTGAAACTCTGCATCTCCCTCTCGCTGCAGCATGCATGCCTCTGCGTGCGTCAACAGCATTGCAGTAAGCTTGTGCCATGCAGATGCCCGACGAGTTCCAGTTATAAATCGTAAAGTAAAGAAGACATTACCTGCCACCCGCCACTGGCCCGGAACAGGGGCGCCCAGGCAAACAGGCGCAGCGGTTCATGGATGGTGAAGCGCCACACCTGCGCTCCCAAAGCCCAAGCCCACGCACAAACAAGGCGAAAAAGATTCTGATGCCATGATACAGACGAAGAAGAATTTAATGCTGGACACTGGCAAATGGGACATCAAGCAAGGCAACGACAGGGCGCGATACACACGTGGCTTTATCCAACCACGGTGGATGGGAGACACCATGTGTGCAAAACCAGACCTTGAAAACAAGAAGCAGGAGTGGGAGACATCCAATCCTCTCATGACATTGTCTCTCAAAATGACGCGGCGGGAGAAACATGCTGAATCTAATCCACTTGTTAATCGTGGGACTTCACCAGTAGGACATCAGTCAGCAGCACTAGGCCATAAACATGGCGCACTGTATCCCCCTCTGTGTCCTGTCTCCACGCACCCCCGCTACACATTTTGTCACCCCTGCGCTTCACAATGCTGGTAATGTCGAGCATGTGGGGCTGTGTCCTTACACAGACGTTTCCTCCCTGGCTGTTCCATGGCTGATTCATGGCTTGCCTGTGGCTGTTCACCTACCGGGCTTCATGCGTCCGATGCTGCGCAGATCCCAACCGCAGCGTCTCCACCACCCTAAATGGCATCGTGATTTCTCCTAAAAGTGCGGCCTGGCTGTCCTCCTGCTGAAGCAACTTAACGGATTCCCATGTGTCATGTGTTCCTAAAGTGTAGATGGCCACATTGACGTGGCATTAGCTACCCCTCCCCACCCAAACGCCCCTGCAAAATCCCCTTTCGCTAGGCAGCATGGTCATTACCTGCAGGTGGTAACGGGCTCGTGAGGGCCCCTCCGCACCCGGTGCTGAGCTTGCAAATGCGCCATCTGCAGAATAAGAGACTGGCAAAATCGGTCATGGGTTCACAAGAACAAGGCGGGCAACTTTCAGATAACAGGAGCAGGCAAGATCATCTAGAACATAAAAGGTGTAGACTGCAATTCCCATTGGTTCTCACTTCATTTTGGGTTTCCCTTTGAAATGATTTCAAAGCAAACAATTTCTCACCACGCAGACTAACTTTGCGACCTGGCGACCATGTAGTTTTCTAGAAGTGTGAGCTTGAGGATGGTCAGGATAGGGTTAGAAAGGGGATGAAATGAGGACGGCAGGGGCACGAAGGTCAGGCATCTCCTTTCTATCACTGTAGGCTAAGTGTGGCACATTGCAGAATAAGGGACCAATTCAGCTCGCAAGCCTGACATCTGCAATTCCCGGTAAACATCGACAACAACCAATCGACGACTGCAAAACACCTCCAATGCTACCTGAGGGCTTAGCCAGTGCAAGGTGTTGGTAGCGAAAGATTGGGCAGTGTTGACCGTCAAATATGGGCGTCCGCCCATTATCAAGCGTAGCCTGAATGCCTCTCAAGGTGGTTGATACTCAGGGTGGTTGACACTCAGGGTGGCTGAGATACTAGCAGGAGTCATAAGGGTTATCTAGTAGTTCAAGGGTTCACCTTTCCATTGTTTAATGGCCATACCAATCTATATCAATGTGCAAACCAGGCATTCCATATTCTAAAGTAAGTTTAAGAAAAGTAAGTTTCCGAACCCTAAAAATCAAATACCGTCTTTCGCTTCACAATCAGCCTCATATCTGATACCGCATCTACTGCATCTACTAAATTGATGGAGAAACTCATCAAAGCTGTGAATACGCAACAGTGCCAATTAGCACTAGGATGCCATGCGTAGGCAAGCAAGACACATAGCAGCTTCAACTTCCACATTACTTAAGAAATCTCCACTGCGGGTGAAGCCAAGCAGGACGCATTGAAGAAGCTGACGCGATTCGTCCACCAAAGTGGCCACGGGAATTCGAAGTCGCGGCGGAACCTGATGGAAGAACCGAGAACTTTGTCTACCACTTTCTTCCCTTTTCAGCAGTTTCCGGAAGACGTTCTCGTTAATGCCTCGCTTGGAGACCATATTTGCTGAAAGGAGAATATGTGAATGCTCAATTCACACCATGGCCTTACATGCCATGCCAGAGCAGGGCATGCACCAAAGAAATGTATTGCACCACTCGTCGTCTGAACGGCCACGGAGCTTGAATGTGCTCGCACCAGCGGAGGCAAGCCCAAATTTCCCAAGAAAATTCATCGCGGCGCGGGTCGACAAGCAGCTAACCGAGTCTGTTTGATAATATTGTTTTCTGTAAGGCGGAGGACCTCATGCGAACTGCGGTGATTTGGCACATGCCTGCCACCGCATGCATTCTATTTATTGGCCATTCAAAACATCAGATTGTAGCAGATACTCAGTCGATAAACTCAATTGTTTGAGAATTGCCGCGATTCACTGCAAAAATGTTCACGGCATAAGTACTGGAGCATAAAATGGGCCTTGACCGCTATGGAGTCCATGTGCGCTGGCTGTGACGCTGTGACGGGCAGCTTGTCTAAAAGCCAAGGCAACCTAAGGCAACAACCTGAACACAAGTCGACACTAGTTAAAAAGTGGCGACTGGCGAGTGGCGAGTGGCGAGCCTGTCTATCACAGGCAATGTCACAAATTGGCGCCTGAGTTAAGTTGGCGGGAATTTGAAGCCACTACTGTACTACGGCTCGACGGAGAACCTCGTGTCAGCCGCTGGCAGCCAGTATGGTGGGTCGCAGCCATGTTGCAGTAATAACTAATAAGCTCGTGATTCTACAGTAGCGCTCTAGCAGATAGAGAGCGATGGTCGACACTCGACAGCCATATGACTTGCGAGGGTCGCAGAAAGCTACGCAGTAGAAGAGAAAACCAGCTGTAGAAGAGAAACCAGCCATTGCAGCGCAGCTTGCTGCGTTTATGTGCGTCAAGCAGACAATAATTTCTTCATTTAATAAAAAATGCATGCATGAGACTGCTAATTGCTTCCACGATGGCGCTATCTCGGGGGCTATCTACGCTTATTTCCTCGTGGCAGCGCGTGTCATCGTCGGAACTCGCATTTAATGGTACTTTATTGAATGGGAAAAGCATTTAACCATGATTCTTACGGGGTGATTGATAATTCCAGTTTTGCGGTGTCGACTTAGGTTGCATTGCTTTAGCTTCGCGTATTCAGTGTTTATTGCTATACCATGCGTTCTGCAGCCCTAGTGCCACCCCGAAGGCAACGGCGCGCACAGCCGTGAAGTGTTATTTTACCACTACTCGACAACCGACTTGACCTACTGGGTCTCCTCTGTTTTCATCCTCATCCTATGTGGGCAATTTTAAAAATGTTGCAGTTCGCGGCGTATCAAGGGCAAATGGGGCGGCGTACAGTCGTTTCTCTTTTACAGGGCGCCCGTTCTCTACGAAGGAAGAAAGCGAGGCTGCCTCTCAATCCAACGCTGGAGCCGATACCCCGTTGTTGATATATGAAGCGGGGCCCATCGCTGGCACTGTTCGAAGGGTCAAAGCTGTTTCTCTTACGAGTTGCATATTGTCTATCGCCGCCGCGCCAGCGACGGCAATGTACGGCACCATGGACGTCGGAGCCGGGTCCAAGCTCCTCGTGGCAGGCAGCATGGTGCGTGCTGGATCCTAATTATATTCCGCCTGTGTGTCTCTGGCTTGTTTGGAATGGAAAAAGCCCGGGAATACATAAAGTGCATTTTCATGATTAAGGCCAGCAAGAAATGACACCATGTATCAGTATCCTATCCATCCAGGTCCAATTATATTGTGCGTTTGGGCCCAGACAGAATTAATCATTATTGGTACTTGTTCCTTTTCCTACACTGCCGACACCGACTTGGCACGGCATCAGGAATTTGCTATTAGCACATCGCCTCGCCGGCTGGATGGGATACTTGGTTATGGTACTTGGTGATGTCAACCATCCTCGTGATTTCAAGCGTGTTCTGGCTGTCTCATTGATTCTGCCTTTCATTCCATGCAATGCAGACATAGCCCGCCCAGGGTGGTTGTCTGTGGTCAGTTTTGACCAGCCTGGCTCATCCCTTGTTGCTTGCAGGTTCAGAAATGATGGGTATTCGGCCCTCTTTGTTTGTGCAGTGGTCTCTGCCCCACTGTTGTTTCCATTTGTATCATTAGTTGGCGCGGTGACACCAGTTGGCATCCAGAATGTCCATGTGGAAGATCTTGATGTGGCATCTAAGCTCATGGCACCAGTTCCAGAAACAGGTCTATTTCTACCAGATATCTTTCCCAGTGGGTCGCCGATCTCTCTCCATTATATACGCCCAGTAAGACAGGCTATTTGCCGTGTTGCCAGCACATGGACATTCAACAGCATTATGTTTGTTTAAATCATGCAACATGCTTTCTGCATACACGCTCACAGTGGTGTAACACAGCCAAGCATATCGGTAATTATTTTCTGATGTATAGCCATGAAAATATATGTGCCCACTACGTAGTACTTTTATGCATGGTTTTCCAGCTGTCCCTCTGAATATGTTATCTAACCTGGCGTGAAAATGGTGTTGTGCGGTTGAATCCCGGGCTTGTGTCATGATTTGTGGCGGATGACAGGTGTTTTTCGGGGTGGGCACGACCGCTGCCCTTCACTACATCTCCAAGCCCTACATCCGGAAAATGTGGCTCCACCCACAGACCAGCTCCCTCGAGGTAACGCAGGAGCTGAACTGGAGTATATCTTTCCTGTGTAATATGATTCTTTGTTCCCGTCCTTTTTATGGATGGCTCAGTTTGCAAAGTTCCCCACAGCAGGGTTATTCCATCAAGTGCCGGTGTTGCTGCCATGACCCACTTAATGCACAGGTGATGTTGTTTTCATGGAGCTTGTTTTCGCTGACAACACATCATAACGCAGAATACGGCCTTGGCATTTAATCCCAGGGGAGTCAATAGGGTTTCATCATGGACTTTTATGTCCTCAAATATGTCCTCAAGTCCAGCATATCTGTTCACATTTGCCCCAGCGGGCAGGCGGCCGGCGTCGATGAAACAACCAGCGCAAACCAATATGTTTGGCTCCCATTAGTGTCAGCCTTTTTCATGCATTCCCATTGGCTAGGCCAGTACGTACACTTCCCTAATTTGCAACAACCATGGAGTTTTAAGCCCAAAGCAGCGCAGGTGCTTACATTGTCAATTCATGGCTAATGTTATGGCCCCCTTTACTTCATGTGTGTTGCCTTGTGTGCAGGTGGAGGTTTTGTCTATCTTTGGCCTCACACAAAGGCGCCAGTTCTTGTTGGACGATGTCGTTCCCCTGCGGCGGCCCCGATTGGCAGCAAGTTTTGAGGCCAAAGGCCAGCCTTATTACGTGGATGAGCTGCTGATGGATGATGATATTCTCGCAATCTTATTTCCATGGAAGCATTCACGCGGACAGCCGCCTGAGAAAACGGAGGATACGGAAAGTAATCGCTAGGTTTTTACTTGCTCCCCGTATCTGTTTTATATTTGTACATTGATTACGTGTACATCGCATGCCTTCCTATACAATCAATTAGTGATGGCTGATATATGTGGCTAATCTGAGTTTTCATCATGTGGCGCCGCAGGCTTGTTGAGCCAGCCTGCCCGTGAAATGCGGTTTGCACGTACGCAGATGGTTAATGTACCATCACGTGATTGAGCTCCTAGCACATCCATCGATGGAGCAGAGATAACCAACATTATGTTTGTATGTACAACACGTATGCGTGGCACATGCCAACATCTGTAAATGTGATGTCTCCATCCATGCAGGTCTTCCTACAGATAGCCATGCGGCTTCCGTGATTTGCACTCCTCTCCTTCAATTTATACAACTGCTTTAGTCCTTAAACAGGACATCGGACCGCCATCGTCCAGGAAGAGTTGTCTATATTTAGTTACCTAAACAATGTGGTACGTCGGTTTGTGTTAATGCAGAGACCGTGGAAGTCATGCATCGCTGTCTGTAGGCCGGAATACAACTTACCACCACACAAGCATTAATCAATTAATTAATTAAGCATGTGCTCCCGTTTGGGAGTCACATGCAGAGCACCGAAGTGCGCTTAATCCCTGAGTGTGCACAGCGGGCAGGGGGGCACAGACCCCCCCCCCTCCCTCGATCACGCCACAGTGAGGCATGCCACAGGGTGCTCAATCGGACCCATCTAACTAAACAATCCGGGGCGTCCCTTGTGGGTGCAATATGTCCCGTGTGAGCAGTGAATTGCTATATCAAGGACACAACCAGCGCAGGCCAGAAATCGGGAGAATCCGGACCATTGTAGCTCGAGCCTGCCGTAAACTTGTCCGCGGTTGAGTCGTTCAGGATATGATGAATATGAATTGCTATATATTAATAATTATAATTACTTACATCAGAGTGAAGGCACCCAATTAAACTTAAACAAAGCCAACGCTAACAAGAGATATCACGATTAATTAATTAATTAATTAGGAACATAACTCCGTTGGGAGTATATGTAGCACATAGCCCTGAGAAGGGGCATATGAGCCTATAATACATTCTAAGCTACTTCCTGCAAGGGTGGGAATGTAAACAACACTTGCTCTAGGTGCACCAGGGCACCCGCACCCTCATGGTCTATCACGCTATGCCCGGGTAAGGGGGGAGCATGCCTGTGAGGGGGAAGATCATCATGGCTATACAAGAGCTATGGCATGGCTTCTCAGCAGAGAGTGACTCCCTGCATGGGCACAACATTACTAAATAAGGCTAGGCATCGTCTGGAGCCCTCGACCTTCGCGAGGAAGCCGACATCGCGCGGCGCAGCCACAATGTCATCGTCAAGCACTTCGACCAGCAGGCAGGTGAGACCTCCACGAGCCTTCTTGAGGCATTTAAGCGCGCCATTCTTGCCCCCATGTTACTCACTGGTGAGCTGGACATGTCGGCTGTCCGCCTCCCCCGCGCGCGGGGGAAGGCTGGCCCGGCACCCGTGCTCCTCACCTTTAAGTACATGGCGGACAAGCTGGCGTTCCTTAAATGCCGCAAGAAGCTCTCGGAGACTCGCTTCACGCTGGACGACGACTTGACCCTGGCCCAGCAACAACGGCGACGCGAGCTATGGCCGACCTACCTTCAGCTCCGGCAGAGCGCAAGGGGGAAGCCGGTATACTGGAGGCCCGGGGCGGTCATCCACGTTGACCACAAGCCCTGGCAGCCCCCCCCTGCCACCTCAGACTAGGAATATATATATTAAAAATATAATTACTTACAGCAGAGTGAAATCACTCAAACCAAAGCAAACGCCCAGCTATAAACCTATATACAGAGCCATGTCAAAGCTCTATTATACTACGATAAGACCAATGGAAACGCCTAACGGGAGGAACCTAATAGCCCTGCTGCACCGCAAAATCAGCCCGCGTACGGCGGAGCATGATGTCAGCCATGGCCCGAGTCAGCGCCACCGACAAGCGCTGACGCCAATATGACGTCCAGGTCCGCGCCGACCATGGGGCCCGCTGGCCCTCCAGGTCCAGCCGGTCCTCCCGGAGCCGGCAACACTCCTTGAAGAAGGCGGAGGTCAGGGGCCCCATGGCCCCAAACTCCTAGAGGACAAAGGGCACCACACGATGGTGCCCGACGTCGCCGTAGGCCAGGAGCTTGGCCCGCTCCGCCCGGTCCGCCGTGTAACCTGCCGTGAGGGAGGCCCCAGCCACGTGGCTAAGAGCCAAGGGCCGCGCCACCGAAACGTCAATAAGCAGATGCCGGCCACCCCCCTCAAAGTCCAGCACCACGATGTCAGGCCGGTGGTTGGGGGAATAGAAGGCAGCGCCATCCGCATCCTCGGACCGGATGTTCGCGTGGGGGAAAACCGACCGAATCATGGCGAGCACCACCGTCAGGAGGACAGTGTGCAAATACAAATACCAATTCTGATTCTGTTGGCCCCCCATGCAGGCAAGGTAGTGAGTCCCCGTGGGATCCAGCGGCTGCCCACAGCTACCACAAGGCCGCCCGGCCGGAACAAGAGGCTGCGGGGCAAATAGCTGGTGCCGGAGCGCCACCGAGTAGTGGCTGGGAGCCAAGGCGAATGGGGGGCCATGGGAAGAGCACGAAGGTACGCCGAGCCCACACTCCGCAAGGAAAGCGAGAACAGCCACGCACGTCCCTGGGCGTTGAGGTCCGCGAAAAGAGCAATCCAATCAGCCGTGTGCAGAATACCCGCGTAGGTTTTCTGGTGTTTATCGATGACGCGAGCAGGGAATGCGGCGGGAGATTGAACGGAGGCGACCGAGGGAGTGCCGCGAGGGAGGTGGCGCTGTACCGCCTGAGCGGCACGGACGGGAGAACAGGCCTGCTGGATCTCAGCATAGGCCTCCTGGATGGCGGTGACGAAGGGCAAAGGGCTGCTGGGGTCCAGGAGGTCAGGCGCTGCCGTTGCCAAAAGGGGCAGGAGCCGGCAGCTCTAGGAATATATATTAAAAATATAATTACTTACAGCAGAGTGAAATCACTCAAACCAAAGGAAACGCCCAGCTATAAACCTATATACAGAGCCATGTCAAAGCTCTATACTACGATAAGACCAATGGAAACGCCTAACGGGAGGAACCTAATAGCCCTGCTGCACCGCAAAATCAGCCCGCGTACGGCGGAGCATGATGTCAGCCATGGCCCGAGTCAGCGCCACCGACAAGCGCTGACGCCAATATGACGTCCAGGTCCGCGCCGACCATGGGGCCCGCTGGCCCTCCAGGTCCAGCCGATCCTCCCGGAGCCGGCAACACTCCTTGAAGAAGGCGGAGGTCAGGGGCCCCATGGCCCCAAACTCCTCCAGGACAAAGGGCACCACACGATGGTGCCCGACGTCGCCGTAGGCCAGGAGCTTGGCCCGCTCCGCCCGGTCCGCCGTGTAACCTGCCGTGAGGGAGGCCCCAGCCACGTGGCTAAGAGCCAAGGGCCGCGCCACCGAAACGTCAATAAGCAGATGCCGGCCACCCCCCTCAAAGTCCAGCACCACGATGTCAGGCCGGTGGTTGGGGGAATAGAAGGCAGCGCCATCCGCATCCTCGGACCGGATGTTCGCGTGGGGGAAAACCGACCGAATCATGGCGAGCACCACCGTCAGGAGGACAGTGTGCAAATACAAATACCAATTCTGATTCTGTTGGCCCCCCATGCAGGCAATTAAGGTAGTGAGTCCCCGTGGGATCCAGCGGCTGCCCACAGCTACCACAAGGCCGCCCGGCCGGAACAAGAGGCTGCGGGGCAAATAGGAATATATATTAAAAATATAATTACTTACAACAGAGTGAAATCACTCAAACCAAAGCAAACGCCCAGCTATAAACCTATATACAGAGCCATGTCAAAGCTCTATACTACGATAAGACCAATGGAAACGCCTAACGGGAGGAACCTAATAGCCCTGCTGCACCGCAAAATCAGCCCGCGTACGGCGGAGCATGATGTCAGCCATGGCCCGAGTCAGCGCCACCGACAAGCGCTGACGCCAATATGACGTCCAGGTCCGCGCCGACCATGGGGCCCGCTGGCCCTCCAGGTCCAGCCGGTCCTCCCGGAGCCGGCAACACTCCTTGAAGAAGGCGGAGGTCAGGGGCCCCAGGAATATATATACCAGTAGTGTAGATTAGTAAGGCATAGCCTAGCATGCGGCCCACGCGCATGTGCGCCCATAATGGCCCCCATGGATGATGCCTTCAACATTTAGCCATGCTTTGTCTATAATGGGACCCCCATGGATGTTGCATTAAGAATTTAGCCATGCTATGCCATGCAGAGAGATGCTCTCTGTCGAGAAGCCATGTCCTAGCTCTTGTATAGCCATGATGATCTTCCTCCCTCACAGGCATGCTCCCCCCTTACCCGGGCATAGCGTGATAGACCATGAGGGTGCAGGTGCCTTGGTGCACCTAGAGCAGGGGTAGCTTACATTCCCACCCTTGCATGAAGTAGCCTAGAATGTGCCATATGCCCCTTCTCAGGGCTATGTGCTACATCTACTCCCAACGGAGTGATGTTGATAATTAATTAATTAATTAATCGTCTGGAGTGTGGCACATCATAGGCACACATGTACATGACTAAAAAGGCTAGGCCTCAGCTGGTATAGTGCCTGTAGTAGGCGGGCATGTACAAGGCCACTGTCTAACTATTCTACACTACTGCTGTATTCCCCTAGGCTGGGGCTGGAGTTGCTGGGGCCGCGGTGGTCGAGGGGGTCGCTTGCCAGGGCTTGTGGCCGACGTAGATGGCCGCCCCCTTCCAGTACACCGGCTGGCCCGCCTTGGTCTGCCGGAGCTGGAGGTAGGTCTGCCATAGCTCCCGTCGTCGTTGTTGCTGTGCCAGGGTCAAGTCGTCGTCAAGGGTGAAGAGAGTCTTCTCGAGCCGCTTGCGGCGTCTGAGAAAAGAAATCTTGTCCGCCGGGGTCTTAAAGGTGAGAAGGAGCGGGGGCGGCCCGGCCTTAGCCCGCGCGCGGGGAAGGCGGTGGGCGGCCAGCTCGATCTCACCAGTAAGGCCCATGCGATCAAGGATTTCTCTCTCAAAAGCACGCGCAAGCTTCTCGGAATTCTCACCTTCCTCCATCTTGAGATTCTTGACAATGACGTTGAGGCTGCGCTTGGCGAGCTCGGCCTCCTCGCGATATCACGATCTTGCTATATATCAAGGAGACAACCAGCGCAGGCCAGAAATCGGGAGAATCCGGACCATGGTAGCTCGAGCCTGCCGTTATCTTGTCCGCGTGTTCGAGTCGTTCAGGATGATGAAGATGAAAACCACTGAAAAGGTCTAGCTAGTCAGTAATCACGTTAGCCATGCCATGATTCCAAACGTCCAAGAACTGCACACGGTGCAAAGGCGAAAATCCGGAGGACAACACTTTCGAATGTGCGTCGGGAACCAAAAGCCTGCGTATGCCAGAAAACATCGTGTTGCTACATTATGGCTAAGTAAGTAAGTACTTGCGTGTCATGCGCAAAGGCATGCCACGGAGTACTAGATGCTAATCTCATTAGAAAAATAATTACACAAAAGTTTAGACAAATATCGTCTGCATCATCCCCCAACCGTTAAGCACTAGATGGGGATGTAATCCTCATCCGAGCTGTCCTCTACTGTAATGGCAGACGAGGCGGTAGTGTAGCGGCTATCCTCAGGACCAATAACCTCCACCTGCGGACTTCTACCCTGGCTAGCAACGGGCCGCGGGGCCCGTGGGGAGAAAACAGGAGCATACCCCTCGGGGAGGTGCTTATCGCAGATGGCACTCCCATTTCTCCTTGTCAATCATGCGGGCGCGGAGTACGGATAGTCCCAGAAGCCCTGCATCTTCAAGCAGTTGTGCATTATGGCTAGTCTAGCCCGTGGGGGGCTTCCACAGCTGGTTGTTGACGATCTCTCGTCACAAGCGGTTGCACGACCTCACCTGGACGCTGGACGACGACCTGACCCCCGCTCAGCAGCAGCAGCGACGCGACCTGTGGCCGGAATACCTCCACCACAAGCAGGACCCCCAGAAGCCAAATGTGTACTGGAGGGGCGGGGACGTACCTGATGACCAACCACATGCAAGATGTGGACGCCCCCAGCGGGCTAGAATAGCTTGCATAATTGCCCTAGCTTGTATCTTGGTAGTCACTGCCGCTATGGCAGCCATGCTTAGAATGTCCATGCCTAGCTGTGCCAACATACCTAGTCACGTGCACCGCTAACGCACGGTACACAACGTACCAGCCATAGCCTTAGCTTAGTCCTTGTACAGCCATGCTACGCCCTGGCTATGATCAGTACAATTGCCCATGCACGCTCCTTGCTATGCCATGCTCACATGGGTCTTATTGCACCCGCAGATCTAACTGCCGGATCGTTTATCGTGTCCGATTGCAGCTGTGGCATGCCTCTGGCATGAAGGAGAAATGAAGGGCCCGGGTCTCTGCCCTTTCTTCCTGTTGTGCACACACAGGGATTAAAAGCACTGCAGTGCTCCGTGACTCCCCAACGGGATCTAGCACGAGTTTAAATTTAATTAATAGTTAGACGGGTCCGATTGAGCACCCTGTCTGTGGCATGCCTGTGGCGTGAGGGAAGGGGGAATCGATAGATCTCTGCCCCCCTACCCGATGTGCACATTTAGGGATTAATTAAAGCACTTTGGTGCTCCGCGACTCCCCAGCGGGAGCACGTGTTTAAGACATGGGTGTTACTAAATTATGGCTAGTCTAGCCCGTGGGGGGCTTCCACCGAGCTGCAGTTGTTGACGATCAAGATTCAAGTCCCCGCCCCTGAGCAAGAACACCTTGGGCTCAGTTCTTGGGGTCTCATGGTTGTGGCGGAGGTACCGTCCGGCCACAGGTCGCGTCGCTGCTGCTGCTGAGCGGGGGTCCGATCATCGTCCAGCGTCCAGGGGAGGTCGTGTGACTTTTGCGGCACAAGATCGATAGGGAACAGCCCCGGCCTTTTCTTCCGTGGAACCGAAGGTAAGCAGGACTGGTAGGGATGCCGCCTTAATTGTCCCGTGAGTGGGTAAGGCGGTGCCCACTCGGTTCTAATTTAGCTCGATCCGAGTTCCATGGTTGGGTAAGGAGCTCAAGCTTTCCGTTCCAGCGGCTTGGCCATTCGAGGCGCCGGCATATCCTGACCTGGCCTGGCCCCAAGGACATTCCCAGAAAGGTTCGGTAGACCTGCCATGAACTATTCGGATCAGTTGCTGGCCGACCTAGAGTGGTCCCAGCCCAGTTTGAACACCGCAGTTCCTCCCTAGCTCTCTCTTCCTTGGACTGCTACGCAGAACAAGAAGAGGTGGCAGACCGGACCACTGTCCAGGCCCACACGCCAGCCCCTGTGGGCAAGCCCCCCCCCCAGCCCTGGAGGAAGGGGCGCTTAATTGCTGCACATGAGTAGAGTAGCTAGGATTTTTGTAGATTAGCTTAGAGTTGGCTTATTTAGGTTTCGCAGCTTTGCTCACCTGCATCCATCAAGCAAGGGAATACGTGCTACATGATCTCCCCACGGAGTCATGTTATCAAGGAGACAACCAGCGCAGGCCAGAAATTGGGAGAATCCATGTTATGATTCAATTTAATTTAGAATTTGGAGCTTGCTCCTGACCTCGTCGGTCCTCAAGAGACTTGGCTGTATCCTAGCTGGCTGCTGATCGAAACGACGCAACACCACTCGGCATTAATTGGCGTCGATCGGGCGCGGTCGGTGTCCTCGTGCACTTCTGCGCGGCGGCGGCTTCCATCTCCTGCAGCTTCGTGTCGATGGCATCCGTGGTCGAGGTGGTCACTGACCGCAGTCGGTCAGGCTGCGTAGGAGTGCGGCGGGAGGCTGCCATATCTGCCGGCCGGGTGGGTTGGGCAGCGATGGTGGCCGTCTGTGCTGCAATCTCCGGGACCTGCGTGGCCAGCCTGGCCTCGGTTTGGGCAGTGATGGCGTCGAGCTTCTTGACGATCGAGCAGGCCGCACTTACCCTCCACACCAGCATGGATGGAGGAACTTGGAAAGGCGAGGACGTTAACCCGTGTTTTTTTACAACGCGATACATCGCGTTGTAGGGTTAGAACGCGATGTATCGCGTTGTAATCTGACACGTGGCAAACCTATTAAACATGCGATTTTTGGTCTGAAACTTTCAAGATAGGTCAGAAACATCTCATAGAATTCAAGAAAAATCCTGGTATTTTTGGTATTTTTTTTGTGACAGCTGCAAACAAATATGTACCACTGAAATCAGGCATTTTCGCGGGACGAAGGTGAAGACGACGGCGATGGCGGCAGGTAGATCTCGCCAGTTTTCGCGCGAATTTCAGTGGCTGTTGGGTAGCACGACCATGATGATGCGTTCAAAGGTTGATAATTAGGTTTCTACGAGTTTGTTGAGGTACTGGGGCAAAGGAAACGTAGTTTTTTCCAGTTTCTCACCCAACTTTCATGCGGAAACCCTGGAAACCGGCATACATATTATTACGTCAAGACTCGGGTCTGCTGCGGCACCATGCTTGGTACTTCCATGGTGTTTCGACTTCTTAACACATGTTTATTCATTCCGAACGCCCGGCCTCTCGGCTAAACCGAGATTTGTGCAGACTTTTATTGGGTAGCTCCGGGCATGATGGTGCCTGCAAATAGCGTAAGGCGTGACCGTGGCTATTGCTACGGTATGCTGTATTTTCCTGGAAATGGCCTCTGCCACCGGCTCAATAGTGCTTGCAGGCGTAAGTATATCGTGTTTCTACCTAGTTTCTGCCAGTTTTCCACTTATTTCTACCGACCTCTGCCCAGCCTCTCTAAGACCGCCATCCTACTCGACGTTGCTTGCATGTCAGCCATAGCAGGTTGCAGTTGTGCAGTATATTTAGGTGCTGTATACGTCGTCAAGCCGTGCATATATCGTGAGGATTGGATGTTGATGGTTTATACTGCGTTGATTGTGCAAGAAGATCAGCTGGGTGCCCATAATCATGGTGTATAATCATGTGTTGTTAGCATCTTGCCACCATTTGCTAGCATGCATTCCAGCGTCATCTTTGCCTGCATGTAAGCTCATGGATCACTCAACCTATCCAAGCCTTGCATTACACGTGCCTCTTTCTTTCAGTATTGCACGCGTTATGGAATGAAAACCCAGCACCTCCATTCCCACGAGGCATGTGCTCAACACGTTGTGAGAGTGGATGATGCTTTGGCTATGGCTGCCTGATTCAGTCATATTAGGTCATCCAGTCATGATGTTTGATGCATGTTTGATGCTGTATAACTTATACAACGCCTATGTTCAACGTTTTGACCCTCCAAGCTCACTATGGCCCCGTTTATGGGGCTCGGGTCGTTGCGTAATGTTGTCAAGGGCTCTCATGTTTCCCACTGCGTTGTACTGCGTTGTAATTGTGATGCTAATGAAAAATAGCTCCAGTGGCCCAATGGGCCTGAGTTTTGTTTCACAGAGCCTGCATATGTTGCCCATAGCTCGTGCAAGAAGCCAGATTTTTTTCATGAACCATTTGTGAATAAGCGCATGACTTGTGACCTAGGGTCAAGAAATCGCGGTCATGGTCAGACCCCCCTGTATTCAAACCAGTGTATCTCTCTAATGAATAAGCAGTTTGTAGGTCTGAGTAGCTCAAAAAATCCTTTGATTTATGGGCTTTCAGGAAAGTATATACATGACCATGAAAAAAAATGTTCCTTAGGTGCTATACGCGTTCTAAAAAAAGCTTACAACGCGATATATCGCGTTCTAATTAAAAAAACACGGGTTAAAATGGGGGGACTGGGGTAGATATAGGAGAAGGTGCTTGCGCCATGCAATTGCGCATGCTCATGTGCATGACAGGGGTTGCAAAGCACAAGTTCTCGCTTGATGGAGTACACATGCAGCGTCGAATTAAAATTCTTGGTACCAAGTGGTCAGTAACGCATGCACGCGGAGGCTTTGGACCTCATCACTAATATAAACAGTAGATCGCCTACATGGGTTAGTATGGATCGACGCGTACGTTTCTGCGCGGCTAGCTAGGCAGCCAGTACATGTACTTGCTGTCCAGGCCACCAGCCGCCTCCGGGGGGTTGCTGCCCAGCCCCTGCATGGCCGGCTCCGATTCTAACGTAGAACTAGGCCGGCCCTGCTGGCCTTTGTACGCACCGATGTCAGGCCACATGCATGCAGATATGCCTAGGACGCGATTTTTGAAGTTTTATTGTTTCAGTTTTGTCAGCGTCCTGCATGTTACTCCTGTATAGATATCAATGATCTCGACTAAACCAGTGCATGATATATGGCATGCATTGGCAGCCGCTACCTGGCGTATAATATCCTTATACCTGGTTGGTCCAACAGCTGTGCAGTGCTTTAAATACAGGCAAATGTACGTAGAAAAGTACTATATTTCATACCACATTCAATCTTGCCATGCTGTGGAGTGCCCCCCTGAAGGGAAGGGACTAGCATGCAGGCGGGGCAGATGGCATGCCCTAGCTGCTGCATGCAGCTATGCACTGACATATCTTCACGGACCTTGCAATAGGAACAAAACGCATGGTGCGAAAAATGTGAAGCATTGGTGTTGGCCTCCCATCACCTGAGGGCAATGAGTGCCAGGTTTTATTTCAGTGACTGCGAGTGCCTCCACTGCCCAGCTTCCCACATTGGTCTTGATAACAGGCCAGGGCTTGAGGATGGATGAAACTCTGTAGTGATACCACCATTCGGCTACAAGTGCGTGCAGTGCACTGCCCATATTCCAGGTTTCAAAGTTTAAAAATACAAAGGTTGAGTAAAGTGCACATATTCCTGCGAGTGCACACATCATTCAATGTGTTGCCGTGTCCTTACCTATCCTACATGTGCTACAGGCAGCCGTGTGTGAATGGTCATGCATTGTTGTGAATTGCATCAGTACTGCGACCCTTGAAACCAGTTCATGGCAGCCTTGCTGTCCTCGTGCTACCATCGGGTATATCTTTGAAAAGACCGAAAGTCTCTGGGCAACATAACCTGTGCCATAGAGAGTGCCATAGTCACAGACTCGCTGCCGACATCCAACGTATGGGCGCACCTGCCAGTGCACAGTAGGTTATTCCTCAGTAGATCAGGATATAGCAGGCGCGAGAGTTTGCACGACAAAGAGTGGCCTCTTACAGTACTGAGATGCCACCAGCTCCGCACCATGGGGAAAACGTTTGTGCACAATGTTGAATGGGACAGCGCTGCCATGAAACTCCTGAAGTCCATAAACGGCGCCCCCAGGGTGCGAAATCATGTTTACCCACGCTTCTGAGCGACGCAGAGAGTATGCAACGGAGAAGGGCGGTATGCTCCGATCTTCATCTGGCCTAATGCATTGTAGTAGGGCATTGCTTCCATTCATGCAAGGCTTTAGTTCCTCAGTTTACCGGTGCACCAGACTGATACCCCATGCCAGGCCTTCTAGGTATGATACATCATGGTGGTGCAGGTGCACTTTGTGCACCCAGAGCAGGTGTAGCTTACACCCTACCATAGCAGGAAGTCCAGAATGCATTAAAAGCCATATGCTCCTTCTCAGGGATATGTGCTACATGTAATCCCAACGGAGATATGTTCCAATTCACACTGATACTTCTCCGTGTCTACGTATAGGCAGCGAAAGCGGATACTGTAAGTCGTATAATTAGTTTTCAATATGTTTATTAAAAGGCGGCATCAAGAGCGTCGAGATTTCATGGACTCGCTTGTGCCGCTGCCCGCCCTGCCGCCAGCGCTGCCGAATCTTTGCTAAACTTTCCGTGGCCACACCATCCGTTAGTTCGCAGCTTCTGAAGAAGGGAGCGGCTATGATGGGCAAGTGGCGATGGCCTTATCCTTATCGTCGCCTGGCCACTAACTTTTATCGCACGCATTTGCCGTTCGGTCTGATTTGCGACGAGGCCGAGTCAGCAGATAAGCTGGTATGACCGAGTACGTCTCGCAGTACGTATCGGTTGATTCGGTTGTCCCGGCGAAACCCATGGCGCCAAAGGGAACGGCTAGCCGCTTGCCATCGCATCAGTATTCTGACAATTGCCGCTCGCTGCCAGTTGTATCCAATAATCGCCACGAATGAAGCCCTTCTCCTCCAATTGGCCTCGCCACCACTCGCCGGATGGCAGGTCCCATACTGTTTGCCGCGTAAAATGCTGAAGGAATGCTTGGCAGGAAATTGGAACGGCGATCTCCGTAGATCACCGGTCCCGATTGAACCACTTGGAGATCGTGCGCCTTCACCATGACGCGCTCTTGACGTGGGGCAGGGGGACACGCAACCAGGCGGTGGCAGCGCACAGGCGCACCGCCCGTAAACCAGCGCAAATTTGGCGATAAAAACGGAAGCGTGATGCAATTGCGGCGTCTACAACATTTGAACACGCAGCCCGGCTCCCAGCTCCTAAGGGCTTGGGGCCGATGACAAAAGTTTCTCATTCTACAGTTCAGCAGAAGGTGGGTCTCACGTTTCTCACATTGCTAAGATTTTTCTGTCTTGTGACGGGAATTTGCGAAATTGCGTTTGGCGAAACGGCGCGTTGGTAGGCGTAGCAAGGGCTTGCGCACTGACAGGCTCTTTTGAGGGAATTCGTAGTCGGAGTGGAATAAGAGGCTTTGTTTCAATTGAAATATTTTAATTACTAGTCAGGAAATTCAGATCATAAAGAGAAGGGCATTGTCGTGAAGTGTGTTCATTGCTTTTGCAACCTGTTGAGCGTGGTCGAAATGTTTCCGTCGGAATGGGTTTCTAACCAGGAGGTGCAACTTCCGATTGTGCTTCTTTCTTGCCGGGGGACCCGCAGGACAAGTCCAGCAACCATTCCCAAAATGCAGACGTGGTCTGTCCTCAATTGTCGGACGAGGGACAAGACTGCGGTCAGTGGGCCAACATTGGCCTGCCCGCAGCTGACCCCGTCGAAGAATCCGAGGAGGATGACGATCGCTCAGATGGAGAGACGGTGGCCGCCCTGAAGAAGCAGCTGATGAGCGTCATCAACTTTAACTCTATCAAGCCCGCGGAACCGATTACGCAACCCGTAATCGACCCCGCTCTCGCCGCAGTGCTCAAGCGCTTCGGCGCCACCCGCCGCGCCGGCCTGTCCGTCGGGTCCGTCATCGACGAGTTCATCGCCGAGCAGGTGCAGCACGCGGCGCTCGAGGAATCCTTTTACATCGTCGACCTCGGCCACGTCGTCCACCGCTTCTCCACCTGGACCAAGAACCTGCCACGCGTCCACCCCTTCTACGCTGTGAAATGCAACCCCGACCCCGCGCTCGTCGCCACCTTGGCGTCCCAAGGCGGCGGCTTCGACTGCGCCAGCCTGGCCGAAATGCAGCTGGTGCTGTCTACTGGCGTCCCCCCCGAGCTCATCATCTTTGCTAACCCCTGCAAGATGGCCTCCCACATCGCGTTCGCTCGCGACCACGGCGTAACCTATATGACGTTCGACAGCATCCCCGAGCTTGTCAAGGTCCGCTCCATCCACCCCGATGCCAAGATGGTCCTCCGCGTGCGCGCTGACGACCGCACTGCCCGCTGTGCGCTCGGGGTCAAGTATGGCGCGGAGCATGAGGAGGTGGACGGTCTTCTCGAGGCCGCGCTAGAGCTCGGCGTGAACGTGGTCGGCGTGAGCTTCCATGTGGGCTCCGGGTCCTGCAACCCCGAGGCCTTCGCGATGGCCATACGCGCGGCCCGTGGTGTCTTTGATGCTGCCACCCGTGTCGGTCTCCCCCCCCTGACCTTGCTGGACATCGGCGGGGGGTTCTCGGGCGGTGGCCGGTCCTCTGGGGGCTCGAACTTCTCCATGGTTGCCGCGGTCATCAACCTGGCAATTGATGAATACTTCCCTCCATCCGCATCAGACACCCCACCGGTTCGTGTGATCGCCGAGCCCGGCCGGTTCTTCGCCGAGTCGTCCTCTCACCTGGCCTGCAACGTGTTTGGCCGGCGCGTTCGCGCGGGCAAGGTGGGCGACTCGGGCCGCGCGACGCACGAGTATTGGATCAGCGACGGCATGTACGGGTCGATGAACTGCGTCATGTACGACCACGCAACTCTCTTCGCGCGCCCGCTGCGCCTCGCAACACGCCTCGACCTCGACAAGAAGACGTCCAAGATGGTCACCATGCTCCACCCGGCCATCTGGCCGCAGGGGCCCATGCACCTGTCCACCGTGTTCGGTCCGACCTGTGACGGGCTAGACCAGGTGCTGACTGGGTTTTGGCTCCCGGACATGGAGGTTGGCGACTGGCTGGTGTTCCCGGACATGGGTGCGTACACCATGTCGGCAGGGTCCAACTTCAACGGGTTCAACAACTCGCAGATGCTCACGTATTACGTCTGGATTGAGCATGGCGACAGCCTTGATGACATGTCGCGCTCGTCCTCGTCGGAGGCGTGCTGCTCCTCGGACGCATGCCTCACCGACTCGGCCAGCGACGAGGTGGTCACCAAGGTGCAGCGCCGCACCTGAGGCGGCAGCTTTTTACAAGAAAAATATAGCCTTCTTTTACTACCTCACCAGGTTTCTTTTATGCCCCATGCTCTTGTTGCTGTTGGCACGGACGGCCTTGTTCCAGAATTTGTAAGGGCAGCAACGTTCAAGGATGGTGCATTTTTTACTGCCTCGTGTCAGGTTTCCATTCTCAAGTATCATTTTGAACCCGAGGCAAGCTATTACTTACTAATTGGTCAAGTATTGTTTTTCCCTAAACAGTGTGTACCCGTTGGGGAGTCACGGAGCATTAACCCCGATGGATGGATGGATGGATGGGGACACACAATCCTACCGGTCTAATCTATCTACAACATCAAGCCAACTCTATTATTCTAAGCTCTCTACCCTAGGGGTCCTGGCTAGCGTGCTTCCCGCGTTTGCAGACACGCGGGCGCTTCCCCACGGGAGGGGGTTCGTTAATCCTATATACTAATTTAGCAATTGGGGGTCATCCCGCACTATCCAGGGCATCGCAACTTCCCCGCCAATCCAAAACAACCGGAATCACTAACCACCAATCCCAGCGAGCGAGCGAGCGGCCGCTGAAAGCGGCCTGCGCGCAGCGCACGGCGAGCGCAGCGAGCTGTGCGCTGCGTGCGGCGAGCGAGCGAAGCGAGCGAGCACCGTACTGCGCACCAATCCGCGAGCGAAGCGAGCACCGTACTATTCCAGCGGGCAGCGGGCAGCATACTGCGCACCAATCCGCCAGCGAAGCGAGCACCGTACTATTCCAGCGGGCAGCGGGCAGCATACTGCGCACCAATCCGCCAGCGAAGCGAGCACCGTACTATTCCAGCGGCCAGCGGCCAGCGGGCAGCGGGGCGAAGTACTGCCAAAAAAAGGGACCCTGTTTTGGGCTGGGCGAAGCCAGCGGGTGCCACTAGTTGTCCTCTATGACATGAGCCCACTTGGCCTTGTCCATCATCTTGTTCCAAATCACGGAGATCGGCCTAGCCCCCCCATGTCCTCTACTAGCTGCTCTTTGAAGGTGCGGGCCTTGCGGCGTCTAGCATTGCGTGGCCCGCGGCGCACGTAAGGAGGTGCCGGCCAGGCTGAGCTGGGCGCAGTCCCGCGCCCAGCTCGTAGCTCGTAGCTCTATAGGACATGGGGGGCCTAGGCCTCTCCGTGATTTGGAAATAGATGATGGACAAGGCCATGCAAGTGGGCCCAGGTCATAGAGGACAACAACCCCCCGGCAGTGGGGAAGGAGCGTGTTTGCAAACACGGGAGGCATGGTAGACAAGACCCCTAGTAGCCTGGGTCGCGAGCACAGATATAGAATAGGATTGTTTTTGTAGATTAAAATAAAATTAAATTAAATTATAACATGCCTCCGTTGGGAGATCATGTAGCACATATTCCATGATGGATGGGTGGGGTGGAGGAAGCCGTGTAATCGAACTATCCTAACTCTAAGCTATCTAGTTTAGAAAATCCTAACTACACTACTCATCAAAACGCCTCCTCCTCTTGGGGGGAGGGGGCTTGCCCACAGCTAGGGTCGGGTGTGTGAGCCTTGACAATCTTCTGCCACCGCGTCTTGTCCTGCATGGCAGTCCAAAGACGGGAGAAAGAGTGGATTGAATTGAATTGAATTGTAACATAACTCCGTTGGGAGTATATGTAGCACATAGCCCAGAGAAGGGGCATATGGCCTATCATACATTCTAAGCTACTTCCTGCAAGGGTGGGAATGTAAACAACAGTTGCTCTAGGTGCACTAGGGCACCTGCACCACCCAGAGTTTCAGGCAACACCCAGCTAAGGGGAGCCTGTCATAGGTGGGGAAGATCAGCACAGCTATACAAAAGCTAGGGCATGGCTTCTCAGCAGGGAGTGACCCCCTGCATGGGCACGGCATAATTAAATAAAGCTAGGTATCATCTGGAGGGTGGCTCATCATAGGCACACATGTACATGACTAAAAATGCTAGGCCTCAGCTGGTATAGTGCCTGTAGTAGGCGGGCATGTACATGGCCACGGTCTAACTATTCTACACTACTGCTGCTGTATTCCCCTAGGCTGGGGCTGCCGGAGTCGCTGGGGCCGCGGTGGTTGAGGGGGTCGCGTGCCAGGGCTTGTGGCTGACGTAGATGTCCGCCCCCTTCCAGTACACCGGCTGGCCCGCCTTGGTCTGCCGGAGCTGGAGGTAGGTCGGCCATAGCTCCCGTCGCCGTTGTTGCTGCGCCAGGGTCAAGTCGTCGTCCACGGTGAAGGGAGTGTTCTCGAGCCGAGCTTGCGGCGTCTGAGGAACGAAACCTTGTCCGCTGGGCTGTCAAAGATGAGAAGAAGCGGAGGCGCCCCTGCCTTACCCCGCGCGCGGGGGAGGCGGTGGGCGGTCAGCTTAATCTCACCAAGGAGGCCCACAGTGCTTGCAAGGATTTTGCTCTCAAACGCACGTGCAAGCTTCTCGGAATTCTCACCTTCCACCACCTGGGTCGAAGTTCTTGAGGATGGCGTTGAGGCTGCGCTTGGAGAGCTCGGCCTCCTCGCGGAGGTCAAGCGTCTGCCGCTGGAGCTGGGCTGCGACGGCGGAGGTGGTGGAGGTGGTATGTTGCTTAAGCATGTCCGCCCAGGTGGTGATGGGAGGAGCATCGCCGGCCAGGCCAGCCGGGGCTGGCTTGGCGGCAATGTCCTTCACCGCCTGGGCTGGGAGTGGAGTAAGGAGATGGAGTAAAGAGTGGATGCGGTTCTCAAACCAGTTGGGCTGGGACCACTAGGTCGTTTTTGTAGATAGCTTGTAGATACTTAGACAGGTAGGATTGCGTGCACCCATCCATCAATTAGTAACATCACTCCGTTGGGAGTCAATGTAGCACATATCCCTGAGAAGGGGCATATGGCTTTTAATACATCCTAGGCTACTCATCCATCAATCCATTAAGGAGGACAACGAGCCCCCCCCAGTGGGGAAGCGCCCGCGTGTGCAATCCCGTGGGAGGCACGCCAGACAGCTCCCCTAGGGCAGCGTGCGGCTGTCTAGATAGATGTTGTAGTTAGCATGATGTTAGGTCGATGTAGTATGTAGCTGATGTAGATAGATTAGACCGGTAGGACTGTTTGCACCCATCCATCCATCCTTCGGGGTTAATGCTCCGTGACTCCCCAACGGGAGCACGAGTCTAATTAATTAATTAATTAATTAATTAGACACGTGTTAGCTCCCGTTGGGGAGTCACGGAGCATTAACCCCGATGGATGGATTCAGGATTAATTAATTAATTAATTAGGAACATAACTCCGTTGGGAGTATATGTCAAGGAGACAACCAGCACAGGGAGTATATGTAGCACATAGCCCTCGAGAAGGGGCTTATGGCCTATCATACATTCTAAGCTACTTCCTGCAAGCCGGGTGGGAATGTAAACGACACTTGCTCTTGAGGTGCACCAGGGCACAGGTCTGCACCCTCAGGATCTATCACGCTATGCCTGGCCAGCTAAGGGGGAGCATGTCATGTGGGGGAAGATCATCATAGCTATACAAAAGCTAGAAATCGCAGCAATGGTGCTCACCACTAGACACTCCCGGCCAGTTAGGCTCGAAACACACGCCCTGATCAAGCATGCTGTTTCCGGCCCCACCGTCTAGGTCATCTAGTCGCTCTACACGTAAGCCAGCCATAATTTCAATGCACAAGGATACACATTTCCATCACCATTCATCTTCATCATCCTGAACGACTCGAACAGGCGGACAAGATAACGGCAGGCTCGAGCTACCCTGGTCCAGATGAATCAGTCTCCCGATTTCCGGCCTTCGCTGGCTGTCTCCTTGATACAAAAGCTAGAGCTTGGCATCTCAGCAGAGAGCAGCTCTCTGCATGGGCACAGCTTAACTACATAATAAAGCTAGGCATCATATGGGGTGTGGCACATCATAGGCACGCATGTACATGGCTAAATAATATCAAGGAGACAACCAGCGCAGGCCAGAAATCGGAAGAATCCGGACCATGGTAGCTCGAGCCTGCCGTTATCTTGTCCGCGTGTTCGAGTCGTTCAGGATGATGAAGATGAATGGTGATGGAAATGTGTATCCTTGTGCATTGAAACTATGGCTGGCGTGCGTGTAGAGCGACTAGATGACCTAATATCGTGCATCAGCTGGTATAGAGCCTGTAGAAGGCTTACATGTACATGGCCACGGTCTAACTATTCTACACTACTACTGCTGTGTTCCCCTAAGCTGGGGCGGCTGGAGTCGCTGGGGCCGCGGTGGTCGAGGGGGTCGCGTGCCAGGGCTTGTGGCCGACGTAGATGACCGCCCCCTTCCAGTACACCGGCTGGCCCGCCTTGGTTTGCCGGAGCTGGAGGTAGGTCGGCCATATAGCTCCCGTCGCCGTTGTTGCTGCGCCAGGGTCAAGTCGTCGTCCACGGTGAAGGGAGTGTTCTCGAGCCGCTTGCGGCGTCTGAGAAACGAAATCTTGTCCGCTGGGCTCTTAAAGATGAGAAGAAGCGGGGGCGCCCCTGCCTTACCCCGCGCGCGGGGAAGGCGGTGGGCGGTCAGCTTAATCTCACCAAGAAGGCCCATACGACCAACGCCTTCAAGCCACCGCCACCGCCCTCGAGTGCTTGCATGACACCGCCGGCCTCATGCACCGCCCAGGCGGGTGAAGGACATCGCCGCCCAGCCGACACCTGCTGGCTCGGCCGGTGATGCTCCCTCCACCTGGGCGGACTTGCTTAAGTGCTCATCACACCACCTCCACCACCTCCACCATCGCGGCACAACTCAAGCAACAAGCCCTCGACCTTCGCGAGGAGGCCGACATCACCCAGCGCAGCCACAATGTCATCGTCAAGCACTTCGACCAGCCGGCAGGTGAGACCTCCACGAGCCTTCTCACGGCATCAGTTAAGCGCGACATTCTTGCCCCGGCATGCAACTCACTGGTGAGCTGCGGATGTCGGCTGTCCGCCTCCCCCGCGCGCGGGGTAAGGCTGGCCCGGCACC
Source organism: Mesostigma viride (assembly GCA_009746045.1). Lineage (NCBI taxonomy): Eukaryota > Viridiplantae > Streptophyta > Mesostigmatophyceae > Mesostigmatales > Mesostigmataceae > Mesostigma > Mesostigma viride. The sequence goes on from RPFO01000406.1 coordinate 132,811, forward strand.
CGTGCTCCTCACCTTAAAGTACATGGCGGACAAGCTGGCCTTCCTTAAATGCCGCAAAAAGCTCTCGGAGACTCGCTTCACGCTGGACGACGACTTGACCCTGGCCCAGCAACAGCGGCGACGCAAGCTATGGCCGACCTACCTTCAGCTCCGGCACAGCGCAAGGGGGAAGCCGGTATACTGGAGGGGGGCGGTCATCCACGTTGACCACAAGCCCTGACAGGCACCTCCTGCCACCTCAGACTAGGGAATATATACCAGTCGCCACATCCTCCGGGCGGCTGTGGATGCCGGCGCTGCTGCCGCTGTGGCTGAGCGCGACAAGTTTGCCTCCTACGGCAATGTGGGGCCCCACCGGGTCATCCCCTTTGTCCTTGAGGAGTTCGGGGCCATGGGCCCCAAGACAGCGGAGTTTTTCCACGAGTGCTGCCAGCACCGTGAAGACCGCCTCGACCTCGAGGGTCAGACCGCCCCGTGGTCGGCCCGCACGTGGTCCTCGTATTGGCGGCAGCGTCTGTCACTCGCCCTCACTCGCACCGTGGCTGATGTGTTATTCCGCCGCACCCGGGCCGACTTTGTCGCGACCCATTCGATCTAGTTCCCTCCCAGGCCTGCATGGTGGGCCGGCAGCGCTGTTGCTGCGTGTAGTTTTGTGATGTATAGTTAGTTGTACCTTGTGCCGCTGGCGTGATCCTTGGATGTCTGTGTCAGATTACTATTAATTTCTTCAGGGTTATTCTCCCAGTTATCGGTTTTTTCCTTATGTTGCATGCCTATCTCACCTCCGTAATCTATCATTCTCAATGAATATATACCAGTAGTGTAGATTAGTCAGGCTTAGCCTAGCATGTGGCCCACGCGCATGTGCGCCCATAATTATGGCCCCCATGGATGATGCCTTCAGAATTCAGCCATGCAAGCCATGCCTATAATGTGGTGTACTGGAAGGGGGCGGTCATCTACGTACGTCGGCCACTTGTAAGCCCTGGCATGCGACCCCCTCGGCCCCAACGACTCCAGACGCCCCAGCTTAGGGGAATACAGCAGCAGTAGTGTAGAATAGATCTAGATAGACCGTGGCCATGTACATGTAAGCCTCCTACAGGCTCTATACCAGCTGATATATTCACGAGTATTATTTAGCCATGTACATGTGCGCCTATGATGTGCCACACCCCAGATGATGCCTAGCTTTATTTAGTTATGCTGTGCCCATGCAGAGAGCCGCTCAGACTCTGCTGAGATGCCAATGATGCCCTAGCTCTTGTATAGCCGCCATGATGATCTTCCCCCACTGATGACATACTCCCCCTTATAGCTGGGCATAGTGTGAACATCATGAGGGTGCAGGTGCCCTGGTGCACCTAGAGCAAGTAGGCGTTTACATTCCCACCCTTGCAGGAAGTAGCTTAGAATGTATCATAGGATATATCAAAGAGACAACCAGCGCAGGCCAGAAATCGGGAGAATCCGGACCATGGTAGCTCCTTCTCAAGGGCTATGTGCTACATATATTCATTGAGAATGATAGATTACGGAGGTGAGATAGGCATGCATACTCCCCCTTAGCTGGGCATAGTGTGAAGATTATGAGGGTGCGGGTGCCCTGGTGCACCTAGAGCAAGGGTCGCTTACATTCCCACCTTTGCATGAAGTAGCCTAGGATGTATTTAAAGCCATATGCCCCTTCTCAGGGATATGTGCTACATTGACTCCCAACGGAGTGATGTTGATAATAATAATAATAATAATAATAATAATAATAATAATAATAATAATAATAATAATAATAATAATAATAATAATAATAATAATAATAATAATAATAGGCATGCAACATAAGGAAAAACCCGATAACTGGGAGAATAACCCTGAAGAAATTAATAGTAATCTGACACAGACATCCAAGGATCACGCCAGCGGCACAAGGTACAACTAACTATACATCACAAAACTACACGCAGCAACAGCGCTGCCGGCCCACCATGCAGGCCTGGAAGGGATCTAGACCGCATGGGTCGCGACAAAGTCAGCCCGGGTGCGGCGGAATAACACATCAGCCACGGTGCGAGTGAGGGCGTCGAGTGACAGGCGCTGCCGCCAATACGAGGACCACGTGCGGGCCGACCACGGGGCGGTCTGACCCTCGAGGTCGAGGCGGTCTTCACGGCGCTGGCAGCACTCGTGGAAAAACTCCGCTGTCTTGGGGCCCATGGCCCCGAACTCCTCAAGGACAAAGGGGATGACCCGGTGGGGCCCCACATTGCCGTAGGAGGCAAACTTGTCGCGCTCAACCACAGCGGCAGCAGCGCCGGCATCCACAGCCGCCCGGAGGATGTGGCGACCGGAAAGCGGCCGAGCCACGGAGACATCGATGAGCAGGTGGCAACCCTGCCCGCCGTAGTCAAGCACGGTAATGTCGGGGCGGTGGTTGGGTGAGTAGAGGGCGGCCCCATCCGCGTCCTCGCACTTGATGGTGGAGTGGGGAAAGACCGACCGATCCATGGCACACACCACCCGGAGGAGAGCGGTATGGAGATAGAGGAACCAGTTCTGGTTCTGCTGGCCACCCATGCACGCGATGTAGTGCGTCCCAGTAGTATCCAGAGCAAGCCCGCAGCTGCCGCAGGACGCACCCGCCGTGATGAGAGGTTGTGGGGCAAAGAGCTGGTGGCGCGGAGATCGAGCGATGGCGTTAAGGGCCGGAACCAGCGTGAACAAAGGGCTCATGGGGAGGGCGCGCAGGAATGCGGACCCCGCGCTCCCCAGGCTCAAGGGAAACGGACTAACGGAGTGAAGCCAAGCCTTCCCCTGATCGTTCAAGCTCGCATGCAGACCCATCCAGTCGGCACAGTGTAGTATACCCGCGTAGGTCTTTTGTTGTTTTTCATGAACGCAGGCAGGGAAGACACTAGGACTGACGACAGTGGACACGCCGGGCGTGCCCCGGGGCCGGCAGGCGACGGTGGACGGCCTGAGCGGGGCGGACGAGGTCGCAAGCCTGCTGGATCCCGAGGTAAGAATCCTGCACAGCCTGCACAAAGGGGAAGGGGGATGGGGTGACCAAGTCGGGAATGGCGCTGACGGCGCTGGGGACCAACCGGCGGATCTCCGCCCAGGCCTGAGCAACAGAGCCAAGGAAGGCGGCGGGGGCGAGGCGGGCGGCGCGGGTGAGCCCACACCCGCCCATGCGGCAGGGGAGGGTGGCCAAGCGCATGGAGTGAGCTGGCAGGCTAGGGCCGGGGAGGAGCACCTGCAAGGCGGCCTGAATGCGCTCGTCATGGCCTTCCGCGGCAAGCCGCACCAAGTGGGGGGGAGCGCCACGGAGCCAGTGAACCACCCGCGGGTGGGCGCAAAACCACAGGAGGAGCCCTTTGGTCTGGGGGTCCTTGAGGCGCGCCCAAGTCTCGAGGACATGGGTGCGCTGTTCCACGGTGGCCCGGAGCTCCTCTTCGACGCTACATATACACTCCCAACGGAGTTATGTTCCTAATCAATTAATTAATTAATTAATTAATTAATTAATTAATTAATGCCTATAATGGGACCCCCATGGATGTTGCATTACGAATTTAGCCATGCTATGCCTATGCAGAGAGATGCTCTCTGTTGAGAAGCCATGCCCTAGCTCTTGCATAAATTAAAACCCTGCGTTCAGGACCTGTCGGAGCATCCTGTAAACTGTGCCGTCTAGCTTAGCTGCCAGTGTGGGTGTGAGCGTCCACGCCTCGGCGCGCCATACGTGAGCACTGTGAGGACGAGGACCTTGAAGAGCATGCGCTTCCGGTGCTCGCCCAGGCCCTTGGAGCGCCAGTAGGTGTTGAGCGAACGAAGCCTAGCCCAGGCCAGGCCGATGCGGATGTCCACATCGTCGGCGGTGTCAGGGAGCCAACTCCCCAACAGTTTGAAGCGATCGCGGAACGGGACCTCCGTCCCGTCGAGCAGGCGCGGCAGAGGCGGTGTGCTGGAGGCCCCAATCACCATCGCCTCAGTTTTGACACTAATCTCCAACCCCACCGCCCGCGCCTCCAGGCCCAGACAGTCCAGCCAGGTCTGAATGTGCTCGGGGCTCGCGATGAGGGTGGTATCATCCGCATATATCAGGTCGGCCATGCAGGCGGTAACCAGGTTTAAGCCCGCCGTGCTCTTTCTCGTTAAGGATGTCCAAGCCTGGCTCGAACCCCTTAAGAGTAAAGCGCGCACGTGCCCGGCGCATGACGTGATCCACGACAATATTGAACAGGTATGGGGACAGGACACAACCTTGCCACACCCCGTGGTGAAGGGGGAATGGTGGGGTGGTGCCTTCCGCAGTCCGCACTACTGCCTGTGAGCCCTCATATACAGTCGGCGAATGGCAGCAATCAACGCTGGTGGTACCCGATCCAGAGCTAGGATGGCCCAAAGAGCCTCCCATGCAGAGGACCGTGTCAAAGGCCTTGATATAGTAAACAAAAATGAAGACCAGCGGCAAACTGTCAGGGGGAAGGCGACGCACCTCCTCCATCAACCGGCGCGCGACAAACACAGCCATGACAGTGTTACGACCACGACGGAAACCCATCTGAGACTCACGCAGGTGTGGGTCCAGCGCGGCGCGGAGCCGGTGCAGCATCATGCGCATGAAGACCTTCAGCGCGGCGCTCTGGAGGCAGACACCCCGGTAGTTACCGGGGTCAGCAGCAGAGCCCTTCTTGTACAGCATGACGCGGATGGCCGTCTCTTGTATAGCCATGATGATCTTGTATAGCCATGATGATCTTCCCCCACATGACAGGCTCCCCCTTAGCTGGGCATAGCTTGATAGATCATGAGGGTGCAGGTGCCCTGGTGCACCTAGAGCAAGGGTAGCTTACATTCCCACCTTGCAGGAAGTAGCCCAGAATGTATTAAAAGCCATATGCCCCTTCTCAGGGATATATCCTGACATGTACTCCCAACGGAGTTATCAAGGAGACAACCAGCGCAGGCCAGAAATCGGGAGAATCTGGACCAGGGTAGCTTGAGCCTGCCGTTATCTTGTCCGCGTGTTCGAGTCGTTCAGGATGATGAAGATGAATGGTGATGGAAATGTGTATCCTTGTGCATTGAAATTATCAAGGAGACAACCAGCGCAGGTATGGCTGGCTTACGTGTAGAGCGACTATAGATGACCTAGACGGTGGGGCCGGAAACAGCATGCTTGATCAGGGTGTGTGTTTCGAGCCTAACTGGCCGGGAGTGTCTAGTGGTGAGCACCATTGCTGCGATCGCTCTCCCACCATTTACGAGGAAATACCCGCAAATGGAAAACCACTGAAAAGGTCTAGCTAGTCAGTCATCACGTTAGCCATGCCATGATTCCAAACGTCCAAGAACTGCACACGGTGCAAAGGCAAAAAGCCGGAGGACAGCACTTTCAAATGTGCGGCGGGAACCAAAAGCCCGCGTATGCCAGAAAACATCGTGTTGCTGCAGCGACGCGACGATGTGGACAACGAATCCAGTGCCAAGCTCGGAACGGCCGCAAAGGAGATCCCAACGGAGTTATGTTTCTAATTAATTAATTAGTCCTTGACCAACAAACGATGCAAGATACGTATACCCCGCGCGCGGGGAAGGCGGTGGGCGGTCAGCTTAATCTCACCAGTCACCAAGAAGGCCCATGCGATCAAGGCTTTTGCTCTCAAACGCACGTGCAAGCTTCTCGGAATTCTCACATTCCTCCCTGTCGAAGTTCTTTGAGTATGGCGTTAAGGCTGCGCTTGGCGAGCTCGGCCTCCTCGCGGAGGTTGAGCTTCTGCTGCTGGAGCTGTGCTGCAACGGCGGAGGTGGTGGAGGTGGTGTGTTGCTTAAGCATGTCCGCCCAGGTCTGGGTGGGAGGAGCATCGCCGGCCAGCCGGGCCAGCGAGGGCTGGCTTGGCGGCAATGGCTTGGCGGCACATCCTGACCTGGCCTGGCCCCAAGGACATTCCTAGAAAGCTGGGTAAACCTGCCATGAACTACATCCTGATGTTGCTGGCCGGCCTAGTGGTCCCAGCTCCACCGCATTCACTCCCTCTCTCTTCTTTGGACTGCTCTCTCTTGCTTGGACTGCTATGCAGGACAAGAAGAGGTGCAGCAGACCATTGTGCAGGCCCACACGCCAGCCCCTGTGGGCAGCCCTCCCCCCCCCCCCCCCCCCCCGGGAGGAAGGGGCGCTTTGCTGAGTAGAGTAGCTAGGATTTTTGTATATTAGTTTAGAGTTAGCTTAGTTAGGTTGCGTGGCTTCGCACACCCCCATCCATCAGCAAGGGAATACGTGCTACATGATCTCCCCACGGAGTCATGTTGTAATTTAACATGTTTTAATTTTAACTGTGCATGCGTTACTGACCAAAAAGAAACAAGATTGGGAAAGTCCAAACTGTAGTGGCCCGACAAGATCACAGAGTAAGCGCAGCTTGTACAGAAGTTCTGGCATGACTGGGGTTTTAATTCAAGGTCCTTTTGCCAAACTTCCAAGTGCTTACTAGGCTCAACCCTAGTCGGCACGCCACACCCGGGCTGTCTTCATGATGTCAGGACTCAGGTCACTACACTCATCATGCATTTAGACAGCACAACGCTTGTGGCATACTTCGCCATGTGCCCTAATGGCTGTATAATGTGGTAGTGTGCAACAACTCAAACGCCTTTGCCATGTGTGCGTCTTCACTGTTGCCTGTACTTTCCATCACAGATCTAAAACGTAGGTGCAAGGGTAGCCATTTTATAATGTAAATTGCGAAGTTGGGTGGATGTCCATTGCTAAAAATATAGACATGACTTCAACTCTACAGCCTACAGCAATTCTAATTGCTCAATGGAAGAAAATGATTACTCCACCCTTTACTGAAATTTGCCCAACCATATTCAAAACTTGTGGAGATATATGGAAGGCATGCCCACTGACGTGCTTGGTCCCTTAGAACCGCAAGGATTGCAGACCTCACGCCCAGAACCTTTGCTTCTTCTTCAGCAAGTCACTGACATTCAGTGCTTCGATTTTCGCTGCGACAATGTAGTCGTTCTCAGTGAGGCCTTTCACGGCATGAGTAGACAGCACCACCCTCACGCTGCTGTAATTTTCCAAGTGGAGGTCAGGATGGTGGCCCTCCGCGTTGGCAATCTCGCCAATGCGACCGAACAGCTCGAGACCTGACTTGAATCCTTTCACCTCGAATTTCCGGGAAATCGCAGCCGCATTGCCCGCATCGTTGAAGACGAGCTCCCAGGAGACAAGGCCCTGTTTGAGCATCGACTTGGCTGTCTCGTTGTCAAGCGGTTTCGCGCCCGCCTCGCAGGGGACGCATTTTTTTTTCACCAACTGGTTGATGTCCGGAATCTTAATCTTATGCATGGTATCCGAGTTACCTAGAACTTTGTCAGAGAAGTTTGATTCAATCTCGGCAGCGAACGGGTCCCGGGCGCCGATCTCTCCGATTGGGTCATGCCCACCATCACCTATAGCTGCTTTTACGCACATCCGTTCGGAAAACCTGCAAGGTGTATTCCTCGGAATGCCTGGGGCAGATAGCGGCAGGGCGAGCTGCCGGCCAGGAAGCCCAGCTTTATTGTTTAGTCGACCCTCTCTAATACGGCAAAGGCCAGTAAGAGAGGCAACGGAGTGGACAGCATGCAATGATTGAGCCATCGTAAAGTTGATGTCAGGAGTAGGCGCAGAGGCTGTCAACTGGGAAAGACTTATTAAGACCAACTCGCAAATAAAACCTCCCTCGACCGACTAGTTGGTGAGGTGGCAGTTCCTTTCAGGCGAGTCGTGCAACCGCTTTCATCGCCCCAATACACGATGGCTGGAGTTGTCCATGAATTTTATCCAGTTAGCCCCGTCTGCAGAGACAGACACGACTCACACGAGGCACAGCCACACAGGCGCAGGGCCGGCCATTGCTGTGAAGCTGACAGAAGCTGGACGAGCCCTCTAGAAACTCGCTCCAGGGGAGGCGCGGCGCGGGGAATTGGCGGGGTTAGAGTCCGGACGTAGGAACCAGGACTCCGTGGAGTATACAATTTGTAGGTACTAGATTAATTAAAATATTGCAGTACATACCGTGTACATGTGCGTAGGAATGAACTAAATAACTTAGCATCTTCCAGCCCGCTGGTACAAGAAGGGGCCAATCTTGTAAGGCGGGCAGTAACCGCCAACTCGGGCGGCACAACCGTGGCATTTTTGCCGCTGACTCGGCGCGGCGTTCGCGGCACAGGAAAAAGGGCGGCAAAATGCACCCACCCTTGGCGCTGCACTCCATCGTTAAGTCCTTTGTACTCGCGACGGTCATTGCAGGCCTGTGTAGGCTGAAATTTTGGCAGCAGTTCCAACGGGGATATGACTACCTTGCCCTCTGCATGTATATTGAGCCTGCGACATACATGTCGGATTGAGCTCCTAGTCTGGAGGGGAAGGAGCAGCAAACGATGCTTTGCGTCGTGGAGTCAAGACAATCTTGGTCGTAATTGCGACGCGATGCATGGGCTGACAGCATGGCAATGATGAGCCAGGTCAACATTAGACAGGATCTCTTTGGGGGGGGGGTTCATGGCGTGCAGAGAGAACGCAATGTAGAAGACATGTTGATATGGTGATGAAACATAAAGCTCCTAGTTGAGCTGTACGATGCAGAACGTATTTAGCATGGGCGTGGTATGCCATATACCTTTATTGACTCCATATATTGTTAGCACGTGAATTTCCCAATCTTAAGTATGTCAAAGAGGCAGGCAAAGGCGCCTGCAAGCATGCCTGCGCCCGCATCAGGGAAAAGGGCAGGGTCGCAAGACGTAGTTATGTCTATCGTGGCTGGGGTGGCCTCTCCATGCCCACCCTTGCCACGCTCCTCCGTCAGCCTACCACTAGCGGGGGAGGATCTTGGTGCGTTGCTTGGTGCTTACATGGCGCTACGGTCGTTCAGCTGCGCTCTGTGCCTGAGCCCATTCACGCTGGACGATCTTTGTGACGCAATGACGGCGGATTCCGCCACTCCTTTAGTGGACGAGGTACGAATTGTTGCACTTTATATCTCGCTTTGTCGCCCTTTACGTGATCTTGACCATGCCCGGTCGCCTTGTCCCTTTCTCTCCGCCCAGGAAGGGCTTTTATTTACAGTGAGTCTTTTACTGGTAATCCTGTTGTAGCACGGGCTCAGAATTGGCAGGCAGGCAGGCAGCAGCAGCAGCAGCAGATAAGGTGTTATCTCATTTGTCATCGTTATCTCCTTGTAACCTTGCCCGAAACTTGTTGTATCCTCCTGTAAGTACACGTCACTTTTAGGGTTTGTCACTGGGCCATCAGCGGCATGTTCGCTATTTTAACTATACTTGGCTGCTTTCACTAAACGTTGTGTGCTTGCCTTTGACAGCCTACCGTGTTCAGCTTGTGCATAGTATAATTAGCCCGCTACTTCCAGGTAACGTTGGGCCTAGCAGCTTATTCTGTGGCTCACGTCCCTGAAGTTGCGTTGCAGGTTTTTGCAAGATAGATGCTTGCTGTACTGAATTAAATCACTTAAACCTGAAGTAGGACTGGCTTTTGCCAACGAAATGGACGTGATGCCCCCTTGCTGGCATGCTAGGGTGTTGCCGGTTTGCTCTCTCAGTCCGTTCAGGAAACCCCATCCCTGGCTATGCAGAGCCCTGGCAGCAGCCCTCATCTAAAGGGGTTTCATCTCACCTTCAGGAGTTAACGTGTCTGGCTGCGTAGAGCCCCGAAACAGGCACCCTACACAGAAAAGAGTTGCGCCTGATACTGATGTTTTTAGTGCACTCTCACACCATATAACACAGTCTAAACCGGTACGCACACCTGGCGCAGTTTTTCTGGGCGGGGGGGAGCTGCCTGATCCGATATGAGGGTTCAGTCCACTGGCATAGGTCCACCGGTGTGGAAGAAGTGCTTGGGCTTCCGTACTACGAGATAGCCATGGCTTCACATGGTGACTTGTTGAATTCCAAATCTCTGTGGTTGTTGGGTGCTCGGCATGGCCTGCGGGGCACATGCGGGGCACAGTACCAGTTGATGAACCAATATCATGGCTACATGCCATGCCATGCGATGGCCTCCCTCCTGGTAGTGAGAGGAGCCTGGGCGCCTTGGCGGCCCTCCCTCCCTCTTGTTGCGTATTAGGGGTTGATAGTACGGTAATTTGTACCCCATGGGGAGGCTCCATATGGGGAGCCTTTGATACATGTGGTCTGACCAAATGATTGGGTCTATTTATTGATTTGGTTTTTTGCACCCCGTGGGGAGGCTGTTGCACCTCCTATATACATGTCTTTCATTTCCAATCGAAGGGAGTCGCCACCTGCGGTCACGCATATGCCATTCCACTACTAACATTCCATGTACTGCTACTGTTCCCGTGTTGCTGCTGTCATCCCCACTTGCACCCAGGTCCACCTGGCGCTACTGCGCGCGGTCCGCCACGTGTTTGCCGCCAAGGACGGCCACCCGGAGTCATCCACCGAGCAGCCGTCGAGGGCCCGGGAGGGCGAGCCCCTCCCGCCGGAACAGCTACCGATCGCTGTGTCACCGGACGGGCTGCAGCCGGCGGCCCGCTCGTTACACTGGTCGCCGGCACGGCTTCACATGCTGGATGCCGTCACGTGGCCCGAGTTCCTCTGGCGGTACCTGGTCGCACGGGGGTATGAGGACGACTATGGTCTCGCGGGGGGAGACATGTGCTCGTCGGATGGGAGAGGGTGCTCCGGCGTGGCTGGAAAGGAGGAGGTCAGCTTGTCATCCCAGGGGGTGCGCACGGCGCGGCGTGCGACCGTAAAGCTCATCCAGGAGATGGAGTATGTTAACTGTTGACTGTCGACTGTGTACCTTTTTCGGCTTATCGTCCCCTCTCCCCTCTCCCCTCTCCCCTCTCCCCTCTCCCCTCTCCCCTCTCCCCTCTCCCTCTCCCCTCTCCCCTCTCCCCTCTCCCTCTCCCCTCTCCCTCTCCCTCTCCCCTCTCCCTCTCCCCTCTCCCCTCTCCCTCTCCCCTCTCCCTCTCCCCTCTCCCTCTCCCCTCTCCCCTCTCCCCTCTCCCCTCTCCCCTCTCCCCTCTCCCCTCTCCCCTCTCCCCTCTCCCCTCTCCCCTCTCCCCTCTCCCCTCTCCCCTCTCCCCTCTCCCCTCTCCCCTCTCCCCTCTCCCCTCTCCCCTCTCCCTCTCCCCTCTCCCCTCTCCCCTCTCCCCTCTCCCCTCTCCCTCTCCCCTCTCCCCTCTCCCCTCTCCCATCGGCCCTCGGCCCTCTTTATCCCTCTCTACTTAGGGATGGTGTTGAATTGCATGATAGCTGGTTACCCGTAGGTCGACGTGTCATGGCAATGGCAGATGTCAATCTCATCGCCCACCGGCCCTCCCAGCACAAACGGTGTGCTCTCGTATCATCATCTATTAATGCATCGCTTGTCCTGTAAATATGTACTTTGCAAGCGTATGTGTCTATGTATGGGGTTGTAGCCTGTAATCCTCACGTTAGCAGAAGCACTGCTGTTTGGTATCATGGAACCTATCCTAATGGTATAGTATCGTCGATGTCATGCTTTGGTTTGGACTGCAGGCATGCACACCTATTTCTGCCACCCAGATGCATCACCGACATGCATGACCGACATAATTCACATAGAATACTTTCCACTGACCCTCCTTAAGCTTTGCATGGCAATCAATCTCAAGTCAGTCGGATGCCTGTTGTTGTAGTCACGTCCCACCCACATGCGGTCCTCCCTCATGGTTTGGCACCCTACGCGTTAGTGATGACTCAGCTGTTACCTTGCTAATGCTATCGAGCCGTGACATGCTGTGCGCAACTGCCCGGGATCGCCCCCCTCGCCCGCACCCACCCTGCAGGTACTTCCGCCTTCCCCTTCGGCGTCGCGTGTCGGTGCTGGCCTTCCTGTGCGACGACTTTCTGGAAACGCGCGCGGCGAGGGAACACATCGCGCTGCGTACGTTTGCCGCCGACGTCCGCGACAGGATCATGAGAAGCACCACCGGGCCCAAGGCCAACAACAAGGGTGCGCCTTCTTCGTTGCAGGGAGGCAACAAGAGCACTTCTTCCTCGTTGCAAGGTGGCGAGGAGGGTGCGAATGGGGAACAAACCAAGCGTAATCGTCGGGATGCAAGAAGTCAACGGGGGCAACGTGATGCGGGTGGTCAACGGGGGCGTGGGGATGATGAGGACGAGGATTGTGATGACGAGTTTGTCGACGTTGAAGGGGTGTCATCGTCTGAAGATGAGGAGGAGGAGGAGGACGAGGAGGCGGGAGAATGGGGGGTGGGGCGGTGGGGCAGCCAGGGCGAGGCCTCCCCAGCGCATTGCAGCCAGGGCGACGAGGACGAGGATATTCTGGAAATAGAAGATGGTGCGGAGGAGTCAGAAGGGGCAGGAGGCGGGAAGGGTCGAGGGTCGGGGGGGAAGAAAGCGAGACGGCCATCCCGTGCAGGATCCCCCCCACCCTTGGCGCGCCTGCCGGCGTTGAGTTCCTCCAAAGGTCCACCTGGCACCAAGAAGGCGAACCCGGCAGCCGATGGGTCGTTTGCCGCTTCCAAAAAGCCACTGCAGCTCGAGGCGGTGGGTCCTCACAGAATGGTGGATGACGAGTGGTTGGCGGCGGCGGTTCTGCTGTCAGCACAGGATGCGGAGAACGTCGCGCGCAGCAACCCGGAGGACAACAACATCGAGATGTGCCTGCTCTGCGGCATGCAGGTGGGTGCCACAACCCTAGACTTCAAACCTGTTATGCCTCAAACATGTTGACATTGAGATCTGCGTCCTCTGCGGCATGCAGGTGGGCACTAATGCCCTAAACCATCTACCGTTTATGCTTTGAACAATATGAGTGTTGGCATGTGCCTGCTCTGCGGTGTGTAGGTGGGCACGGCAACCCTTTACCCTGAATTCGACCCTAATCTCAACCTCAAGTCCACCCTATACTGCACCCTAATGTTAACCTTAAACCATACTTGAAGGTGGGAGCATCCAGATGTTCCTTCTCTGCGGTTTGCATTCACGAAGGGGTAGTAGCTATATGGTTTTCCAAGCTGGGTGGGGGTGGTATGAAACATGAGTTTAGGTGTGCCTCCTGTGTTGCATGCAGGTGGGCGCGACAACCCCGGACAGTAGACTTTATACCCTAGGCCTTGAAACAGGTAAGCGCCTTGAAGCAGGCTAGTATGGCACCCATGCGTACATACACGTTTTTCCCAGCTGTTTTAATGGTGTAAAATGCCAGCATGTATAGCATGCCCAATCAAGCATGAGGTTAAGTGCTCGAATGTAATTTTTCCAAGGGGGGGGGGGGGGGGGGGGGAGTTAGATTTTTAACACGCGTACCTGCAAAATTGGAGGCATGTGCTGCGCCTTTGGCGTTTAGTCTGCTTTCCTTGCTTGCCCCGCTTTTCTGCAGCTTCTGCTTCTTTCTGCGCCTTTCTTGTCCCACACTTTTCTGTGCCTCCCTCCCATCTCGTCAAATTTCCACACCCCTCCCATCTCTCATATTTCCACCCCCCTCCCATCTCTCATATTTCCACCCCCCTCCCATCGCGTCATATTTCCACACCCCTCCCATCTCGTCATATTTCCACACCCCTCCCATCTCGTCATGTTCCACCCCCTCCCATCTGGTCATATTTCCACCCCCGATTTCGCCCACAAAGATATGCACATTCACAGGCACGCAGACATGGCTGTGCACGCACTAACACACAGCCATGTCTGCACATGGCGCCTGTGCACGCACTAACACACAGCCATGTCTGCACATGGCGCCTGTGCACGCACTAACACACAGCCATGTCTGCACATGGCGCCTGTGCACGCACTAACACACAGCCATGTCTGCACATGGCGCCTGTGCACGCACTAACACACAGCCATGTCTGCACATGGCGCCTGTGCACGCACTAACACACAGCCATGTCTGCACATGGCGCCTGTGCACGCACTAACACACAGCCATGTCTGCGCATGGCGCCTGTGCACACACTAACACACAGCCATGTCTGCACATGGCGCCTGTGCACGCACTAACACACAGCCATGTCTGCACATGGCGCCTGTGCACACACTAACACACAGCCATGTCTGCACATGGCGCCTGTGCACGCACTAACACACAGTCATGTCTGCACATGGCGCCTGTGCACGCACTAACGCACAGCCATGTCTGCACATGGCGCCTGTGCACGCACTAACACACAGCCATGTCTGCGCATGGCGCTGTGCGTGGCTCCACACGCGTCCCCCCCCACCCCCACCCACCCATACACACTATGTGTCTCTCTTTTAATTGCTTCACACAAACGACCTTACCCTTATGCTGCCCGCTGCCGCTCGGCAACTATCCCATGCGGCCACTCCTCCACACCCCAGGGCAACCTGCTCTGCTGCGACGGCTGCTCCGCCTCCTTCCACCTGCGCTGTGCAGGTGTGACACGAAATGCCAAGTCCGACAACCAGTGGCTGTGCCCCGAGTGCGCGCTGGGTGGCCCCGGCAGCGCCTGGGGCAGGATGGGGCCCGTGCGCGCGGAACTGCTGGGGAGCGACGCGTGGGGGCGCGTGTATTGGTCGGCGCACGACTGGCTGGTCATGTGAGTAGGGGGGGGGCAAGGGGTGAGGACGCGAGTTACAGCGTCTGTGTTTCAGCTTCTTGCTTGTACCGCTTCATTTTTAAATAGAATAAGTGCTCATTTCCCCAGTGCTTGAAAGTTCTCGGAATAAACAAGCTTGAAAGCATGTTTGTATGGAAGTACCAAAGGGCCAAACGCTGTGCTGGGACAAGGTGAGGCAGTGGGGTGGGATGATGTACATGTGGTGGGGTGACATCCGTGGGCGCAATACAGGTGCAAACATGACGTTAGCTGGATGTTAGCTGAATGTTAACAATCAAAAATGCATATGAGCTCGTTGGACTAGATATGTGATCGAAAGAATATTGTTTTACGTTACAAGACTTTTGCTATAGCATCAGGAGGCGCTGTGCCCTCAATTCTTTCTTCGGCAGCTTCCTCCAATGGGTAGGTATGCTGCGAAGGCAAGGGGCAGTTGCTTCTATAGAATCACCGCAGTGAAATTTCCATTAAGGGGCAAGACTGGTGCGTGGTTGTTTGCCCGTAGCACATTGCAAGTATACCATACCAGCTATTAATAGAGACCTTGATAGCAGTGGGTGGTCGTTGGTGTTCGCCAAGTCTCAAGTATACCATACCACTTGTAAGACCAGACGCTTTGAGTTGGCTCTTTTTTCCCAAAACATATTATTCCAAGCAAACCATGTGTTTGTGTGTTTGTGATCACCTCGGAGGTCTTCCGAACCTTTTGGGCGGACTGGGGGATTCTGTGGTCGATGGCTGCTGGCGTACGCAATGCCTAATGCCTGCTCCTTGCATCCGCGCGCTTGATTTTTCCCGTTGGTTACTCGCTGCCTCGCTCCACCCTGGCCGCGGCGCGACAGATCCGAGGACCCCTGCAACTGGGCACCCCGCTGGAAGCCCCTCCAGCAGGATCCGAGCCGATGGCCAAAGAAAAGCGGCAGATCTGTGGGGTCACGCGTGATGTCGGGCGCACAGACCCACGGGCAGTCAAGAACCCCGACGCCCTGTGGCGGTGGCAGCCTGCTTGTCGGGAGGGGGTCGCTAATGGCGGGGGATGCCCACGCGGCAAGCGGGGTCGCGCAAGATCGATGCAACGCAGGAGAGGACAAAGACAAAGCGCTGCAGCTTGTTCAGGGTGGTTCCGGCGCCGTGCCGTCATCCGGTCCCCTGACCCAGGTCTTTGACATCGCCGACGCCCCGTCACTCGTCCAGTATCTCAAGGCCGCGAACGAGATGAGTCGTGCGGACAGGACAAGTCGTATGGACAGGGGCGGGGTTGGCGTTGTGGCGGTGAATGGTGGCCGGGAAGGCAGCGGCCGCGTGCGTGCGGCGGGGGGCGCGCGAGGGGCGTCGGTGGAGAGGCCTCCCAAAGCGACGCGTGCAAGGGATGGCAGCGTGGGCAGGTCACGGGATGTGAGTCCGGCGCTGGCGATGATAGCGGGTAAGTCCTCACTAGGGGGGCCTGTTAAGTCATCACCAGGGGCATCTGGCCAGGGGTTGAAACGAGCCCGGGAAGTGGACGAGGAGGAGGAGATCGACATTGTGGGGGAGGACGGGCCGTCGCCGACGTTTGCAGGGGCGACCGTGCTGGGTAAGAACGCCGGTGATGGGGTGGATGTGATGGATGCCAGCAGCAATCATGAGCATGAGAACGATGATGTCACCTCGCCCCAATGGAAGCATGGCCGTAAGGCCGCCCAGGCCGCCCAGGTAGCACTGGCTGCCCCATTGGGGGAGGACGGGATGGGAAAGGCGACCGGGCACATCTCCCCTGGTGTCAATCCGGCTGCCTCCCCTGCAGGCCCTCAGGGGTGCGCCACTGCCAAGGTGCAGGCGTGGGAGCGTGCACGCTGGGCCGATCACCAGCGGCTGGTCGAGTCTCTGGAGGCGCTCATAGCACGACAGAGAGACAAGGAAGGCGGGAAGGGAAGAGATGGTGCTGTAGAGGAGGGAACGACGCAGCCGGCCGATAAAGGAGGGATGAAGGCAGCTGATGGACAGAAAGGCCAGCCGGTGGGTGATCACAACGGCGAGCGCCCCGACGGCGCCACCGCGGCCAAGGCGGCTGGGAGTGACGCGGCGGCTCAGGAGACCGCTGCACCGCCGATGCACCGGCCAGGGTCAGCACCCGGGGTTGGGGCAGAGGCAGGGGCGGGGTCAGCGGGTGTAGGGGCAACACCTGGCGCGTCCACGCGCGGCGACGGCAACCCCGTGGTCCAATGGGACGTGGACGTATCCGAGATGGTCCTGGGGGCAGCCGTGCGGGGCGGAGAGGGGGATGCGGCAGTGGGAAACCACCAAAGCGACGTGCCTGCGATCAGTACGGCTGCGAACGACACGGCGGCCAAGGTAGCGCTGCAAGGGGTGGGACAAGAGGGGAGGGGTGTCGGTGTGGGACCAGGGCCCTGTGGGAACGGTTTGGCCATGGCGGTAGAATTTCAAGGGCATGGCCGGGCAGAGGGGGAAGGACATGCAGGGGTGCTGCCACAGCTGGGGTCAAGGGGAACAAGTTTGGGGGCTGCTGCGGGGGAGGGGGCGGGGGTATCCACAAGGGGTGGGCGAGCTGTTTCCGCAAGCAATGGCATGGGCGCGCAGCAAGCTGCGCTGGACACCATGGCAGGCGCAGCCGTGTCGGAAGGTGTATTGGGCGGACCACAGGTAGAGGGAGCCTGTGAGGCTTCTTCCCACGAAGACATCACAGCACAAGTCAACGCGCCGCTCGCTGCGTCCAGCGGTGCAGACGGGTGTGCTCCTGATGCCGTGAATGCTGGCACCGCGCACGAGGATTTGGCCATGGCCGCGTGCGCTAGAGGCCAAGGTACATGCGCCAGGACAGGGGTGAGTGGGCCTGCCGGGGAGCCGTCCTCGTCCGCCCAGCATCCTGCGGCTACGAATGAAACCGAAACGCACGATGCCGGGAGCAGTGACAACGGGAGAGAAGAAGCCGGGCGGGATGATGATGTCGGTGGGAAAGGGGCTCGGCTCAATGCCAGTGGTCAGGCCGCTGGTGGCAGGTCCTCCAAGAATATGTCAGTGCCTCCTGCCTCTAAGGGCGGGCCAGATTCGCACATGAAGGATGCGTTGAGCGACGCATGCGTGGCTGGTGAACCTGACATGCTTTCTCCCATGCCGCCTGATGCGGGCGTGGGGTTAGGCATCGTGCCACTTGTCTTGCCTACAACCGCCGCCTCGCCCACGCTGCCTGCTGGTCTGTCAGCGGACGGTCCAGCGCGAACAGGGCCGGATCGGGATGCTGCGGCAGGCAGCTGCCTGCAAGACGGAGACGTGATGGACTGTGATGCTACAGGGCCAGGGAGTGCCCCCATTCTGGCCGATGGGGTGGCTGGGTTGGGGATGTCACGCGCTCACAAGGTGGAGTCAGGGACACCTGCCCCCCAGGGACCTCTGTCTGCATTGCAAGCAGGGGAGCATGGCCAGCAGGCCGCAAAGGGGCCGGCTTCGTCCAGCGTCATGCCCAGTGCGGTCGTGGATGGGAATGCATCGGCGGCATCCATGGAGCCGCCCAAGCAGGAGAGCAATGAGGGTGAT
The DNA here is from genome assembly GCA_009746045.1 of Mesostigma viride. NCBI lineage: Eukaryota > Viridiplantae > Streptophyta > Mesostigmatophyceae > Mesostigmatales > Mesostigmataceae > Mesostigma > Mesostigma viride. Next base: position 150,963 of record RPFO01000406.1, read on the forward strand.
ATTCTGGCATGGCTGCGGGGGCAGGGCAGGGAGCAGCGGCGGAGGCAGAGGGAGGCGTCCCGCGAGCAGCAACGGCGGCCTGGCCAGGGGAACGATGGTGCGGCGGGCAGCCGGGAGATGGTCATGCGCGGCGCGGTCAGTGCCAGGGGGGGTCGTGCGACTGGGAGCGGCGTCAAGGGCAGGGGGGGTCGTCGGGCGGCATCGGATGCAACTGAGGAGAGCTTTCTCAAATACCGGTAGGGGGGCTATTCCAATGACCGTGTCAGTTTTGGCGTGTTGAATTCCGGTAGGGGCTATTCCGATGATCGTGTCAGTTTCGGCGTGTTGAATACCGGTAGGGGCTATTCCAATCATAGTGTCAGTTTCGGCGTGTTGAATACCGGTTCCTGTCCACCGTGAAAAGTGCAACAATCACCCGGTGCCTTGCAGAAGCTCTTTGCACGTTTCTTGGGGCTTGCATATGCTCGTGTGACGTGTGGGCTGTGCTTGTGTGACATGTGGACCATTGTTTCTGCTTGCTTGAATGATGGGGGGGTTATGTAACACTTTGTTGCTTCTAGACTTATTCATGTACGCTTCTTTTGTGGGACAGAGGTCTAGTCCATAAAATGCCAGACCTTACGACCTGGAACGCATGTTAAGTGAACGATGCGCTGCACCCTGGCTGTGTGACGCATCCTATTTTGGTGGATGATTAGGGATGCTCGCACCAAACTTGCCTACATTTGCTTCTTGCGTAGTGGTTGTCCATCACAGGCGTCAGCTTGCTGGCGTGATCTTCAGTAGTCCCTGGTCAGAACATGTGCACGAACCAGCGCAGCCACATCATTTGTGCTGGTTGCGGCATGCCCATCTGTCACGGCATGCCTGTCCAAGGCCTGTCTGTTATTTTCTGCTATGCTCATAGGAACCAGTGCAAGTATAACGTTGCTGCTTGTGTGGTGCTCCTGCCTGCGCCTTGCTCCCATTGTGCGCGCAGGAACCAGTACAAGCACGGCCTGCTCGCCGCGATCGCCGCGGTGGAAGCCGTCAGGGAGACCGAGTCCCTCCCCCGGGACTGTTTCGTGCTGGATCCGTTCAGCTGGTACGCCGACGCGGTGCGCGCCGAGGAGCCCATGGCCCCGCGTTGTGGCTACTGCCACACGTGCGCGGGCACGACGCGCAAGTTGTGCATGAACCCGGCGGCCGACATGGCGCGGTCCTCCACGGCGCTGCGCGTCATAAAGCTGGCGCACGCAAAGGTGGGGTCATGGTTTTTCAGTGAGACGACCGGTACGAGACGGCTGGCATGCCTATTCCTTTGCATGATCACATGTAGCGTGCGCACGAGTAGGTGGGCACACGTGAATAGCGGGCGCACGTGTAGGTGGGCACACGTGAATAGCGGGCGCACGTGTAGGTGGGCACACATGAATAGCGGGCGCACGAGTAGGTGGGCACACGTGAATAGCGGGCGCACGAGTAGGTGGGCACACGTGAATAGCGTGCGCACGAGTAGGTGGGCACACGTGAATAGCGGGCGCACGTGTAGGTGGGCACACGTGAATAGCGGGCGCACGAGTAGGTGGGCACACGTGAATAGCGGGCGCACGAGTAGGTGGGCACACGTGAATAGCGGGCGCACGAGTAGGTGGGCACACGTGAATAGCGGGCGCACGAGTAGGTGGGCACACGTGAATAGCGTGCGCACGAGTAGGTGGGCACACGTGAATAGCGGGCGCACGTGTAGGTGGGCACACGTGAATAGCGTGCGCACGAGTAGGTGGGCACACGTGAATAGCGGGCGCACGAGTAGGTGGGCACACGTGAATAGCGGGCGCACGAGTAGGTGGGCACACGTGAATAGCGTGCGCACGAGTAGGTGGGCACACGTGAATAGCGGGCGCACGTGTAGGTGGGCACACGTGAATAGCGGGCGCACGAGTAGGTGGGCACACGTGAATAGCGGGCGCACGAGTAGGTGGGCACACGTGAATAGCGGGCGCACGAGTAGGTGGGCACACGTGAATAGCGGGCGCACGTGAAGGTGGCATCCTACTTGTTCCGTCGCATGCTCTCAGAACACGGGCGGGGGCCTGGCACCACCTAGGGGCACTCTGGTACCTTTGGCTGGAATGGTTTATCCTTGGTGGTGATGGGACGCCCATACACGAGGATGGTGGTATCTGCCTGCGCGCACGTGCCCAGCAAGCTGAACAGGCCTGGCAAGCGGTGCCCGGGCCTATGTGATGTGATGCCCTCATCCCCTTGTGTTTTCCTGATGCCATCGGTGTCTGCCCTTTTGTACACCTATGACGTCGCCTATCCCCCTTTGTGCATTTCTACGTTTTCCCAGACGTGGGTGTCACTCACATGGTCTCCCGCTTCATCTCTGACTTGACCTTGTCACGTGGTTACCTTGCCCTGTAGATCTGTGATTCGCGCCGCATGCTCCGTCATGTCCCTCACCTTGGCATGCCCCGTTCTCGTTCTTGACAATCGCCTTGCTACCTTGCCTGTACGCTTGTGTGTGCAAACGCGATGCCACGTCGCCAGGTGGACGCCGCGAGCTCCCTCAAAGCGCGCGCGTCCGACCAACCGGACACGTCCCGGCTGCCGCTGCTGGCCCTGCAGCTGCTGGCATTAGAGCGCGCATGTCGCCCCGTGCTGGCCGGGCGCTGGTGGGCCGGCATCCCTCCATCCCACCATAAGGAGGCCCACAATGCCACGCCGGCGCCTCACCACAAAGACGCCCCGGGCCTCTCGTCGCACACTAAGGATGGCCACAGCATCGCCAGCTCGTCGCACGATCGAGACCAATCGCATCGGAAGCCGGGCGAGCGCGTAGACGCGCACCCCCTGGCCGCGCCCTCGTCGCACAAGGATGCTCACGTGACTCCGTCACCGTCATCTCTTAAGGATGCGCCCTCCCAAGGGGTTGCGCCCTCCCAAGGGATTGCGCAAGGGGTTGCCCCTTCCCCTATCTCGAGCATGCTGGCGTTGCAAGAGCCGCTGGGAAGGGGTGGGCAGGTGCCAAGTGAGGGGGCCGCCAAAGGGCCTGAAGGGAAGTCCCTGGGCGAGGGCGGCTCTGGGCTGGGCAAGAAGAGATGGCGCCAGCAATGGGTGCGTGCGCGGGACTGATGAACTTCCTTCAGGGTTTTCGGTCACGATGTCTGTGTGTGCTTCTATTTGTGCGTAAATGTTGTGTGTGCGAGGTGCCCATGCGCGTTTGCGTGTCCGTGCGTGATTGTCTACGGGAATGCATGCGCGGCTTCGTGTGCCTGTAGACCTCCGAGGCCGTAGCCCGTAATTTGGGAGCATAACTTCCAGCAAACTGTCTCTGCCACGTCGCATCTTCTCATCCTGTCGCATCGTCTCATGGTCTGCATCGTTAGGATTGCCAGCAGATCGTTGAGTCTGGCAGGCAGTAGGAGTCAGCAGCGACCTTGTGATGCCCATCATGAACAATAGGATGCCCGTGTTTATCTCTCACGACTAGTCTCAGTACTCTTCAAACAGTATTTTCAACAGATCACCCACTGTGCCATGTGGCCCCTCTTCTTCTCCACCCTGTCTGCCTCCCCCTCCTGTCCATCATTTCCACATTGTGGGCAATTATGGCTGCATGTGCCCTCGGGTGCTCACCCTGGCCTCTGGCGCCTGCCTTCCCCCCCATCCCCCCCTCCAGACCAACAAGGTGGTGGACAAGGCCAGCAACGTGGCTGCGCTGGCATCCGCGCTGCTGCACCTCGAGGAGGCCTTGTTCCGGGGCTGCGCGATCGACAAGTCCTGGGCCACCGCAGAGGACAGCCAGCTCAGTAACGTGGGCGCAGTGGCCAGCGGGACCGCCAGCAGCCACAATGCGGGCGGCGGCGGTGGCGGGAGCAAGAGCCACAAGGCGCTGGCACGCACGGTCGCCAAGGTAACCTGTCCCTTAACCCCGAGCACTAAACAGACCCTAAAGCCTATACCCAAGGTTACCCGTTCTTCTCATTTTCTTAAGCTTCTTGCCCTCTTTCTTTCCTCACCATGATGACTAGCGTTTCGTCCCATGGCTCATCCTTGTTCCTGCTTTTACTCACTGGTACCTCCTTACCCCGCCCCTGTCCTCTTCTCACGTTCATCCTTTCTTGACATGGTCATTGCCTCTCTTCCTGTTCTTGGCCCCTTGGCCCCTAGTGTGGCAATTGGCCTCATGTTTCCCGGAATAGGGTTCAAGAAACCTCTCCCCGCTCCTGGCACCATCCTGTGGTGACAGCGGTCCTTTGCTGCTTTCCTGACACAGAACAGCTAGGAAACTAGCCAATTTTTTTGGCCCCAATGCAATGGCAATGGACTGAGTTGACCTTCTGGTTGCTAACGGCACGTGCTTTGCCTTGCCTCTCTTTGCCTCTCTTTGCCTCTCTTTGCCTCTCTTCGCCTCTCTTCGCCTCTCTTCGCCTTTCTTTGCCTCTCTTTGCCTCTCTTTGCCTCTCTTTGCCTCTCTTTGCCTCTCTTTGCCTCTCTTTGCCTCTCTTTGCGTTGCATCTCCTGTTGCTTCGCACTGCCTTTTTGGCCTCCATCCGTGACTTGCTGTCCTGTCCCCTATGGCTACCCGCCACAGCTGGCCGTGCCACGGGAGCTCGCGGGCCTTCCTTCGCTGGGTGGCTGGTTCTTTCTCCCCTGCACATGCAACAAGCGCGGCGACATGCACTGGCGGCGTGACACATGCCAGTATGGGCGCCAGCTCATCGAACGGTCCCTGGCTAAAGCCGCCGCGCGCAACGGGGGCCTCCACACCATCCCGGGTGTCATCTACCCGCCCGCACTCCCCGAGTTCGACGAAGACACTGTCAAGCTCGCGGTCCGGAGGACGGCGCGCGCGGGCTGGCGCGCGCGAGTTGAGTCAGCACGCACGGCGGCCCAGTTGGCCCTCGAGCTGCGCACCCTCGACAAGAACCTCCAGTGGGTGAACATTGCGCTCGCCCACACCCCCGTCTCCAACGACGCCCCACCGACCACCGTGGGAAAGTCTCCCCTTCTCAAGAAAGGGGTGGCAGCCATCACCGCCGCCGTGGCAGCCGTCACCCCGAGTCCGGGGAAGCCGTCCGCGTCAGCGACAGCTGTTGCGCCGGCATTGGGCGGCGGCGCGACGGGCAGTGGTTACGCTTGTGGCAGCACGGGCTTATTTGCGAGCCCGGTGGATGGGCCCAATGCCCATTTGGCATCCGAGCTGGCGTCCTCCATTGGCCAGAAACGAGTCTTCCCTCTCTCGTCCTCCTACGTGGCCCCTCGATGTCTCTCGATGACTCCTGAAGGCGCGACCGCGGGCAAGTGTGCCGCTGGGGGGGCGTGGCGGGGGGGGGCGACGCTGGCTCTTATGCTGCCACTGTCAGCGGGGGCACGGGAAGAGGGGTGGGGCCATGTGGCGTGCGGGGTAGCGACGGGGATGATGGGGTGAGGGCGATGGCTGGGCAGCGGGCTTGGCCATTTCAGGACAGGGGGTTGGGTGCGGAGGCGATGAATGAGAGCGATGGCCCTCCAGGGTTTGAGGCCGCGGCGCCCGCTGCTGTGGTTGGTGGATCCCATGAGGCAAGGGTCATGGACATGTCCCCCGCTGGCCCCTCGTTGGATGGGCACCTGGGTAGGGCCATGTGCAACGGGGCCAAGGGGGGTCCGTTTGCGTCACAGGCGTGTCAGGTAGAGTCGTGGACACATGGAGGTGCCCACAGTGTGGGGTTGTCGGTGGGGGGGAGGGGAGGAGAGGCCCACTATGGCTATGGAGGGCATGCGCCGGTTGCCCGGCCAAAGGTGTCGGGGCGTCCCCAGTGGCCAATGCCAGAGCAAGACCTGCACATTCCCTCGAAAGCGTCGTTGATGAACATTCTTAACCCTGGTCGTTTCCACGCAACCGAAAACGGGGGCTTGCAGGAGTGGGGTGTGGTCGGGCCGATGGTCAGGTCGCTGCCTGCGGGCAGGCACGGCTCGATGGAGGCCAACGGCAGCTGTGGTTATCCACGCAGGGTGCCCGATAGTTATCCTGGCAACCACGGAGGCGGCGGCGGGATGGGTAACCCCTTTTCCGACTCGCCCTCAAGCGCCTACGTGCAGGCAACGAATAGCAACATGGCCTATGACGACGGTGGAGGGCGCTGGTCTGCGGGTCCCCCCTCTCAGCCCATGGGGGATGTGGGTGCTATTCGTGCCACCGCGGTCATGGTGCCGGTGTCTGGCGACGACACCTGGCAGGCGCACCAGCAGGGTAGCGCCATGCCAGGGCAGCCGTGGCTGCAGCCACAGGCGAGGGCGGACATGCCTGCCGAACTGGGCAGCACAGAGCCCATGCCATACACGCGTATAGGTCCATCGGGGGAGGCTTCATATGGGATGGGGCAGCGACGGGGGGCTTTGCAGAAGACCTCTTGGGACGGCCCTGGCCGAGGAGGGGGGCTGCGGGGTGGGGCCGGCCGGAGCCTGTATGGCGGCTCGATGAGCCGGAATCCATGAGGGCAGACAGGGGGTTGGGGATGGGCCAGCCCTGGTCGCTAAATCAAGGAAACTCTGGCTTGGGGGGGGGTCAAATGGAGGGTGTGGCTTCGGAGTTCTCTGGAAGCCCCCTCTTCCCGCGTGGCAGTCATCCGGGCTCTGGCAATCCGCACCCTAGGACGGCCCACCCTGGTGATCGCGCCAGGGGGGCCACCTCCCGGGCTGACAATTGGCCGGGTTGGCAGCCGCCAGGCCAGCCCAGCCGTTACTTGGTGGAACGAGGAGGCCACGCTGGGGATGGAGGTGCGCTGCCAGACTTCAACGCGCTGGCAGGTTCCGAGGGGTTGCATCTTGGAACGGCTCTGGCCGGTATGGGTCCGGGGGGCGGGTTCTGGGAGGCAACTGCTGGTGACGGCCTGCAGCATCAGGGCGGTGATCGGGGCGGTTGGGGCATGGGCAGTAATCTTGGTTATGGTGGCAATGAGGGCAATGAGGGCAGTTGGGGCCATGCGGCGAATGAGGGCAATGGGGGGCATCAGGGCAGCCAGGGAAATGATGGACCTCGGGGGGTTGATACCGGGGTGGGGTATGGGAGGGGCGGGCCAGAGGCGGCATCCGCTGTTGCCGCCGACTCCCGGCGAGTCGCACGCGGGGGTTCATCTCGCGACGCTGCGGCGCCCTCTGGCAGCGAAGGCAGGGTACAAGGGCAAGGGCAAGGGCGAGGAACAAGGCGAGGAGCAGCGGATCACCAGGGGCCCTGGGTTGCGGGTTTGGGGGAGCTGAGACTGGGTGATGCCGAGGATGGGAGAAGAAGAGAGGAGGGCAGGGTGAGGTTTGCTGGTGACGATGCCAGGGGCGATGATGGTCACGCTGATGCTGCAGGGAGCACCGGTGCAGCAGGGATGGAGGTGGCGGGGGCAGGGGGGGGGGCGGGGCCTGCGGACGCGGCAGGGGGTAGGGAGCTAGCGCTCGCGGTGCCAGATGACAGTGGACAAGTACGAGCTGGCGGCAGCGGTGGTGAACCAGTACAAGTGGATGGTGGTGAGCGGGTGGCAGCTGTCAGCCTCCTCAGGCAACGGGAGACGTTGTCCGACGCGAGGGAGATCGACGAGCGCTGGCGAAACGCGTTCCATTCGGGCCCGCCACCGCGCCAGTATTGCCGCCCTCCACCGCCACATGGCTCCAACAACAGCGGCAACGACAACGACGACGGCGGCGAGGACGGGGAAGAGTCGCCCAGGACCAAGGTCGCGCGGATATGGCGGGTTGTGCTGCCCGACGCGCCAATTTCTGCCCCTGCTTTACCTGGTGCAACGCCCAGGGCAGGCAGTGGTGCCGAAGCACCCCCAGCCGGCGGGGTGGGTTTCTCAGGAGGACAGGGACAGGTGTCGCGCTTTCGGGGCCCCCTGGGCAAGGTCCTCCCGTTCCTTACCGCATGCTTGCCCGCGTCATCTAGTAGTGGAGGTGGTGGCGAAGGCCAGTCCACGCGGTCTTCTGTGCCAGGTGGGGGTTCAGGTGGGCTTGGCACCGCGGCGCCTGGCAGGGAGGGGGCGGATGCCGGTCTAAATACCCCTGCCTTGGGGGCTGCCGCGGGAGGTTTGTCGCTTATCCAGTGGAGCGGTCGGGCAGAGGAAGGAGCGGCCATGGAGGGCGCAGAGGGAGGGCATCTGCTGAGCAGGACTTCTGATGCAGCGGCTGTGAATGCAGCGAAGGCGGCCGGGGGATCGGGGAAGGGCAAGGGCAAGGGCAAGGGCAAGGACGAGGACAAGGGCAAGGACAAGGGCAAGGACAAGGGCAAGGGCAATGGCAAGGACAAGGGTAAGAGCAAGGAGAAGGGCAAGGGGCTGGCGGTGGCAGATGGCAGTCATATGGATGGGGGATTTGCAGCCAAGGGGGCATCGGCATCGACGACGACAGCAGCAGCAAGCGCTTTGGCGGCTATCAGTAAGAATGCTAGCAACCAGCCTGCAGGTGCTGGGAATCCAGCCGCTGGTACGGCCGGCATCGGTCAGCCTTTGGCGTCGGTCGCAGCAACCAGCATGAACCCCAAGCCCAGTGCGTCTGGGGGCGGGAAACCGGGCGAGCTGGCTGCGGGCAAGAGCAAGAGCAAGGGGGCCCCTGGAGGCAAGGGCACTGGAGCGCATGGGCCGGAAAACATGGGTGCTGCTGGTACGGCCAAGTCAGGAGCGGCGGCAGGGAAGGCGGTGGGAGCATCCACAGCAACCGCGGGTGGGAGGCAGAGTGGTGCAGATGCCAGCGTAACGGCAGGAAAGCCGGCTGGGGCAGCAGGGCAGGCAGCGACTACAGCACCAGCCGCAGCAGCGGCTGCAGCAGCAAAGCAATCCATCGATTGGCCCCCGTTGGGCGTTCCCAAGAAGCGTCTCAAAACAGAGGTGGAGGCGGAGCTGGCAAGGGCCGCGGCGGAGGCAGAGGCGGGGGCAGGGGCAGGGGAGGCGGAGGACGATATCGACACCAAAGTGTGGTGCAGCTGCGGCATTCCGGGCGAACGAGAGTGAGTCGCTTTTTGCGCTTGCGGACAGGTCCTCAATTTCTTTTGTTTTGGGGGGGCTCCTTATACCCTCAGTATGTCTCAAGTTTTCCACCAGAGGCACGTAGATAAATGAATGAATGAGTGAATGAGTGAATGAGTGAATGAGTGAATGAGTGAATGAATCCGTGTGTTGCTTAGCACCCTCATGTCTTTCAAACGCATGCACGTGCAAGTGACCTGGTGTCCTCCTTTATGCATGCACACGCACGTCACGGATGCGTGACCTTCGCTGTGGATCGCTTTGGACACAGCCACGTGCTTGGCGGGTAGCGATCCTGGAAAGGATTTGTTGGTGGGGGGGAAGGTACCGGTACAGCGCTCCCTTGATGGTTCTGTAGGGACTGTCGCCAGCAGCCCTTGCTGTCGTTGTGCCGCTTGTAACTGGGCTAAGGCCCCTCACTTTTGCACTGCTTACAACTGGGCGGAGACCCCTCACTTGTACACAACTGGTAAATGGGCAGAGGCCCTCAATTCTCTGCTCCCGTGACTTTGCTCCCATGTTTCGATAATGATATGGTTTTGTTCGGGTGTGGATATTCTATTACCTTGTATCCTGCCTCGCACTGACGTGTTCTGTTGCGTTGCGTTTGCCGGTGTTCCGGGTGCTTACGTGGTGGGTGGTCATCGGGGGGGCCTTGCCCACATGGTGGTTCTCTGGCACATCACCCTGGGGCATGCTGCCCCCTCGGCGCGTCGTGTCGGCTCATTCGTCTCGACACACACGGCTACTTGCGCGCTCCGGGGCAGCTCCTACTACATCTCTTGCGACAAGTGTGAAGGTATGTGGGTGGGACGCTGCAAGGAATCAGGAGGGTGGGGGCCAGTAGGTGATAGCCAAGCCAACTTGAGGACAACAAGTGCCGTATGCGATATGGGAACTGCCTGAGATATTTATAGCTACCACAGGAGTCAGGGCAAGATCGTTGGCACAACGGCAGCACGACTGGCAAGGGAGCCCCGAAGGGAAAGCCCAAACTGAAGTCCAACTGCAGGAACAATGATCCCATGGAGGCGCTGCTTATGTCTCACTTCACTGAACACATACTAGTATGCAAAAAAAAAGGGCTGAAGTGTGCGCCAGAGCATAACGCGCGCAACCACGCAATGCTCTAATCGCAAGCTGTAGGATGGGTAGATCGTGGTGGGGAGTCAACGTCGCAGATCCAGGCGATCCTACCCCTTCTGCAGAGGAGTGCCCCTCGCAACGCCTCGGTTGGCCGCAAAGGGGAATTGTTGCCATCGGTACTTTGGCATGCCTCGCGTCACCAGCACATGGCACCAAGTTGTTGAACTATTTTTCCAAGCACCCCCACCTACACAGCCTGAATCTGGCGCAAACAAACAGCCGGCCCACCATTTAACTATCCATAATTTTTTCTACACAGTCAACCAGCCTCCCTGTGGTCACCAGGATGTTGAAGTCTCGACAGTCTTTTTCAGAACACCGTACCAAGCCGTATACCCAGCGTGCGCCCAAGGAATCTGAATGTGTAGCTCCAGAATACACAAAGGTGGAATGTTATCTGCGACACGTGCACTCTGCTCTGTTCAGGGAACCTCACAAATCGTTTCTGTGTAACGCTGCTGCTATTCATATTTGAATCCTGCTCCCGCCCTCAGGCTGGTTCCACGGCATGTGTGTCGGTGTCCCTGATGAGGCAGAAGGCGTGAAATTGAAGAAGTTTTATTGCCCGGGCTGCACCCGCGGCAGCAAGGGCAAAGGTACCGGTACGGTCCAGCCGGGGCGCCCCGGCAGGAAACCGAAGCAGCAGCCAGCAGCGGGGGCTCCCCCAGCCACCGTTCCCTCCACCAACGCTGCGAAGGGGCCCCTAGACAAGGGGGTGCTGATCCAGGGCCCGCCAAAGAACAAGGGCGGTCGGCCGCCCAAGAACCGACAACTGGGAGTGGGTGGCCCGGCCGGTACCCCTGTTGGGCCTTCTCCTGCCAACGTCATTGGAGTGGCCGCACGCGCTGGCCCCGCACAGGGTGTGGCAGCATTAAATAAGAGCGGGGCGTTCGACAAGACCGGGCTTTTGGACAAGAAGGGGGCCGCCAAGGCGGCTCTATCAGGGGCTGCTGCGTCCCACGACGCGTTCGCTGGCGCGGCGGCGAGTGTCGGGGATTCCCCCCACAAGCAGCGCGGCAGGAAGAAGCACCCCCAGGGCAGCATCGAGCAGGGTGGGACCAGCACGTCTGCATCGGGGCAAGGGACAGGAGAACTTGCGTCTGCTGGCACCGCCGCCGCCGCCGCCGCCGCTGCTGCTGCTGCTGCTGCTGCTGCAGTACCCACAGGGCCCCGCTGCGACGTCTGTGGCGTCGCCGGAAGGGAGGCCATGTTAGGGCGGATGGTCACTTGTGCGTCGTGCGGCGTGGCCGTGCACTGGGGCTGCAATCAGAGCGCGGACCCGAGTGACGTTCCCCAGCAGGACAAGCGGTGGCAGTGCGAGCCCTGCTGCGTGGGCGAGCGGCCAAGCCAACGTGAGTCGCTCTTGGCCCATTTGCATGAGTACTGTCCACATGTTTTGTTTGTATGGGGTGGGCGAGCGGCCAAAGAAGTGTAATCAGGCCACACTTTGGGGTATGCTAGGCATGGGGTGAGAGTGGGAGTATCCAGCCATAGGACCAAGGGTTTAGATACCGTTTGGCTCGGCATGGGTAGTACCTACCCACATGTTTCCTTGTCATGGGCTGAAAATAGGAGTAGAAGAAACAGTGCTACTCATGTGCAAGCACCCTGGCAAGGCCCGTTGGCTTTATCATGAAAATCAAATTTTTTTATTGACTTCATTTAGCTTCCCTTGTTAAGGCTGTCGTGACATGTTGCCCTTCTATGCTTGTTTTCCCGCCCATGGTCTCTTTTCCTTTTTCTTTTGGGGGGGCCGCTGCGTACTGCGTCTCATTACACCCGCCATCTCGCATCCCGGCACCTTTGATCGTATACCCCTCTCATGTTTCATCTTTTGTATACCCCGGCTGCCATCCCACTCACCGCACCCAGGTCATCCCTCTCAGTATGCCACCCATGGTTTGCATGCACCGACCTCTACGTATCCTCCCCCCCGTTTCCTTGCCCCCACCACGTTCTCAAACCCCCCTCCCTCCCCCCCGCAGTGGACTGTGCGCTGTGCCCCCGCAAAGGTGGGCTGTACCACCAGTCGGCCGAGCTGGGCTGGCTGCACATTGTGTGCGCCGTCTGGCTGCCGGAGACCTTCTTTGGCGACGACGGGAAGCTGAACGGGATAGCCAGCATACAGCCGGTGCGTGCGCCAGTAATTAAAGTTGTTGAATAATGAATCACGTAAGGGTTTTTTTTTTATTACTAGCTGGATGGGAAAACAGCATCCAGCCAGTGCATGTGCTACCATCTGCACGGTTTACGGTCCGCACGGTTTATCGTCCGCACTGCCTACCATCGGCACAGTTTACCGTCCACACAGCCTACCGTCCGCACGGTTCTCCCCGCTGCCACTGCCCTGCGCCTCCCCACTGCCACAACTCTGACCCTCTTGCCATCACCCCGTTGCCTTGGTTGCACTTGTGGGATCCTGTCGCCACCACCCCCTACAGAAGCGCTGGAACGTGACCTGCATATTCTCACTACTCCCCGCTGCCTTATGCCCTCCCTATTGCCACCATGCGTAGGAGGATAATGTTGCCTCATCCCCTTGGCTGCGCCCTCACCATCCACCCCACCAGGGGCGCTGGAAGGTGACCTGCCTGCCCTCACTGTTTCCATCATCGCTCTGCCCACCACCCGCAACGAGAGCGTTGGAAGATGACCTGGTTCACCGTCCTCACGGTGGCCCGCGGCCCCATGTCTGACACATTCGTCCCACTGCCCAACCCATTTGCCTGCACCTCCACAGGAGCGCTGGAAGATGACCTGCGTGCTGTGCAAGATGCGATGCGGGACGTGCGTGCAGTGCAGCTTTGGCCGGTGCACGCGGCCGATGCACCCCTTATGCTGCCGCTACTCAGGTCTTCCCATGTTCTCCGCCATCGATGGCGACGCCACCGCCAGCAACGCCGCCAACGCCGCCACCAATTCATCCTCATTCTCCCACCCGGCAGAGACCCGGGACGGTGCAGCAGCACACGGAGAATCTGGCGGCTCACCAGCCGTGGGGGCTGGAGGCCAACCAGACGCGGGGGTATACGCCAAGCTGCCCGACGCGACGAGCCAGGGGGGACGCAAGCGGCGACGGGGAGCAACGGTGCCGCCGGCCAACGCGGACGCGCTGACGCCTCAGGTCGCAGGCAACGCGTCCATGGGTGACAAGGGGACCCCGGTACCAGCTGACGTCAGCGGCGTCGTCAACCTGCGTTATGTGCTGGCGTGTACACGGCATGAGCTGGAAGGGTGGGCGCTGGCAGAGCGGGCCGCACAGGGGGTGCCGGTTGACAGAGCAGCTCTGGCCTCCATCCTCCCACCCAGCAAGGAGAAGGAGAAGGAAGAGGACAAGCCTAACACGGGCAGGCAGCAAGCAACACAGCCCACAGGGACTGGTGCCCGGGGCAAGGGGGCAGTCGTGGCATCAGCAGGTGCTGGCTCGAAGTATGCCCAGGGGGGTACGGCGGCTGGCGTCACGCCACGGGTCCCGATGAGGGCGGCTGCCACGGGTGGAGGGAGGGACAAAGGTGCGGCGATGAATTGGCATGTTTTTTATGGAATGTAAAGGTTGATTACAGACAATGGCCCTTACTACAGATTACGGTGCGGCGTTGCTGGCATGTTGTCTTGGAGGGACAAAGGTGTGGTGGTGACTTGGCATGTGTCTGCATTGTAGTGCACTATCCCTGTGCCCTTGCGTGGGGTTGGAGGAGAGGTGGGCGCTTTGTGCGTTTTGTCGCTTCGAAAAAATGTGTTGTCAATCTAGGAAGTTCCTTGGCAGCGACATGGGCAAAGATAGCCATCGCATGTGAAACTTACCCAACTCGGGGTAGCGGCTATTTGTCTCACGTCCCACGCCCCCCTCTGGTGCCTCTGCGTCCCCTGGTCTGCGTTGGAAACCTCGGACGCCGTCGCCTTGCCACGATCACCACCGCGCCTCCCTTGCCTCCCCCCCATCCGCAGGTGTCGTGAGCAGCGCACCTCCACAAGGTGCCCCACCAGGAAGACTAGCACCGGCATCGGCAAGAGCGGCGACTGCCGGCGGCAAGGTCCCCGGCAGAAGCGTCATCCCCTCCAAACCCAGCCGTTGGAACGGTGCCCTGGACCCCTCGGCCTCGCGAGCCCCCCCCGCTGCCGAGAAGAGCACAACAGGGGGAGAGGGGCCGGGTGCCAGCGGTGGCGTCGCCAAGCGAAGGAAGGTGGTGGTCATCAACCCTCGCACGGACGCTGTCAGCCCGCACACGGAAGGTGTCAGCCCAACCGGAGGGTCGTCCGGGAAGGAAAGGAACTCGAGAAGGACCCGCCGGCTATCCACAGACGCGGCCTTGTTCCCAGACCGCTTGTTTGGGTCATCGGGGGCAGGGGCAGACGCTGGCGCAGGGGCGGGGGCGGGGGTCATGGATGTGGATGCGGGCAAACAAAGCGATGGAGGGGGAGGGTCTCAAAGGGGAGTGCCAGCAGAAGGAGGGGAGACGCGGTCCATCGGGGGCACGCCGAGCCAGCGCCTGTCCGGCGGCACGGGGTCCACGGAGGAGGGCAAGGGGAGGCTCACCGTGCGCCTCCGCATGGGCGGCGCCGCTAGTGCCTTCGCGGGCACTGCTGAGGACAGTGCGGGCGGTGCCGTCACCGGTGATGCTGCTGCTGCCACCGGTGCTGGTGCTGGTGCTGTCGCTGCTATCCATGCTGCCAACGCTGGAGGCAGTAGTGGCGATGGTGGCGTGGCCCCGGGCGGTGCCCGTGCGGATGCTCCCGTCTTGGTCCCGCCCGACGCCCTCCCTGGGAAAGCGAGCAGCAGGGGGAGAGAGCGCAAGCCGAAGGCATCTGCGGGCGAGCCAGGGGTGGGGGTGGGGCCATTCATGCCGGCATCCGCAACGCCTCCTCTTCCCGACAGTGGCCCCTCGCTCTCCTCCCCCTCCAATGGCAAGAAGCGAGCAGCGGACATTTCTGTCTCCCGTTCAGTCTCAGCAGCGGGGGATGTGGCGGCCAGCCCAGGTGCGCCAAGTGGCACCCCATTGCTCACGGACAAGGGGGCGGCGGCAAGAAGTGCGTTCGGTGGGGCCAGTCAGGGCAGCGGCGCGAAGACCGCCAGCCGGAGTCACCATAAGAAGGTACGGGTGGACGCGGTTACCAGTGGCAAGGACGACAGCGGTGCCGGGGCCACGCCGAATGAGCCCGGCAGCAACCCCTCCCCCAGCAAGAGGAGGCGTCTGTCGCTGCCAGCAGTGCCATCCAGTCCAGCCCCAGCTGCTGTTGGTGCCACTGCTGCTGCTGCTGCTACTGCTGGGACACCATCGGCTGCGGTGGGTGCTGCCGATGTCACCACGCCAGCAAAGGCAGGGGCGGGCAGGGCATCACCCGCGGCAGGCAAGACGCCACCGGCATCGGGCAAGGTGCCACCTGCGGGCGCCAGAAGTAGCTTGACGACTCCCTCGCCGCCGGTTGCCGCCAAGGGTCAGGCGCCGCCCACAGGAGCCAGCAGCGGTAGCAGATCGGGCGCTAGAAAGTCCCCGGCTCAGGGTGGGGGTCCCTCCAAGCCCGCTGGTATGTTGATGGAGCTTCCGAAAACGAATGGTTACGGACACGATCGTGTTTGGACCGTCTCTCGTGCACGCACTCACACGCATGGGCATAAACATAGCACGCACACGCACATCGACACGAACACACACAGACATACATGCAATATTCACGCACATGCATCGTGTCCACACTACATGTCTTCTGGTAAAACCCTCCTGTCTCCCCCCCCCCCTTCTGCTGGGCCACTTTTGCCCCCCTATCTCTTCCCCACCGCTTTCTCCCTTTCTCCCCTGTATCCCTTGCGGCTTCTTTCCCTCTTATCTTCCTCAACGGCTTACTTGGGTTACAGTTAGAGAAGTTGCCGAAAAGTTATTGTATCACATGCCACCTGGCCGCCATATTGCAACTACAATTGGCAAGGCGGTGCAGTTTTTCAAAGCTATGATAGGTGCATAGCAGTTCTCGTAGTTGAAGGACTGGTTGTGCCCACCGTGGTTCCTTCTACCCAGAGGTATGGCAGCTCAGAGGGTTTGTGGCAAGCCTTTGGGGATCTTCCTAAGCCACTCCTTTCGAGTTGACGTGCATTTTGTTGCGTGCACTTTGTGGCAGGCGAGGGTGAAGACTTGGTGGGCAGAAAGCTGAAGGTGTACTGGCCGGACGACCGTGCATACTACCCTGGCGTCGTAACGGAATACAAACCAAACGTAAGTCCAGCCTCATCTTTCTTGCACCATTGCAGCTTGCTTACCTCGTTTTTGTTTCTCCTGTCTTCGTGCTTGATGTTTGATGTTCAGCTCTACCTGGCGTATTGGCGATGGCCTGGGGGTCTGCATATTGGTATATCTGTGACCTAGGCGTCTAGTTCTTGGCAAGTTTTACATGTGGGTTGCGAACGGCTCGCCATCTTGTGGTCAAAAGTACTTTGGGGCCTTTATGTCATTTGGCTGCTTATGGCGTGTTGAAAAAAAAATCTTCTTTCATGCTTTTCTTGATTGATGTGGCAGGCTGCCAGAGGCAAAGGGCACAAGGTCATCTACGAAGATGGTGATAAAGAGTGGCTGGACCTGTCCAAGGAAAAGATCGAATGGCTCCCGTAACTCTCATAAGGCAAAAGCCCCTTGTTTTGACGTATGCATCTTGATTTGATGAATGCCAGAATGGAAGTGCCTTCGTTTGCTGCAAATGGCCCAAAAGGAGTGCCCTGGGTGCACTGGGGATACATGTCTTGTATATCATGGAGTACTGAGGGGGAGATCGGAAGGAGAGTTTGCTATTTGAAAGGACAAGTTTTGCCATTCTAATTATACTATAGTTATTTAGGCAACTCCAGCAACTGTAATACTAGTAGGTGCTTATTGATTAATGGAAACAACGATGACAGAAGTGACATCCTGTGACACCACGATGTTGCGATTCTTGATGCTCGCGCTACTGATATGTGCATGCTGATATCGACGTCGACAGTCCTGAGTATAGCTGGCCATGAAGACATGCAGCATAAGGAGTATGACATAGCCTTTTGTTTCTCTTATCCATAGGCACAGGCTCCATTGGCACAGGTTCTCCCGACTACCTGGGCTGGTGTGCATCCAGAGCGCTGTGCTAAAACTGTTTATGCGCATGATCCTCAACTGCCTTTGTTCTGCTCTTGACCGCCGGACCTTAAATTAAATTAAATTAAATTATAACATGACTCCGTTGGGAGATCATGTAGCACATATTCCCGTGCTGGATGGATGGAGGTGGGAGAAGCCGCGAAACCGAACTAAGCTAACTCTAAGCTAATATATCTAATCTAGAAAACCCTAACTACTCTACTCAGCAAAGCACCCCTTCCTCCTGGGGGGAGGGGGTTTGCCCACAGGGGCTGGCGTGTGAGCCTGGACAATCATCTTCCACATCTTCTTGTCCTGCATAGCAGTCCAAGCAAGAGAGAGGGAGTGAATGCGGTGTTCAAACTTAGCTGGGACCACTAGGTCGGCCAGCAACAGCTGTGTGTAGTTCATGGCAGGTTTACCCAGCTTTCTAGGAATGTCCTTGGGGCCAGGCCAGGTCAGGATATGCCGCCCTGGTTGGCCAAGCCGCTGCATGGGAGCCGGCCAGACCAAGGGCGGTGTCTACCTGACTGGTGCGAGCAAGATGTCCTACGAATGCTATCCTACGCTGCCTAATCTCGTCCGAAATGCGAGGCATACCCTGCCTGACCTTGGGGAGAGCCGAATGGGCTTCCGGCCTGGGCGCAACCCAGTCATGGCGGCATCTTCGTGACGCGGCGCCTCTTCGTGGAGATCGCGCTCCTGCGGACTGGTGGAGTTTCCCGCCATCCTGATCTTCGTCGACTTCATCAAGGCTTTTGATTCTGTCCTTTGGGCCGCTCTATGGGCTGTCCTAATTGCTCGCGCTCGCGTACCCACTCCCCTGATTACCGTCATCCGCACGCGTATGAGGGGTCGACCACGGCTTCGGTGCGCACTCAACACGGCTTTACCCCGCCATGTCCACTGCAGACTGGTGTCTGGCAGGTTTGTATCCTGTCGCCGTACTGGCCTGTTCATTATTGTAGTGGATTATGTTATGCGCCAGGCACGTGCCGCGCCCGCTTTGCTACTAGGCTTGCTGGCCGCGAACCTGGCCTAGTGATTAGGAATGAGACCAGAGAAGGGGGGTCGTCCAACCAGCAGGATTTACTCACTGACCTCATTTATGCCGATGACATCACGCTCATTGAGAAACCGGAGTCTCGGCCCAACTCTGACTGGACTGCCTGGCGCTCGAGGCCCGGTGCTTTCGTTCTAGAAATCAGCCCCAAAATGGAGGCCATGGCCCTTCGCCTGGCCGGGCCCCCGCCCCCACTCCGCTTCTTAGATGACACCCAGGTAAACTACCCTACTTCAGCCGCCGCTTCAAGCTGCTCGGCAGCTGGCTCCCCGACAGTCTGCGAGGACGACATGACAAGCCGCATTGGCATGGCGTGGGGGCAGCTCCACGAGCACCGTCGCTGGTGGAGCAACCCCGCCCCCTGCCCCACGCAACCGCTTCAAGGTCGTCATTAATTCTGACAATCCTGATCTACGGCGCCAAGACGTCAGTGGACGCTGACGCAGGAGCTGGAGACACGACTCGACGGCAAAGTCACCAAGATCAGGCTGCGCAAGGCACGTAATATTCCCCTTTGGTTTGCACATCAGCAATGAGGATTTGTACGCTGATTTACCATATGTTTCCCACATTCTTAGGCACAGGCGCCTGGGCCTCAGTAGCCGGGCACCTGGCCTGCACAGATCAGGTAGATACATCAGATATAGACTATGTAGCTGGCACCAAGCCCGCACAGCCCGGGCGTTTTGTCCTCACGTGGCATGCCCCAGGCCGCGCGCGGCCGGCAAGGTCGCCATTGGACTCTCTGTGTCACAGGCTCAAGGCATGGACATGTGCTATGTACCCTCGATGGGGCGGGTTCACACCCCAGGAGCCCCCCGGTTTGTCTGTAATATATGGAGGCAGATGCCACGCGTAAACACTAAGTGGCAGACAGTAATGAAGGACACCACCACCCAGTTTGTAGTCGGAGCCCGGGTGCGCCCAAGTGTGACCACGCTTGGCCGGCAGGCATATTCGGGCCGTGGTGCCCGCACCCCCGTACGCCGTGAACGCCGAACGTGGCGTGGATAAATAGATACTGACGATTGGTGTTTGCCGGCCGGATATATAGTGCTGGACCTGATTGCCCAAGTGGCAAAAAGGTTCGTATCTACTGTATTCATAATAAATAACCTCGTAAGTCGGGGGTTCTGATCCCCGTGATGACACAGGTATTTCGGAAAATTAAAACTAAATTAAATTATTACATTGCATAGATGTTGTAGTTAGAATGCTGTTAGATAGATGTAGTACGTAGCCAATGTAGATAGATTAGACCGGTAGGACTGTTTGCACCCATCCATCCATCCATCGGGGTTAATGCTCCGCGACTCCCCAACGGGAGCACGAGTCTAATTAATTAATTAATTAATTACATTGCTCCGTTGGGAGATCATGTACTACATGTGCGGCACGTATTCCCTTGCTGATGGATGCATGGCCGGGGTGAGCGAAGCTGCGAAACCTAAAGTAAGCTAACTCTAATTTGTCTAATTTCTGCAACATCCCTAGCTACTCTACTCAGCAAATCGCCCCTTCCTCCTGGGGCCGTGGGAGGGCCTTGCCCACAGGGGCTGGCGTGTGGGCCTGGACAATGGTCTGCCACCTCTTCTTGGGCCTACGTACATATAGCAGTCCAAGCAAGAGAGAGGGAGGAAATGCGGTGTTCAAACTGGGCTGGGACCACTCGGTCGGCCATGCAGCTGCCAACTGATCCGAAAAGTTCATGGCATGCAGGCGATCTACCAACCCGTCTGGGTTTGTCCTTGGGCCAGCCCACTGAGGTCAGGATATATGCCGCCCTGGCTGGCCAAGCCGCTGGGCCGGGGCCCGGCCGGCCAGCTAGACCGAGGGCGGCCGGTGTCTACCTGACTGGTTCGAGCAAGATGTCAGGTACAAATCAGTGCTATCAGGCCTAAGCTGCCTAATCTCATCCGTAATAGGGGGGATACCCTTATAGAAAGACTCTTAACGACTTAATAATGCATGGAAAAGCCTACATTCAGGACCTGTCGGAGCATCCTGTAAACCGTGCCGTTCAGCCGGGTGACCAGCATGTTCGTGAGCGTCCATGCATGCCTCGGCGCCGTATGTGAGCACCGTGAGGACCAGGACCTTGAAGAGCACGCGCTTGCGGTCCAGGCTCGCCCAGGTCCTTCGATTGCCAGTAGGCGTTGAGCGAACGGAGCCTGGCCTAGGCCGACCAGGCCGATGCGCGGGTGTCCATATCGTCAGCGGTGTCACGGAGCATGCTCCCCAGCAGTTGAGTGAAGCGATCGCGGAACGGGACCTCCGTCCCGTCGAGCAGCCGCGGCAGCGGCGGGCGACTGGTAGCCCCAATCACCATCGCCTCAGTTTTTACGCTACAACCCTGTAACCTCCATTACCGGCCACCGCTTACACCCCGTTGTGAAGGGGGAATGGTAGCCGCAGCGCCCGCACAAACGCTGGTTCACAAAAGGGCTCTCTAACCTTAACATGCGTGAATCTAAGCATCCATTACCTGTTGCGATCTGCCATGCAAGAGAAACGTTGTAATGCACTGTGCTGGCAGATAATCCTGTCACTTCGCTCGTAAAGTAGGCAAAATTGAGGCACAAATGAACGCACACACTGCTGCTGGCATGGCTTGTTGGCGTGTAGGCCATGTGCATACCGACACACGTGGCCCACGTGATAATATTGTTATTGTGGGCCTTGCCCTGCCAATTCGCGCGTCACTTCGGCCAGCCGGCCAGCCCATTATACCCCAATATTCGGTCCGAATAGGGTACTTCGTAGCTAATCGGCCGGACGGCCTGAATACCGAATAGTCTGAATCATCCGCCGAATATTTCCGAATAGTTGAATGTTCACTGCCAATGATCCACCACATGGTCAGCCCCCTGTTGTGTTCACCGTCAATCCCTCCATGCAGTCTTCCTGTAGACAGCCACGCGGCTTCCGCAAGCTTCGCGCCTTTCCTCTCAGACAAATACTTAAGTTTATACACGAAGAAGATGGCCGGACCGCCATGCGTCCCAGAATAGTCGATCGACTAAAACACATGATCAACCGATCAAAATAGGGCCGCAAACTGCCGCTGCATAGGATCGAATGATCGAACAAAGCTTGGTCAATATATGTGTTATTATGAATGGTCATCCCTGCGGACGTCCCTGCACCGCCCACGCCGCCCGCCGCATGCATGCAGAGCAGGACTATACACGTACCCGGCCCTGACGGAACCTGGCCTGGCCGACCCCAACGAGCGACCGCCGTTCACCGAGCTCGAGCTGAGCACTGCCGCCAAGCAACTCCGCCTCTACGCCGCCGTTGGACCTGACCAGCTCCCCGCCCCGGCGGTGATTAAGCTGACGGCGCTCATGGGGTTCCTGCTTGACGTCTGCAACCGGATCCTGCTACTTACCGATATAATGGCCGAAAACTTGGCAAAAAGCACCCGTTTGGTTTTGAATTCGATGCCATTGAAATTAATGCCTCCTTCACGGTCACATTAAACCTCCAAGAACCGCGAATTGACTGCCGCTCTTATGAATTCCATTTCAATTCCCGCGACCAAAAAGTTCAGTTTACCCCCCTGCCGATGGCATTAAAAAACAAGTCTGAGCGATGTTGAATTATAAACCAGCTGTCTCCTTGATAAACCAGCTGATTTTCGCCACAAGCTAACATCATAAACTCATCGCCTTTAATTAAGATTCTAGTAAAATTTCTGCATCTTGCTCGCCCTACTATATGGTGTTAGTTTTGCCTAAACGCAGTCGCCATGGCCACTTCTGCACGGCCGGGTGCGCGCATCGTGCACCCACTTTTTCACGGTATGGAAGGTACCTCGGGCGATACCCCGAATTTTTCGGCGCCAAAACATTCGCGGTTGTCCCGTCCCCACACAGCGCAAGACAGAACGAGGAGGATCGATCGAGGATAGGAACAAGGGGTCTTTTCTTCAAAGAGGCCGTTGGACTCATCACTAATAGCCCAGGCCGTCCACCGTCGCCTGCCCCGGGGCACGCCCGGTGTGTCCACTGTCGTCAGTCCTAGTGTCTAAGTTCCCTGCCTGCGTTCATGAAAAACAACAAAAGACCTACGCGGGTATACTACACTGTGCCGACTGGATGGGTCTGCATGCGAGCTTGAACGATCAGGGGACGGGCTTGGCTTCACTCCGTTTTCCTTGAGGGGAGCGTGGGGTCCGCATTCCTGCGCGCCCTCCCCATGAGCCCTTTGTTCACGCTGGTTCCGGCCCTTTACGCCATCGCTCTCCGCCACCAGCTGCATGTTTGCCCCGCAAACTGTCATCACAGCGGGTGCGTCCTGCGGCAGCTGCGGGCTTGCTCTCGATACTAGTACTGGGACGCACTACATGTCGCTTGCATGGGTGGCCAGCAGAACCAGAACTGGTTCCTCTATCTCCATACCGCTCTCCTCCGGGTGGTGTGTGCCATGGTTCGGTCGGTCTTTCCCCACTCCACCATCAAGTGCGAGGACGCAGATGGGGCCGCCCTCTACTCACCCAACCACCGCCCCGACATTACCGTGCTTGACTACGACGGCCAGGCAGGGTTGCCACCTGCATATGCTCATCGATGTCTCCATGGCTCGGCCGCTCTCCGGTCGCCATGCACATCCTCCGGGCGGCTGCATGAGGATGCCGCTGCGCTGCTGCCGCTGTGGCTGAGCGCGACAAGTTTGCCTCCTACGGCAATGTGGGGCCCCACCGGGTCATCCCCTTTGTCCTTGAGGAGTTCGGGGCCATGGGCCCCAAGACAGCGGAGTTTTTCCACGAGTGCTGCCAGCGCCGTGAAGACCGCCTCGACCTCGAGGGTCAGACCGCCCTGTGGTCTGCCCGCACGTGGTCCTCGTATTGGCGGCAGCGCCAGCTGTCACTCGCCCTCACTCGCGCACCGTGGCTGATGTGTTATTCCGCCGCACCCGGGCCGACTTTGTCGCGACCCATTCGATCTAGTTCCCTCCCAGGCCTGCATGGTGGGCCGGCAGCGACGTTGCTGCGTGTCGTAGTTTTGTGATGTAGTCAGTGTTGTACCTTGTGCAGGCTGCTGGCGTGATCCTTGGATGTCCGTCAGTGTCAGATTCCTATTAATTTCTTCAGGGTTCTTCTTCTTTTCCGGGTTTTCCTGAGGTTGCATGCCCCTCTCACTCACCTCCGTTACTTATCATTCTCAATGAATATACAAAATATAATTATGTACTTACATCAGAGTAAAGGCACCCATGCACAAAAAAATGACAAAGCCAACGCTAACAAGAGATACCATGACAAAACAACTATACAGCCGGCATTATTAAACTGAAATTAAATAAAATTATAACATGACTCCGTTGGGAGATCATGTAGCACATATTCCTTGCTGGATGCAGGGTGGAGCTGGGCGATCAAGCCGCGTAATCGAACTGAGCTAACTCTAAGCTATCTAGTCTAGAAAATCCTAACTACACTATACTCAGCAAAGCGCCCCTTCCGCTTGGGGGATCGATGGGGCTTGCCCACAGCCTGGGGCTGGCGTGTGAGCCTGGACAATCTTCTGCCACCACTTCTTGTTCTGCATAGCAGTCCAAAGAAGAGAGAGGGAGTGAATGCGGTGTTCAAACTGAGCTGGGACCACTATGTGTACAGGTCGGCCAGCAACATCTGGATGTAGTTCATGGCAGGTCTACCCAGCTTAATATTAGGAATGTCCTTGGGGCCAGGCCAGGTCAGGATGTGCCGCTCTGGTTGGCCAAGCCGCTGCATGGGGGCCAGACCAAGGGCGGTATCTACCTGACTGGTGCAAGCAATTATTTAATAGACACGTGACTGCGTCACGTGAGCATAAGTCCTCAGTGGGAGGGGACCATGGGATGGAATGGATGGTATAAGCTATCTAGGTCCTAGTTACAGGGGTGTGGGCACCGCGGCCCGAATCGCTATGAATGCCATACTTGGTCACACGCGGAGCCCCCACAGGCTTGGGGGTGGTCTCCTTCATCACTACTTGCCATCTATCCTTGCGCACCATCTGCCTCCATATTACAGACAAACCAGGAGGCTGCCCGGGGGTGAGCCCGTCACGTCTAGTGTATAGCACATGTCCATGCCGAGTCTATCACGAAAAGTCCACGGGTGGCGGCCCTGCCGCGCGCGGCCGGGGGCACGCCAGGTGAGGACATATCGCCCAGGCTGGGCGGGCTTGGTGCCAGCTAGTCTATCTGATGTATCTACCTGATCCGGCTGTGCGGGCCAGGTGCCCGGCTAGGCCCAGGCGCCTGTGCCTAATAATGTGGGAAACATAGGGCAAATCAGCATACAAATCCTCATTACTAATGTGCAAACCAAGGGGGATGTTAAGGGCCTGGCGCAGCATCTTGGTGACGGCGCCGTCGAGTCGTTGCTCCAGCTCCTGCGTCAGTGTCCACGTCTCGGCGCCGTAGGTCAGGATCGTCAGAATGACGACCTTGAAGAGGTCACGCTTGACGATCCGGGGTAGGGCGGGGTTGCTCCACCGGCGGCGGTGGTCATGGAGGTGCGCCCATGCCATGCCGACCCGTGTCGTCATGTCGTCCTCGCAGTCGGGAAGCCAACTGCATGCCGAGCAGCTTGAAGCGGCCTGAAGGAGGGTAGTTGACCTCGGCATCGTCTAAGAGGCGGAGTGTGGGTGGGGGCCCTGCCATGCCGAGGGCCAGGGCCTCCGTTTTGGGGCTGATTTCTAGACCAACCGCCCGAGCCTCGAGCGCCAGGCAGTCCAGCCAAAGTTGGGCAGACTCCGGCTTCTCGATTAGCGTGATGTCGTCGGCATAAATGAGGTCAGCTAGTAGTAAATTCTGCTGGTTAGTCGGCCCCCCTTCCCCAAGCTCGTTCGTGGTGATCGCTACGCCAGGGGCACGGCCTGCAATGCTAGCAAAGCGAGCACGTGCCTGGCGCATAACATAATCCACGACAATAATGAACAGGTACGGCGACAGGACGCAACCCTGCCAGACGCCGGTCTGCAGTGAGCAGGGCGGGGTAATGCCGTGTTGAGTGCGCACCGAAGTGGTCGACCCCTCATACAGCGTGCGGATGACGGTAATCAGGGGAGTGGGGACGCGAGCGCGAGCAAGTACAGCCCATAGAGCGTCCCAGAGGACAGAATCAAAAGCCTTGATGAAGTCGACGAAGATCAGGATGGCGGGAAACTCACCAGGTTGCAGGAGAGCGATTTCCTCGAAGAGGCGACGCGCGACGAAGATGGCCATGACGGTGTTGCGCCCAGGACGGAAGCCCATTTGACTTTCCCCAAGGTGACAGTCGAGAGCAGAACGAAGGCGGTTGAGGATCATGCGCATGAACAACTTGAGTGCGGCGCTCTGGATGCAGACTCCTCTGTAGTTGGCGGGGTCGTCAGGGGAACCTTTGTTTTTGTACAGCATAATACGGTAGCTGTGCTGCCACTCAGGAATCGGCGGCGCGTCGGCAAGCAGGATCCGGTTGCAGACGTCAAGCAGGAACCCCGTGAGCGCCGTCAGTTTAATCACCGGGGCTGGGAGCTGGTCAGGTCCAACGGCCGCGTAGAATTAGCGGTCGAGTTGCTTGGCGGCGGTGCTCAGCTCGAGCTCGGTGAACGGCGGGAGCTCGTTGGGGTCGGCCAGGGGGTCCGTCAGGGCTGGGTACGTGTAGTCCTGCTCAGCGGCGGGCGGCGTGGGCGGCGCAGGGACGTCCGCCGGTGCTACTGCCAGGCGTGCGGCCGCCAGAGGGCCAAGCGGCGGAGGCGGCGGGGGGGCGCCGAGCAGCCGGGACTGGGAGGAATACCACTGGTCGAGCTGCTGCTGCGGTGAGCCAGAGAGCGTCCGCAGCGCCGGCTGCGCGCCGCCGGCGGGCCGTTGGGCGTGACGCAGGCGGGTCCAGGCGTACTTGCCGTGCTGGTCCTTGAGGTGGGCGAAGTACTCGCGGACATGAAGGTCCTCCTGCTCCTTGGTCGCCTGCCGGATGGCCGAGTGGTAATCGGCTTTGAGGCGGGCGTAGCGGGCGGGGTCGCTGTTGTCGCGCAGGGCTTGCCGGGCCTGGATGACGGCGGGGAGCCGGTGCAGGCTGGTGAAGCGGGGCCGGGGCGGCGGGGGGGCAGTAGGGCCCCGGCCGCGGGCAGCTTGTCAGCGAGGTGCCGAAGGGCCGATGCCGGGCCGGCAGCGACTGAACAGCTGGGCGTGGCTGGCCGGGATGTCCAGCGCGTCGACGAACGCCTCTGCGGCGCGCTTGTGGGCGCGTTTTTCAGGGAAGTCCTCCAGAGCGTCGTCAGATTTCTCGAGCAACTGAAGTGTGCGCAAATCAGGTGGTGCCACGTGCTTACGAAAGGGCGAGGGGAATCGCAGGCGGATGCGGGCGGTGACGATGCGATGATCGGAGCGCACCAGGGGGATCACATGCGAGCGAGCAGCTAGTACAGAGCCTTGATGACGCTTGCGCATCACAACATAGTCGATGCAGCGTTCAGTGCCAGTTGGCGAGGTGTGTGTGACCAAAGCATCTGGACTATGTGGAAAGCGGGTGTTGGCAGTGACCAAATCGCATGTCGTAAGCAAATCAGCAAAAAGTTCAGTGTTGGCCGATTGGAGACCGTACCGTTGGGGGCGTGCTGACATCCGCCAGTACCCGGTGGTAGCGTGGCGTTGGCGTCCAACAGCAGAGCGAGGTAGTTGCGACCAGGCATGCCGTTCGCCAGGTTCTCCAGCGCTGCAAAGAAGTCCTTGCGGTCTTGTTTTGGGTGGCCGGAGTGGGGTGCGTAACCAACGCCCACCGTCAGGGCGTAGGTCGAGTGGCCCTCCATCGAATGAAAAGTGGCCACAAGGAGCCGAGCGTTGACCAGCTGGGGTTCGCCCATGTGGCGTACGGCGAGCGGGGAGCAGAGGAGACCGACGCCCCCGTTCCCGGTGCCGTCGCCGCCTCCGTAGTAGAACCGCCAGCCGTCGATGTCGTCAGCAGCAAGGGCAGTTGATCCGCGGGCCGATGCAGTGCGCCTGTGTTCTTGGATTCCCAGGATGGCGATATTATTGTCGATGCAGAAACCAATAAGATTGGATACTCGATGGCACTGACAGTCGTCACTGCGCAGGCAGTGACAGCGGTCAGCGTCGGGCTGGAGCGTGCGGGCGTTGAAGGTGGCGATGACAAAGGGCGCGCGTTGACCGAAAAGGGGGGTGCAGGCGGGGGTGGGGGCGGAGATGGAGCAGGGTGGTGATGGGGGTGGGGGTGGAGGTGGTGGGGTAGGGGGGGCGGGTTGGGGACTCATGCTTTCAATCACCGTTTCGATTCGTCCTGCCAACGCGTCGAGGCGACGCCGACGGTTGGCTCGGGTGGCCAGGTAGAATGAGTCTGCGTCTGCACGCTGCCATAAGAAATGCGTGCAGTCTGAGGAGGTTTCGGAGGCGGCCGCGCGAGGCGGGGCGAACCTGGCTCACTGCCGACCCGTTGCTCTCTCTCCGACAGCCCGAGGGCTGCGAAGGCAAAGGGGCGGGAAGGGGAGTTAGGCAGATCCCACTGCTAGAGCCGCGGAGCCGCGGGGCCGCGAGCGTCGTCATTGATAGGAGAGAAGGGTTCGCAGCGCGGGCTCCGGCTCAGGTGCAAAGCGAACGAATTTATTAGGGGGACGGCCAAGCCTGGCAGCCATACCTGCGCTGAAGTTGCCCCGGCAGATCCCCACACGTGCTGGGGAGCAGGTGACCGTCGATGCCGGTGGCGATGGCGGTGACGGCGGGGGCCGAGTAGATTTAGATGAACGCGGATCAGTGAGTTTCTGGTCTTCCCAAGATGTGATGAATGGAGCCATGGTTTCAACCAGCGGCTTTTAACCTTTACCACAGTTGCCTCACTACCCTGTGGTCACTAGCCTGAGGCGGCAGTACCCACGGACGGTGTTGGGAAAAGACGCTTGGCCACTGCTGTGTCCGAGCCTTTCTAGGTCTCACCATTGCTGCCAGGCCTTGCACGCCTTGGCAGGTCCGCCACTGTCAATTTCCTTGGTTGCATCAATCCAGGACGTCTGTCCTTCCATGAATGACAGTAACGCTCTGGATTTATCCGTCATGACAAGTACCCGTCCATCCCAGGCCTGCAGGACTGCCAGTCCTGAAGTCCTGTGACATTCTTGGTACCATCAACCAATATTGACCACAGTACCTCCTAGTGACAGTCGGTCCTGTGACACGTAACGTGTGATGGTTCACCCAACACTGCCACGTGCCCTGTCCCTCACGTGTCCTTAGTCCTGGTACTGCTGTAGCGTCCGGCGGCATTACTTCGGGACTTGATAACTCTCAAGTTCCTTGTCCAAATGAGGCGTTTAGCACGGCGTTGGAAAGGCCACTTCAAGTATGATATGCTTAGCATATTGCATCACCAATATGCTAACTCCAACCCTTTCTTGTTTTGGAGCTGCAAGCTTCACACCATGACCAACCCATTCCTTGCTGCCTTGTGAAATGGACACCTGGTTACCCTGGACTTATAATAAGCCTCATGAGCACCCCTTTTGCCACCTTAATGGTATCCTTCTTAGGGATCTATGGTTCAACCCTGCCATCTGATCATTAACTTGACCTGCAGGTCATCCCCAACCCTTTCTTTTGCAACTGTACCTTGGCTTGGGCTTAAAGGAGGATATTGAATATTCCTTAGGCAACATATCCTGGATATCTGAATGAGAGGCCCTGACTACAGGAAACGTATTACAGTGAGTTCCTGGTCTTCCCAGTTATCACTGGCGCCCGTTTCATGGCGCCCGCCCCGAGCGTTCCAGGCATCATCCATCCAAATGTTCACCAATGGAAACCACTTCAACACCACTGTGCCACTGCTTGATGGGGAGCCCATGTCATCACTGGGTGTTAAAGCCCAGGAGTCATACATACCAGGCTGTGGCTCAACTAGGGAATCGAACCCTACCCCAGAACCCCAGGTTAAACTTAACCTGGTCACATGACAGACA
This sequence comes from Mesostigma viride, assembly GCA_009746045.1. NCBI lineage: Eukaryota > Viridiplantae > Streptophyta > Mesostigmatophyceae > Mesostigmatales > Mesostigmataceae > Mesostigma > Mesostigma viride. The sequence goes on from RPFO01000406.1 coordinate 180,187, forward strand.
ACAAGAGAGATTGGCATACAACATGATTATGTTTTATTATAGAATATCCACCAAAACCAATGTTGAGTGTTCCCAGTGGACCAGCCTGCACCAGCAAGGCCCAACTGTCAGGTTACAACACCATAATATCCAAGGTTGTCACTTATTCACAGCTAAAGAAAACTAAACAAGAGAGATATATACAAACAACCTGGAAGAACTCTCAACATGGCCTGCCCTGTCATGGCCTAACTGCCCGAGGCCAAAGGCATCCCACTGTGCTAATCCTTTACAGGAAGAGCTTGCTCCTGTTGAGCCTTCTACCTGCTTGGTGACAGGTAGGCTACCTGTTGCCCTCCCCCCTGGGGACAACAGCACTGGTCAGCCACCAACTGGCAAAGGCTGGACTTCAAGTCCCACCAGAAAAGGGGTACATGAGCCCTTTGAGCACAGGGTATTGTAGCTCAGCCTTGCTCTCCAGCTTGGTGAGGGCGTCTGCTGGGTTGTCAACACCAGGCACATGTTCAAGATGAGCAAGGTAAGACATCTCCTTCAGCAACAAATAATCCAGATCCCTGCTCCTGGCGAGCTGTCTGTGCACAAACTGCACCATGCCCATGCTGTCTGTCTTGACCAGTGTGTGCAGCTGCAAGCTACAGGAAGCTACCTGACAGAGCTGGTAGAATAACTCCCTGAGGTAAAGAGCAGTGTGTAGCCCCTCACATATTGCCCTGCACTCAGCAATGTCACTGCTGGGCGTCACCCTGTTCTGTAACCTACTGTACCAGCTGACCAGAGAAGTGTGCTCCTGTTGTAGTGTAATGAGTGCTGCTGCCCTACCCCTGACATCCGTCACCTTCCTGCTGTCCATGGAACTGTCCACAAAAAGCACCATGTTGAGTGGTTTGTACAAGTCCACAGCTGCCAGTATGAGTGGAGGTGAGCTCCTGACAGACTCAACCACCTGCTCTGCCCCTACCTCAACCAGCTGAGCATCTGTGAGCCTACTCAGCACCAACAAATCTGGGGCACAAATGCTAGCTAGCCAAGCCAACATTCCCCTGATTGTGGCACACCTGGCCTGGGTAATGGGCTGCTGGAGGGCATCAATGATCTGCTGAGGATAGTTGTTGCCACCCTCCATCTTGATAAACCAAGTACCTGCCCTCTTGATCAGCGTGGCCTGCATTCCACAAAACACCATGGGCTCATCCTGCTTCATGTGCTGGACCTTTCCTAACTCAAACCTCTTCTGGATCTTGGACAGTACTGAATCCACCCACTCAGGAGGCCCTAGAAGGTGCAGGTCATCTCCATGCAGAGATGCAAACACAGGCAACCCTTCATGAGTACTCTGGAACAAGCAAGGATCAACTGGAGACACAGTAAAGCCACAGTGAGTTTTCAGAAACTTTTCCAGGCTCTTTCTCCAGATGATAGGGCTGGACCTGAGACCCTCCAAACCCTTGAGTATTCTGAGATATTTTGACTTGATCTCTGCTCTCCACACCTTGGGCACTGTTACAAAGAAGGGAGGGATATCACGCCACGTCTCCTTGGCCTGCTCCACATCACCCTTGAGAAAAGCCCTCTTGAAATCAATCAGCACAGAGCTGTACGCAATGCCCTTGACCAGGAAAGACAGATATATACACAGAACAATCCTCCAGGTATCATGCAGCATCCCAGGCGTATACAACTCCTCATCTGTCAGCTCCCCCGTGCCATGGTACTCAGTCACAACTGGCCTCACATGTGGCACCTGCACACCGTCTATCTCCTTCAGCTTGAGCACAAACAAGAGCCTTAGCAACTGATGCTCCCTGGGCAACTCATCCACAGGCTCAGCACAGTTAGACACTATCCAGTCATGCCCACTGGAGACAAACCCTAGAATCCATGCCTTAGCCATCTTGGGGCTTTGCATCAACTCTACCAACTGGTGCCAGGAAATAGGACTGTGACCAGCAATCTGGTACTTGTGCACCCCCAAGTCCCGTGGATCTAGGGTGGTTGGGATGATCAACAAGTCCTCAGCAATGGGCTCCTTGCCTTCAGGCCCCACACTCTGCTGCCCCTTCACAGCCTTGACTGCCACAGCTAGACCCTTGGAGTAGTGATATCTCTGGAGGGGCAAACTGCCATGACCTTCTAGTGCAAGCTCATCTGCTGACAGAGTCACTCCTGGCATGCACAAGAAATTCTGGCCCAAAATGGCAGGCCCCTGGTACCCTTCCACCACACAGAACGCAGTGGGGACACCCAGGATAGGCACAGTCACTTCCCCTAGGATCTTCATTGTTACAGTGCCCGTAAAGTCACTCACTGCCCTGCAGCCAGCCTTATTCACCTTCAGGCCCTGAGCATCCTCCACCCTGATGATAGACACCTCTGAGTTAGTATCCACTTCTAGGGTAGCAGCCCAGCAAGAACCCCATTCAGTCAACTTAGATACCTTGGGATCCTTGTGCTTGTTGAACATGAGCGACCGGACAATGTCTGCCATGAGTGGCCTCTTGGACCCTGGTGCAGGCCCAGCCCCCGTTGGCTCCACCACAGGTGATGCAGTTGCCTCCTGCACCTCATCATCATCAGAGGGATAGCCACCTCCCACGTCAGTGACAGGCACATCAACTACCTGGTCCTTAACCTGGCCCTCCAGCCAACACTGGGGTCCAGGCCCGTCTGCAGGCCAGATTGCATGTGGCTTGCGTTCCTTGACGTTGGCCCAGCTCAACCTGTAAACATGCCTGGGATTACTCTCCAAGGCCACAAGGCAGGAACGATTGGCATCTTCCACACAGGTCACCACCCCGTTCTGCCACTTGCCCCTCTTGCCCTGCATTGATGGCTCCTTCCACATTCTGACCTTCAGCCCCACCTGAGGCCTCAGCACATTCCAGCCCCTATCCTTGCGTCTCAACTGAGCAAACACCCTGTCTGCTTTCCTCAAGCAAGCCTGGACCACTTCCTGGGCTAGCATCCCAAACTGCAGTGCTACAGGATTGACAGCCACCCCGTCATAATAGTAGTTTATTCTGAGGTTCAACTGTTCTTCCACCTGCCTGGTCCACACTGCCCTCTCCAAAGCAGATGCTACCAGTGGCACCTTAGGTTCTGCCAGCACTACGGTCTTGACCTCCCTGATGGATCTCTCCACAGCACCTTGCTGTCCATGGCTCTCCCTGGGCGTGACCAGCAGCTTGCATGGCAGTTGCTCCTGCTGTGACAGTAGGCACTCAAACTGAATATCAGCCTGTACTGTCTTGTACACCCCAAAGCCTGGTAAGAGAGTCTGCAAGCCCAGCAGCAGGGTATTCCCCTTCATATCTGGCAGAATCTGGAGCAGCCTGTACCTGCTAAATCTGTCCACTGCCACCAAAATGTATAAGCCCCTGATATGCTGGACGTCTACCTGGATGTCCCCCTTCTCCCTGGCAGGCTCCCTAGCATGGGACCTTGGCTTCTTGGCAGCATTCTCCTTACAAGTACATTGCTCAGCTGCAGCCCTGCATGCTTCCCTCAGTGGCTCATCTCCAATCTTCCAACCAAACATCTCAGCCATGGCTGTGTGACCAAAGATATTGTGCAGCCTGCGTCCAGCATCCGTGTAGCTCAGTTGCCTAGCCAGATTACGCACCTGGGAAGACGCCTGGACGGGCCCTGCGTGTGAGGACGCAACATCCACCTTCTGCATCTTGGATCCAGAGGACCCAGCAGACCCTCCCAGCAGAGCATCTAGGCTCCCAGAGCCAACCCTGTCTGGGGACCCTCCACCTGTTGACAGTTGAGGGGATTGTTGTGCTGCAGCATGCATGCAATCTTGTGGAATGAGAACATCAGTACACCCCTGGTGCTGATCAGAGGTGGCACCCTGCCCAGATTTATTTACATGTGAAGCTGTGTCCCCACAGGGTGTCTCACTATGTACACGGGACTGCTTCACTAGTCACTTCTGATCAGACTGCCCCTTCTTCTTGTTTGGGCAATCCCTCTTCCAGTGACCTTCCTTGCCACAAGCAAAACACTTGCTCTTGCCAGACCCTCCCCCTGGGGCCTTGCTGTCCTGCTTGTTCTGGTTGCCTGAGGCCTGATTGTTATTCTGCCCCTGGCCACCACCCTTACCCTGCTGATGGCTGTTACGGTTGCCAGACTGGTTCCCCTGATTCTGGTTCCCCTGCTGACCTCCTCCACCACCCTGGTTCTGCTCCTTCTGGGCCTGCTTCCTTCTCCTGCTACCATACCGTGTCCCAGATGGGGTACGGTTCTTGCCCTGGCTAGCCTGAGACGCTGACCCTCCCTGAGAACTGATACCCTTGCAGGTAGGGACCCGGGTCCTGAAGTTTAGTATCACACGCTTCAGAGCCCCCCAGGTGCCATCAGTGAGATCACAGAGCTGCCTAGCAGTAGCCCTACCTTCCTCTGACAAGCCCATCTTATCAAAGAAGTGGTCTGCTGCTGCCCTGACTGTCACACTGAAGCCCTGCTTCTTGCCTGCCTCCACGATCAACTCAAACCTGGCCAGCTCAGCAGCCACCTCACCCTTGATCTCAAACTCATCAAATTCTCTCTTCTTTTCCATGGTGAGATTGTGAACCCTGTCAGAAAACTCCTCCTTGATGTCATCTAGGAACTGTAGCCAAGTGTGCCCCTCTTTCAGAGCATGCCTAGCCATGTCATTGACCCTTTCAGACGACCCCTTGTTTGCGGTGAAAGAGTGAAACACCCTGACAATATCCACACCTGCTGCGACAGAGCCCACAACTAGCTTCATGTCATCAAGCCATTTATCCAGGTTATCTTGCTTCAGGGGAGGGTTGAGCGCTTTCTGCCCATTCATGACTGTCACAGCATCAGAAAATGGACGGGTGTCAGGCAACACACTCCCCACACGCACTGGTGGTGCCTGGGGAGGGTCAATCCTAGCCTCCAAACGCTCGGGCAACATACCAGACACCCTATCGTGAACAGCAGCTTGCTTTGCAGCACGCACACCTGGGGTGACGATGGCGTCCTCCTCACCAGGCGTTGTGAGCACCACTGCATCCGTAGGTCGCCTGGTGGCACGCTTGACTTTCTCCGCCTCAGCTTGCCCATGGATCACGCCACCGCTTGTGTGTTCTCCCGGCTCTGGGGTCCATCTCTGGGATAGGTTGCCCAGCTGGCGCCTCCACGCCCCTCTCCTCCATCGCCTCCCCTTCCTCTCTGGCGATGTCCTCCTCTGCCGTTCGCTCCCGTTGCTCCTTGAATGTCGCCGCACCCCGGCTTGCCCTCTGTCAGGATGTGCCCCAATATGCCTGACAGTCTTCTTATTGAGTGTGGCCAGTTTCGGGTATGCCGGAACTTAATTATGCAACCTTACTATCATATCAGCCTAGTTGTAACCTTTCTATAGAACTTGGTCCCGCCGTATTTGGCCAAGGAATGCAACGGATATAGTGTTCCGGTCGGCAGTTCAGCCGGCGGGACAATTAGTCGACAGCATTAATTTCCGTGTATTCGATATTTGTACCATGTGTCGGCGCCTTGGCGCCCCATGTTATCCATGTGTGTTTGTGGTCGTTATTAATGCGTCAAGTCTTGTGTCAACCGTGGGTCAATCGACTCCACATTGTGTCAACGTGTGTCAAGTGCTTGCCGACCAACAGCTTATATGGCGGCGGCACAATGCACCGGTTTGGTCTGAGGTGCAAAGTCAATTAATATAAATCAGTAAAGCAATATACATTTCGATCTTTAAGCCTTGCCACCAGTCTGGAATTCTGACATGGTATCGGAGGGGTGGCCTCGTAAATTGCTACAAACTGATCCGACAATTTGGTCCGTCAACCTGGCCATAATTATCGGCAAATTGACTCCCTGAATCCGACGGCACTTTATGCCAGTCGTGCATATTCTTGAAGGGCTTCCCTGTATCGAAATTCAAGAACTCCAGTATTTGGACGATCGTCTCTATCTAGTATTCGCTGTTCTCAACCATCGTCGCATATTAGTATTAACCCCTAAATGGTCTGGCTGCCGATTTTCCGCCTAAAACTGAGTTACAGCCGACACGTCGGCCCCTTCTCGGGGGACCAAATGCCGCGAAAACTATTGAGAATTAGGAAAACTTTAGCTGAGAAGATCGAAAGTTTATAATTTTCCTCACAGCATGGTACTAGGGTTTGCATACTTCTGACAAAGTTATAGAGGTGTTCTGGCCGGTCAAAGTACAAGGGGTCAGGGTACTTTTTCACGTACAACGTGCATTCCGGAAAACGACGACCTGGCCATGGCGGCTTGCGCCCACGCATGGCATTTACGTTTTCGTTCGAATTTTCTGACCAAACTCAGGAAATTGATTTTATACGTCCTAAAGATGATACAGGCCAATTTTTGGTTCGCGGGAATGCCATTTGATAGGTGTCGGCAGCGTTCTTGCTGGAAAAAACTGCGATCAGGCCGGACGATAGAAACGTTGACAGCAATACCTTTCCGGCGTATTTTAAAGGATATATTGGTTTCTTTGTACTTTTTATGATACATGGTAGTCGTAAACGTGCATGGGTGGCCAGAAATCGCCGAATCCAGCGACCATGCTGCACAACTTTGGTGTTCCGAAATGCGCCATTTTGCGGCCACCGCCTGGGCCAAGGTAACGCCATCCATGCCTGGTAAAGCTTAATCATCGTTTTCCTATCGATGTTTGACGTTTATATATACGTTCTAGCTTGTGTAGCACATTCTTTTTGCATTATTCATGCTCTTTCTTGACCCTGGCCTGGCCCCTTTCTAAAACACCCTTCTTAGATGCTTCCCTCAGTCAGTTGACCTGCCACAGGGTGATGGTGATAAGTTTTAGAGGCTGTATGGGTTTGAATACCTCCATATATGTTTGTTATACATTTCCCACACACATATTGCATGAGTGTGAGGCAGTTGGCTGGTCTCTGTGGCATCATCAAGCATGTAACCGGTGAGTAGAAGCTTCCCATTGTCAGCATGTGCCACCAGGTGTGCTGGCCATCACCTGTCAAGCTATAGCAGCTTAGGCCTAGTTTATCCTTGCTAGGGCAAGCTGAAATAGGCTTAAAATCACTAGTTTGTTGGTGGCTGCCTCCTAGAATGCATGCCTTGCGTAGGGTATCCGTACCACGTTACCTACGTGCATGGACAAGGTGGCACCTGCACATAGGTGCCATGTAAGGGCAGTGTGATGATGCAGTTATGTTTCCCCATCATTGTGGAAGGGAAATGTATTGTGTGGCATGGTTGGGGGCCATATTAGTAGGTATTAGTAGGTAGTATGCCCACTCCTACCCCCTTGGTTGCTTTTTACCAACGGTACCCCTATGGGCTGTACTGGGTGTAACTGCTGGTATACCCACCCAAATGATGACCCCAATGGCTCAAACTGTTCAGCAACTAATTGTTTATCATCCCTGAAGTGGTAGGTGCCTAGCTCTTACAACATAATTCAAAATGCACATTCTACCAAAAATGAAAACGCTCGTCTTGACCCCCCTGACTTTGACGGCAGTTATACATGGCCTACCCTGCATATATGTAAGGTTGTGATATACCAACCCGAAGGGCAACTCATGGACATGCTTGGCCCCCAAGGACAGCCATTGGATATGGGTGGGTTGGATGGCATCTGGTTTGCAAAATTGTGAAGTTACAGCCGATGCATCGGCAGTATTTCTGCCCATTTAGGGGTTAATCTTTACCATTACGGATTGAGCGTCTCCGGTTTTCTCGGTTGTGACCAGATTTTAACCTTGCCGAGACAATCATGTCCGCAGCCGCGACAGCAGCAGCTACGAAAGCGACGAAAGATCTCAACATCTTACAGGCCTGCAAAAATATTACACAGTTCGACGGCCTCGACCCAGTAAAGTGGGATAACACGAAGATTCCTTTTCTGGCCGTAGTGACAGCATTCGGGATGCTGTCTGTCCTGCTTGGCACCGAGGTCAATGAGGAACGCGACCTGATTCTTTTTGCTGCCCTTTGCCAGTGCCTCATTGGACCGGCACTCAAAGTGGCAAACAGTGTTACTCAGAAAACTGGCAGCGTGGCGTATCATCGCATCTGTGAAGAATATGAGCATCTCAAACTGCAGATGAGCAACCGGCGAGCACTACGCCGCAAGCTCAATCGAATGAAACTGGAACCCGGCGTCACAATGCGGCAATATATAACCGACGGGGAATTAACTTATAACGACCTGATTGCCACCGGCGCCAAAATGGCACCCGAGGACCTGGCCGAGAATCTGCTCGCCGGCGTGACCGAGGATTTGCTTCCGTCTCTTGCACAATTAAACCTCGGGGACGGTATCACCCTACAGGAAACTAAGGCGGCACTTCTTAAGGCATGGGACCTCGTTCACGGTAACAAAGATTCCACGGAGGCCACCGGGGTGTATCATACCTCAAACTCTGGACGCGGTGGCCGTGGAACCGGCCGTGGCAGGGGGCGTGGCGGTCACAATGGCGGGGCCCAGCGGCCCAGCTGCACCCACTGCGGTCGCACCTCCCACCAGGAGCCGACCTGCTGGTGGAAGTATCCCCACCTGCGCAACACTCGCGGCAACACCGGCGTCCACCACACCACCGACACCCCGGCGCCCTCCCAGGAGGCCCCGGACCTCCCCCCCGGTTTCTGCTTCTAAACGTCTTATCCAGCTCCCCCCGGGACCGGGAACAAGGGGTAGCAGCCAGCTGGGCCCAGCTAGCACCAGACGTGGGCCCTGGAGCTTTTCAACCTGCACTGCAGCAGGCGACAGCAGCCAGCCCCCCCAACCCGTCCCCTGGCCCTCCTGCATCGCTAGCGGCTAGTAGCCCGCCCTGCCAGACGTGACAGGAGGCAGGTCTCCATGCCAGCAGCCAGCAGTGACCAGTACTGCAGTACCAGCATCAACCAGTCAACCTGTGTTATTTCCTCCTGTGGCGCACTCCCAGGGACACCTGGGGGCCACCGGTGTCTTTCACAGATTCCAGCATTTTCCAGCATTGCCCAGCAACAGCAGCAACGACAACAAGTTCACCAGTGTTTTTTGTTTTCTTCTGTGGCGCACTCCCAGGGACACCTGGGGGCTACAGGAGGTTTTCTAAGGTCACCGGCATTCTCCAAGCTACAGCCACTGTGGCGCACTCCCAGGGACACCTGGGGGCTACAGTCATCAAGTCTCCTCTCAGTACCACCCAGATAGCCGTGTAAGGGGGGTGCCAGGGCAGTGTACCCGGCTATACCCTCACTAGCTATAGGTCTCTCTGAGCAAGGGGGGAACAGGCACATTGTATGCAAGGGGGGTGTCAGGATGTGCCCCAATATGCCTGACAGTCTTCTTATTGAGTGTGGCCAGTTTCGGGTATGCCGGAACTTAATTATGCAACCTTACTATCATATCAGCCTAGTTGTAACCTTTCTATAGAACTTGGTCCCGCCGTATTTGGCCAAGGAATGCAACGGATATAGTGTTCCGGTCGGCAGTTCAGCCGGCGGGACAATTAGTCGACAGCATTAATTTCCGTGTATTCGATATTTGTACCATGTGTCGGCGCCTTGGCGCCCCATGTTATCCATGTGTGTTTGTGGTCGTTATTAATGCGTCAAGTCTTGTGTCAACCGTGGGTCAATCGACTCCACATTGTGTCAACGTGTGTCAAGTGCTTGCCGACCAACAGCTTATATGGCGGCGGCACAATGCACCGGTTTGGTCTGAGGTGCAAAGTCAATTAATATAAATCAGTAAAGCAATATACATTTCGATCTTTAAGCCTTGCCACCAGTCTGGAATTCTGACACCCTCCTAGGCATTATATACAATGGCTGCGACCAACTTTGCAACAAGAAAACAGCAAACTCTCCACCTATCCTCCACCCCCTCAAGCCTCGTTTTCAGACGAAGCTTCTCCTGCAACCGGTGCAGGTGCTGGCTCGTGGAACGGTCCCTCCACCGGATTCAATGGCTGCCCCTGGTCGTCGTGAGTAGGCACAGGCCTAATAACCACCGGAAGCCTCAAACCATACGCGTAATCACGTATCCAGCGAGAACGCCCCCACCTCAACAAATGGGCCTCACCTAAACCAACGTTGTCGTCAATGTGGTAGCGATTAAGCTCGTCCCGCTGCGCCTGCTCACGGCCCTCCTGAGAGCCGTCACCCTCGTGACGCCGTTGGGCCGGCTGTACTACCGCCCCTTCTGGCTGATCTACGAAGTCGTAGAAGGCGTCGTCGGCTGAGACCTCTCGACCGCCAACCACGTCGACAGTCAAACTTAGCTGGTTTAACTCTCGGCGAGAATGTGGAGTATCCCGACTGGTGTAGATGGAGAAGGGATTAAGAGTAATGAAGACACGATCAGCAGCGCCTCTGGTCAACTCCAAGACGGAGTGCGCCAGATTCTGGCACTCTGCCACCAACGCCTGCGTACTGCCACGAACAATTGCCTCCCGCATGTCCCGGGCGACTTGCACCACGTTTGGCACGCTTGCGTAGTCGTCCCCAAGGCGGAGATTGGCGACAAGGTCGTTTATCTCTCGGGCACCCCCGAGGCTTATGGCAATTATCTGCAAAGGCAGAGTGACCACCTGCTCAAACGCGAATGCGTTCGTGTGGCCAGCCCGCCAAGACGCTGGCAGCCTTCTGATGATTTCCGCGAGGTCCTCGCGAAATCTCAGCAGCTGCTCGGCCGCTCCTCGGACGTACTCGCCCGGTGCCGACACCGCTCGAATATTCCGGCGCACTTCATCCGAGTCCTCGTGCCCTCCTGCGGGTACTGGACTGGACGCCGCTACCGTTGCTGCACGCGCAAAGGTGTTTGTCCTAGCTTTAGAGTCCGAATTCGACATATCCGTCGACCAGACTGTAATACGATTTAGATGAACGCGGATCAGTGAGTTTCTGGTCTTCCCAAGATGTGATGAATGGAGCCATGGTTTCAACCAGCGGCTTTTAACCTTTACCACAGTTGCCTCACTACCCTGTGGTCACTAGCCTGAGGCGGCAGTACCCACGGACGGTGTTGGGAAAAGACGCTTGGCCACTGCTGTGTCCGAGCCTTTCTAGGTCTCACCATTGCTGCCAGGCCTTGCACGCCTTGGCAGGTCCGCCACTGTCAATTTCCTTGGTTGCATCAATCCAGGACGTCTGTCCTTCCATGAATGACAGTAACGCTCTGGATTTATCCGTCATGACAAGTACCCGTCCATCCCAGGCCTGCAGGACTGCCAGTCCTGAAGTCCTGTGACATTCTTGGTACCATCAACCAATATTGACCACAGTACCTCCTAGTGACAGTTGGTCCTGTGACACGTAACTTGTGATGGTTCACCCAACACTGCCACGTGCCCTGTCCCTCACGTGTCCTTAGTCCTGGTACTGCTGTAGCGTCCGGCGGCATTACTTCGGGACTTGATAACTCTCAAGTTCCTTGTCCAAATGAGGCGTTTAGCACGGCGTTGGAAAGGCCACTTCAAGTATGATATGCTTAGCATATTGCATCACCAATATGCTAACTAGTAGGGGGCTGGGGCGCTGGCACGGCGGTATCCATGGGGGTCGCCGTCATTGGAGGAAGGTCCTGGCCGTTAATGCGGACGATGAAGACGCCATTAAAGAGGCGGTGCAAGCAAGGTGTCCTACAAATGCTATCCTACGCAGCCCAGTGCCTAATCTCGTCCGAAATGCGAGGCATACCCTGATACAAAGACTCTAATGACCTATGCTTGGAAAACCCTACATTCAGGACCTGTCGGAGCATCCTGTAAACTGTGCCGTCTAACTAATAGCTTGGTGGCCAGCGTGTCCGTGAGTGTCCATGCCTCGGCGCCATACATGTACGTAAGCACCGTGATCGAGGACGAGGACCTTCAATTAAGGCATGCGCTTGCGGTGCTCGCCCAGGCTCTTGGAGCGCCAGTGGGTGTATGCCAGCCGGCATGGGACAGCCGTATGTATATATTCATTGAGAATGATAGATTACGGAGGTGAGATGGGCCGTATATATATTTATTTCACTCTGCTGTAAGTAATTATATTTTTAATATATATTTGGTTTGAGTGATTTCACTCTGCTGTAAGTAATTATATTTTTAATATATATGTCATAAAAATATAATTATACTTACAGCAGAGTGAAATCACTCGAATTAACCAAAGCAAAGGCCCAGCTATAAACCTATATACAGAGCCATGTCAAAGCTCTATACTACGATAAGACCAATGGAAACTCCTAACGGGAGGAACCTAATTAGCCCTGCTGCACCGCAAAATCAGCCCGCGTACGGCGGAGCATGATATCAGCCATGGCTCGAGTCAGCGCCACCGACAAGCGCTGACGCCAATATGACGTCCAGGTCCGCGCCGACCATGGGGCCCGCTGGCCCTCCAGGTCCAGCCGGTCCTCCCGGAGCCGGCAACACTCCTTGAAGAAGGCGGAGGTCAGGGGCCCCATGGCCCCAAACTCCTCCAGGACAAAGGGCACCACACGATGGTGCCCGACGTCGCCGTAGGCCGGCCAGGAGCTTGGCCCGCTCCGCCCGGTCCGCCACGGTGTAACCTGCCGTGAGGGAGGCCCCGGCCACGTGGCTAAGAGCCAAGGGCCGCGCCACCGAAACGTCAATAAGCAGATGCCGGCCACCCCCCTCAAAGTCCAGCACCACGATGTCAGGCCGGTGGTTGGGTATAGCCAACTCAACTCTCCCAACGGAGTCATGTTATAATTTAATTTAGTTTTTCTATTTTAATGTAGCCAACTCGGGCAAATCCAACTCCTATCTATTCATTAATTAATTAAACACGTGCTCCCGTTGGGGAGTCACGGAGCACGGAAGTGCTTTTAATCCCTGTGTGTGCACAACAGGAGAAAGCCGGCGCCCGGCAGAGACCCCCAGTCTCCTTCATGCCTAAGGCATGCCACAGCTGCATTCGGGCACGCTTTCCACCTCATCGCCACCCGAGGGGAACGTGAGTTTGCGACCCTCTTGTGTGGCCGTCTCATTCACCTTTATAGGGCCCGCTGAAGAGTCGTGGCAGGACCTTGAGGTGTCTGGAACCGTTGGGGATTGCGTTGGGCCTGCTGCAGGCGGGCTTGGCGTTCCCCCGCGTTCCCTAGCCTGGATGGGTGGCTTGGAGGTCGGTTGGGTCGTGGACCGAAGGCTGGGCCTGAGAACTGAGGCTGGTCCTCCGCCGTTGAGGGCCGAGCGCCATCCTGCCGACGGCGCGGGCACTGGGCCTTGATGTGGCCAACCTCCTTGCAGTGGAAGCATTTCATCTTCGTGCATGGTGTCCAGCGCATTAATTCAGTTGCGCGGGTGTCCGAGGTATTGGTTCCATTTATCGAGGAAGATGGACTCGGTGGGAGCCTCCTCCGCAGCGGGCTCCTTGAGCTCGACGTTGTTAACGCGTCGGGGAGGTGCGGTAGAGCGATGATAGGGGACTCCACGCCCACGCCTTTCGATCTGCTCGGCCACCTGGAGTAGGTAGCGCTTAATCTTGTCCATGTTCCAGGTATAGCCCAAGGCTTGTGGGCGTACCGACGCATGACCTCGTCTAGAAGGAGAGGGTTGAGGGCCTCCAGAAATCTGGCCTTGTACTCGGGGCCGGTGAGGTCATGGATGCGGGTGCACAAGCCCTCGAACGCTGCCAGGAAGTCCCTATGTAAAGGGCAGGTTACCGTGCCGGAATTTGCCGAAGGCCGGCAAAGCGCTTTTGGATCTCCGGCATCTGGTGGAACTAGCTTAACCTGGATGCGGTCCATCAGCTCCTCTACCGTGCGTGGGTAGGAGTGAGACGCTATGCTCTCGCAATGTAAGATGCCGGTGACAGAGGGATCCATGCAGGCTGTGATGATTAGGGAAATGAGGTCTTCCGTGGCTAACTCCCAGTTGTGGTGGTTGGACCAGATGTAGTAGGTGCGGTTGACTAGGCGTTTCCACTCGTCTGTCTCGTGTGGGGACAGGGTGGTCCCACGCGGAATGGGGTCATTTTTGGCGCATTTTGCAAGAAAAAAACGCTAGTTTCAATCGTCCGATCGCGTTTTTTCGCGCGAATTTGGCGTCCGATCGCGTATTTTCGAGCTAATTTGGTGTCATAATGCTTAATTCATGTCAATTTGAGCGTACATTCCACATCGAGAGGCTTGAAAGTTAGTAATTCATGTAAATTTTACGTGGAGAGACTCGACATCATCCTAACCTTTGTATTAACCATAGGACGAGCATTGCCAGCGCATGTCCAAGTGCTAACTTTCCCTCAAGCTTTCGAGGGCCTCTTCCGTAATTTCGCTTCCGCAATCTGCTGTTCCGTTTTCGACTTCCTCCTCTTGCTATCGATCTCCTTTGCAGGCGCCCAGACTTCCACATCCTTCCAGCTCTTGCCATCCGTCAGCTTTACCACCTTCATCGCGTAGTCCAGCGGCATCCACCACAACTTGTTCTTCAACTTCCCTCCCTTCTCGCCCTCAGCGAAAAACTTAAATGCGACGTCCCTCCACTTGGTGTCGTATTCAGACACCTGCCCATAAAGCATGACATCTTCTAGCTTGGCATACATTGGCGTAGCCGTATCCTTGTTCCCTGCTTGCATAATGGCTGAAGTCCACCCATCACACCAAAAGGCCTCTGGTGCTCCGAACCCCATTTCCCCGTCCATAAGTCTCATTTCCAACGTGGGCTTCTCATCATCCTCATCGCCCGCCTGACTGTCTTCCGCCCCCTTAGGCTCCTCCCGTCCGGAAGTGTCAGCATGTACAGCCGCTGGTCCGAAGCCCACCGCCACATTTGCAAAGCGAAGTAACTGCTCCACATCCTCCTTACCTGCGAGCAAACCGATCATGCCATCAACGCATGACTAAAATCGAGTTAGTAGAAATCGGACTGCCAACCGTAAAAAATCAAAACACTCGACATACCAGAATTCACTCGCAGATTTTTTCTTACCCTTTTTGGCCTTTTCCTTCGACCTCTGCTCGGAGGTAGACCCCGTCTGGGGGTGGGGGGCAGGCGCCGGGGCGGGTTTGGCGGGCTCGGCAACCTTGGCAGTCTTCGCGGTCTTGGGTAACTTCTTGGAAGCAACGCTCTCCTTTCCCCCGTCCTCCTCCTCTCCGCCGCCATCCTCCTCCTCCTCCTCCTTCTCATCGTCCGAATCTGAAAGCACAACTGCTTTTCGACGCCGTTTCTGAGGCAGGGCAGGCTTGGCAGCCTTCCCCACCTTGGCCGATTTCTTGGAAGCAACGTGCTCCGCAGCCTTCCCACCTGTTACGGCCCAGACCTTTGTATGGGCGTAACAATGCCTTCAATAAATAAGTCGAAAGTCATTTGTTATTCGTTTGGGACTTTCGATAGCTCGCTTTCATAGTCCGCCGGACTATAGGACTCAGTTCGGGACTTATTTGGGAATTTGTCCTAAGTTCGGGACTTGTGTGTGTTTATTTGGTACTTTGTATGTTCCGGACCAGTTATTTTGGGCCTAGCCAGAAGTACGAGATCTTCTAGGGGCCGGACCGGCCCTAGACGTCAGACAGAACCTATTGGGGCTTGACGGCAGTATCTGGAAGATCGGCGCGCATGTCGGCGCGCCTGCACACCAACTTGCCAGCTTGGTAGCGCAGCTAGGTGAAATTGGTCTGTGGACGATGGACTCTCTCTCTTTGGTTTGATGATTAATGAAACGAGTGTTGACGACTCTCTCAGACCAGGGGGCACTAATCCGGATGCCATTTGCCTCATGACATGCCGTGTTATATAGCTAGATTAATTAATCATGCTATAAGGCCTAGCTGAGGACAAACCGCTGCTCAGTTAGTCAATTTACTGCGATCTTTGCTTGCTATCGCGGTACGCGGATGCGCGGCTATGCCGGCTTATTAAACTGCACCTTATACTAGATTAGATCTTTCGCACCGTCCGGCACAGGACGTAACACTGGATCGGAGGTAGTTCTACATGTAGAGGTTTTCCACAGGTGCTCGCGAAGAGCCCTCGTGTTTAAGCCGCAAGGTGCATTCTTAATAGCGCAGGGCCTGCGCTGGACCGGCCCAATATTTAGTGAGATAGAAAGCCGAGTTCGACCCGCCAGCCTGGGCAGCTGGCTGTGGTGAAAGGCGGCATCGTCTAGCTGAAAGGGCAGTCATAGTGTAGGGCTTAGAAGCATCACCTGTCGACTGGGCACCGACGGGGAGCTCGGCTCTGCACCACTACAAGGAATCGGCGCCACAAGCTAGGGAGGAAAGTCGGCTGCGCAACGCCAAGGTACGTTTTGTCATGCAGTATGTGGTAGTAGCTTGCAGCCAACCGCTTTGCTCCGACTCTCTTACCTGCAACGCGTAGGATGTGCGCCCATCCTTGTTGTTTTGTTTGTGAATTTGTCGTTTCTGTGACGTATTGTGACTAGCGTCCTGGCTGCGAAAGCTGTGGGCGCTGGTAGGGTGGTTTCCGTGGCTTCGTCCTTGCGAAAAGGCGGGCAGTTATCACGGAGGCTACCCTCTTGTATGGAATTAGGGGCGCGAAGCTCCTGATTTCTGTGATAGTGATTAGATTAGAGCCAGTTGGCATCCCACCCCTGTGACAGGTCACACACTAGAGGTAAAAAGGTTCCTTTCTCTTTTCTATCTCTGTCTGCTGGCAATAGACAACGTGTGTGATGGCTAATAGTAATAATAGAAATAATAATAGATATAATAATGGACTTGGGGGTTGGGATAGTGATGTATCTAGGCAACTTTACTATGCTGTGGCACATGATGGAGGCACAGGGAAAGTAGGTATTTTCTATAGCTGGGTAGACTGCAAGAACTATATAGTGGATAGGCATAGGGCTATCTTTAAGGGATTCAAGACAGCATGGGAAGCAGATAGGTTTATCCAGGAATACATGACACGTCCAGTAGGCTTGCACGTAGAGGCACCACCTCAGGAGATTAGGACTCGCCCAATGCCTAGGGGCCGTAGCTGTGCACCCAATAGTGCAACAGTAGAGAGCAGGACGGGGGACACACAGGCTGTCACAGTCACGTTCAGCCAACTCACTGTCAGCACCCCACCTAGGCAGCCACCTAGTTTCTAGAGGAGTAGAGTACTAATTATAGCTTACTATATAATAGCTACATTAGCAGAATAACGTAGGGCAGTCGCTTGGTTGATTGCTTGTGGGCATGTGCATGGCATTTTCCTCCTTCTTCCTCTCTCCTTCCTTCCTTCTCTTGTGGATGTGGTACTGGTAAACATGCCGCGGGGTAAAAAGAAGATACGCGGCACGCTAGGAGTCATTCCGAGGAGGGCGGTGTAGACTTGGATAGGCAGGGCAGCCCAGAGTACCAAGTACAGGAGGTATCACAACAGGGCTCGTCCTACCAGCAAGGCAGTCCTGTAGGTCACCCAGGTGAGCTGGCTAGTACCTCCCGTGAGCCGCGAAGGCCACGAGGAGCGGATAGGATGGATAATAGCGAGGAATACCAGCCGCAGCGAATGCAGGCTGAGTATAACCAGCTGATGGAACGGGCAGGTGATGAGACCCGGCCCAGATCGAATCCCACGAGTGCAGCCCAGCACCAGTCAGTGCAGCCGCAGCAACGCCCGCCCGGGCAGCCGCAGCAGCACCCAGTGCAGTCCCCACAGCAGCATTCGGAACAGCAACAGCCGTTGTCGCAGCAGTGGCAGCAGCATCCAGTACAGCAGCAGCAGCCACCGCCGCCGCAGCAGCAACAGTGGCAGCAGCAGCCAGTACAGCAGCAGCAGCCACCGCCGCCGCCGCAGCAACAGTGGCAGCAGCCGCAGCAGCTTCCGCCGTTGCAGCAGCAGCAGCAGCCGCTAAGCCAGCCGACCGGGTCGCAGATGTATGGTCCGCTTAGTCAGAACGCGACCTATTATCACGCGCAACGTGCCCAACGATTACAACATCCCTGGGCGAGCGGTCGACGGGTTTCTTTTGGCAGTGACCTGCAGTCCAATGCGACATCGCTGTGGACCCAGGACGAGGCTAGGGTTCCACCGCCGGTATACGATGAGGCTGGGCCCGCGTCGTCCCATCCGGCGCGCAATGTCCCAGCAGCCGGACCTGCGCGGCCGAGCGTGTCGCATGGCAATAACCTCAACTTGAGTCGCATGGCACCCAGTGATCCTGGCTACGCGCATCCCTCGTCTGTCTGGCTACAACGCAGCGCGACTAGGTCAGCGCCTGCATCGGCAGATGACTCGTTGTCGATCTTTAATGTTCCGCCGTATCGCGCAGTGGGCGGACCTCGGGCCGACGCGTTTAAGGCGCCGCCCATGCCTGACTTTAAACCAGTGCCCAAGCTGCGCGCGACTATGAACCCTCGCGAGATCGACGAATGGACGCGTATGTGGGTACAGATCTACTGGGCGTGGTGCAACCACAATGGGTGGGAGCTAGCTACCGAGGTTCTTATCTCCTACGTCGTCACCAACTGCATGGATCCCTCAGTGGTCGGCATACTCAACTGTGAGAGTGTCGCGTCGCGCTTGTACCCTCGCACAGTAGAGGAGCTACTAGAGCGCATTGAGCGCAAGCTGGTGCCCCCTGACTGGAAGCTCCACGAGCGTCTGGCTTTTGCCAAGCTACGCCAAGGCACCACACCGTTCCGCGAGTTTCTGACAGAGTTTGAAGCATTCTCGGCTCGCCTTGAGGACTTGACCTGGACCGAATATAGGTCGCGGTTCATTGAGGCGCTGAGTCCGGAGCTCCTAGATGAGGTGCTAAAGCGCTTTGCTGAGATACCGTGGGAGCAGTGGGATGTGATCGAGATCCAGCAGTACCTTCTAAAGGTGTCAGATGTGCTCGCACGCCGCCGCGCAGCGGTCACCTATCGGCATGCTGGTGCTGCACCGCGTCGCGTCCACTTCACTACGGTGGACCAAGATGGGTCCTCTGAGGACATTATCGACCACGAGCAGGAGGACGGCGAGTATGAAGCGCCCCAGGTCAATGCAATCGATGCGTCCAAGGCGCGATGCTTCCGGTGCGGCGAGGTCGGTCATCTCAAGAAGGACTGCACGCGACCACCACGGGATCGCGATCGTGGCGACGAGCAGACGTCACCCCGTTTCTCCGGGCCTGCCTTCGGTAAGCGCCCGGAACAAGCACGGCGCCCAGACCGGCCTCGCAACGCGGGCGAGCGCGCAGCCAAGTTGCAGGACGCCCGGCAGCGTCCCACGCAGCACCAGACGCCCCGCGCTACGGGTCCTTCGTTCCAGCGGGTGAACCGCGAGTTGAATGAGTTGTTCTCACAGCAACAGGACTCGGGTAATGGCGCCTCGGGGGTTATGGATGGCAAGGCGGTCGCCGGCTATGGGCATGGCGACGAGGAGGATGAGGTAGAGGGGGAAGAGTGGACCGGGCGGTCGAACGAGGCGGTCTCCCGGCCCTCCGTTCCTCGTGCGTAGTGTCCCTGCCTACACGGATAGAGGTAGATGTAGGACAGGTAGATAAGATAGCGCAAGTCAATAACGTCGGGCAGATAGACAGCTTAGATAAGGACACCCCGTTGGTAGCGAATACCAGCGTGGGCGCAGAATCAGTCGTTACAGTAGATAGTCGCACCCCGCTTGTAGCGAATACAAGTGCGGATGCATCCTTGGGCGAGACTTCTGCTCCAAACACGCAGCCGGCCACGGGTAGCGCAGCGAGCTCCGACCAGCCTACGCGCGCAACTCCGGCTGGTACCCGCAACTTGCTCCTGTTTAGGGGAGGTCTGGCTGTACCGGGATCAGCATTAGACCCCTACCTCAAGGACAAGACCGTCATGGACGTGCAGTTCATGGTGGACACGGGTGCGTCTACGTCGTTCATCAACGAGGCATTGGCGCGTCGCGCAGGATACGACATCCGGCCACATGCGACAGTGGTGAATGTGACCTATTCAGATGGTCGCAAGAGCCCCTCGCCTGGTCGGGTTGATATCAAGGCTGTGATTCAAGGCATCCCTGTGGAGCTCACAGCCACGGTCGCACCGCTGGGAGCTGCCGACATCATCATCGGCATCGACTGGCTGGACGCGCAGGATGTGGACATTAGCATTCGGCGTCGCGTGGTGTGGTTCCCTGACGGTTCCTTTTGGAGCCCTGTCAGCGAATACCAAGTGCAGGGCCCCGACGTGCATAACATCACGCACGAGCGGGAAGTCACCCAGCCCCGCAACGCCTCGCAGATCCTCATGAGCCTCAAGTCACTGGAGAGTAAGCTGCGTCGAGGCAAGGAGTACTACATGTACCGTCTTGACCTCTCCAACATAGAGGTTCTCCTTAATGAGATCGGCGTGGGGTTTACACCCGAGGAGACGGAGCGTTATAACGCGGTTCTAGCGCGACGGGAGAAGCTCTTTGACGAAAGCAAGCAG
Source organism: Mesostigma viride (assembly GCA_009746045.1). Taxonomy (NCBI): domain Eukaryota; kingdom Viridiplantae; phylum Streptophyta; class Mesostigmatophyceae; order Mesostigmatales; family Mesostigmataceae; genus Mesostigma; species Mesostigma viride. The sequence continues at coordinate 200,507 of RPFO01000406.1, forward strand.
GAGTTTCCCCCGCACCGCTCAGTGCTCCACCGCATCCAGGTGAAGGAGGGCTATGGTCCCACGTCCTCCCCCATGTACCGCATGGGTCCAGTTGAGCTGGTGGAGCTGAAGAAGATCTTGATGGCGCTCTTGGAGCGGGGTCTCATCGAGCCTAGCAATAGCCCCTTCTCGGCTGGTGTGCTACTGGTCCCTAAGCCTGGGGGCAAGTGGCGGCTCGTCACGGACTACCGGAAGCTCAATGCTATCACGGTAAAGTCCAAGTACCCCCTTCCGCGCATCGACGATATCTTCAACCGCGTCCAAGGAGCCACGTGCTTTACAGTCCTAGACTGCGCGGATGGCTTCTGGCAGCTTCGCATCGCCCCGGAGGATTGTCACAAGACGGCGTTCAACACGCCCTTTGGGCATTACCAGTTTCGGGTGGCCGCGATGGGTTTGTGCAATTCCCCCGCGAGCTTCCAGATGCTCATGAACGACATCCTCCGCCCTGTCATGGGAACCGCGCATCTCCGCAGGTTCCCGTGACCTCAAGGACCCCAACGGGGCGTGAAGCCCCCGTGGTCCTACAAGCGCACATGCGCTCTCGCGTACCTGGACGACATCCTCGTGTACTCCAAGACTTTCGAGGATCACTTAGAGGACGTCGACACAGTGTTGCGCATTATGGAAGAGGAGCATCTTTCGGTCCGCAAGGCCAAGGTCCGCGCTGGACGCAGCGTGCCCTTTTTGGGTCACACCCTCTCTGCCGCTGGCGTCGCGACGGACCCCGCCAAGATTGCTTCCATCCAACAGTGGCCGACCCCGACCGACGTCAAGGGTGTGCGCAGCTTTTTGGGTATCGCGTCATACTACCGACGCTTTATCCCCCGCTTCGCGACAATAGCTGCCCCCATCAACGCCCTCCTCAAGAAGGGTGTTCCCTTTGTCTGGTCGGAACCGTGCCAGCAGGCCTTCGAGGCCCTCAAGCACAGCTTGACCACAGCACCCGTGCTCGCTATCCCGGATCCGTCAAGGCCCTTTGTGGTGGCCACGGACGCGAGCAAGGTTGCGATTGGCGGCGTCCTCTGCAGGACCAGGGTCAGGGGTTACAGCCGGTTGAGTATATCTCCCGCACCATGATCCCCGCCGAGCGTAACTACCCGGTGCATCAGCAGGAGCTTCTTGCTGTGGTCTACTGCTGTCACACTTGGCGCCATCATCTTCTCGGGGCTCAGTTTGACGTTGCGATTAGCGAGCAGGGGGACCTTGATCCCCACCGGCTGATCATCCACACGGACCATCGGCCCCTCACGCATCTGCTCGCCCAACCTAACTTGACGCCCCGTCAGGCGCGGTGGATGGAGTACTTGTCTCAGTTTGCCCCTTTCAAAATTCAGTACGTGAAGGGTGCAGAGAATGTGGTCCCGGACGCCCTTTCTCGGCGGGCGGACTACGCAGATTTTTATGAGACTATGGACGTACTTCACACCACATGTGGCTCCGCGCAGGAGCCTGGCTCGCCTTGTGGCGACCCAGGGTCGCCGCACAGTCGCTATCTGTTCCACACCGGTCGCACGACCCAGGACGACCTGTCTCCCGACTGGGGGCCGCGCGCGAGGACGTGCGCGCCCCCGGGGAAAGGGAGGGGTCCCGGTCACGAGTGCCACTCAGCCACGTGGTACCGGCTCAGGGAATTTTTCACCTGCAGCGCATCGGGCCCCCTACCATTTTTTCGGAGTACGTGCACCAAACCCTTGAGGAGGAGGCGGACACGTACACGATCACTTCTGTCCTGGAGACGTTGATTAGTCGGTTCACTGTCACGGAGCCCGCGGCCTTAGAGGCAATCAGGTCGCACCCCAAGCAGATGGGCAAGCTCCCGTGCAAGTTCCAGGACGGGCGACTCTATGTCATGGTGAGGCCAGACTGCTGGCGCCTGTACGTCCCGGAGTTATGTCGAGCGGCTCTGCTCCATGAGCTCCATGACTCTCTCGCCGGTGGCCACCAAGGGATCCACCGCTTGCTGCCACGGGCCAGAAAGAACTTCTATTGGCCAGGCATGCGAGAGTACATTGAGACGTACGTGCGCGAGTGTCCATCATGTCAGATCATGAAGTCCCGCAATACGGGCTCACAGGCGGTCCCCCAGACCCTACCAGACCCGATGGGCCCTTGGGATTCCCTGATGATGGATTTTGTTGGCCCCTTCCGGAAGACCAAGAATGGCAACAGCATGATTCTGGTTTTCCTGGACCGTTTGACGCGCATGTGTCACCTGGCACCATGTCCGGCCGAACTCACGGCCGAGGCTTGCGCTAAGCTATACCTTCACCACGTGTTCAGGTACCACGGACTCAGCCGGCAATTCATATCGGACCGAGACAAGCTGTTCACGGCCCGCTTCTGGCAGGAGTTCTTTGAATGCCTGGGCACCAAGGTGTCGCTGGGGACAGCATATCACAGCTCGTCCTCCCACCTGGTGGAGAGGCTGAACCGCACAGTGCAAGAGACCATGCGCCACTACACCGACGCGGTGGGAAGCAACTGGGAAGAGTTCTTGGGTTTGGTGGAGTTCTCCCTGAATAACGCCCCCCAGGCAGCTCATGGCTTCACACCATTCTTCCTCAACACGGGCAGGCATCCGCTCACGCCGACTGACCTTCTCACAAGCCCAGCCTTAGCTGAAAAGTCGGTCCGGCGAGACACCCTCGAAGGGGTGGAGAGGCTGCTGGTCCAGATGCGCCAGGCCCATGACAGTGCGGTCAAGGGCTACCGGGCCGCCGCAGAGCGCTACATGGCGAGGACTGCTGGCCGCCTAGATGCGCGCACGCCGGCCATCGAGGTGGGCGACTGGGTACTGGTGGAGGCCCCCGCCTAGGACGTTTCTCTGAGAAGGTAGAGGGTGAGCTCAAGACAAAGCTCCGTCCTATGTTCCTGGGGCCACACAAGGTTCTGGAGAAGCTTGGAGATGTGATGTTCAAGGTGGACATCCCGAGCTCCTGGAACACTTCCTCCAACTTCCATCGAGACCAGCTCAAGTTATACCACCAGAACTCCATCCAAGGTCGGCTCAACCCGCCGGCCCCTGTCGAGTACAACCCCGAGACTGGAGAACAGGAAGACGAGGTGGCCGAGATCGTGGACCACCGGGACATCAAGCGTGGGAGAGGTAGACAGCGACAGTATCGCGTACGGTGGCGTTTTGCTCAGCATGATTACGAGGATTCGTGGCGAACCGAGAATGAGCTAGAAGGGTGTGAACGTCTGCTTCGCGAGTATAAGGCCAAGCATGCCCTCCACTAGGCTACCGCGAAGGTAGTAGTGGTGGGGGCGCTATGACAACGGGCTTGATCACGTGTAGCCAGGATGCCGCGAAGGCACTTGTGTTATTCACGTCGATGTGTACGCACCATCGTGGTAATTGGGTATAAGAGCCTAGTATCAAGTGTACCCCTTTTTCACACTCACACGCCTTGAGTCGAGTGTGCGATGATCGCAGATGCTTCCACAGCAGCCCGACAGCGAGGAGCCAGGGATATCGTTGTTCGCTGACAACGTTGACTTGCGGATGGACATGGACATGAACGTCCCGCAGCCAGTGGCGGAGCCTAAGACTCCTGACCAACGCCAGGTGCAAACAGGGCCGACTCGGCGAACGGGCGGTTCTGTCACACCTGCGGTGACACCGATCCAACAACGGGACGGTGATGCCGCGCGAACCATTCGGACCCAGGGAACGGGGGGATGACGGTTCTTGTCGGGACGGGACCGACCCGGCGAACGGGCGGCTCGACCGACCTGACCAAGCCGGTTCCGAGGTTATTGAGCGCAACCAGAAACGCTCCAAGGGGAACCGGATGCCCAGCGAGAAGTTAGACGTCGCGCATGTACGAACGAGGTGTCGGCGGGCAGCGTCTCCGCGGATTCCCAGAGTCCGCGCCGAGAGGCTCGAACTTACTCCGAGCGGGTGGCCCGCGTGGAGGCGTCCCGCGCCCATCTACCAGAGAGGCGTGGCCCGATACCAGCGGTGGGCTTTATATCTCCCGCGCAGGGGTCGTTGATCGTACAGCCGGCGCCATGGACGGTGGGCGCTTACGTCAGTGCGTTTCCCGGCCCACAACGAGTACGCCCCTTACGCGAGTTTCGGGGTGTTCCCGTCTACATTGAACTCCCACCACCGCCGTTCGTGGCCGTCGCCAGCGCGGACTATCACCGACCGCAACCGCTGCACTTTGAGGCAGGAACCCATGCGTATGTGGAGCGAGGCTCCATGCGCGAGCTAGTCTGTTTCGACTTGCACCCAGGGAGGGCGGCCCCGCGACCCCAGGACTGCCTCGAATCGACGCCAGAGGGTTCTGGTACGCGTTACGGCCCCAAGCGGGAGCTGCCAAAATACATGGTAGATGGTAAACCTCGAAAGGTTGACTGTCCCAAGTATGCTCCGTGCGAGGGAGAGGCATTCCTCGACTGGGTTGTGCCCAACTTTGTGAGGGCTCCGGGCTTTCGCTTCAACGCTCTCCAGGTGCGCGTCGTAGTGTTGACCATGGCGGGGGGTTTCTTTGCGGAGCATGGATGTGGGGTTATTGATTGGAACGCGGGCACAATCATGTTCACGCACCCGCAATACCTGGCCGCATTCATGTCGTACTGGCCCACCGGGACGTGGGTAGACCTCGCTCAAACGCGCGCCAACGTGAACGAATACCAGCTCGCATACAATGCGGATCACCTCGCTAATCCCGGGAAGATCCTCGAGGAAATTGGTGAGCAGGGTCGCCAAGTACTCCACGAGTATCGTCAACGGAAGGCGCGGTCGGGAGGGGTGGGCCCTAGCATTGGAGGAATGTGAGGGTCGCGACCTCCTCATGGACAGTCTTGCAGACGGGATGACGAGTTCAGCGCTTGCGCGCGCATCTCCGCACAGGCAAGACGTGATTCAGCTTGGTGGTCCTCCCTGCATCGACCGTATTGGACAGTTCTGCACGCGAGCACCTCCCGTAGTCGCTGACGACGGCCGTGATCCATATTTTGGCCTTTGCTCGGCGGTGGCGTTTACAACGCTGTCACATGCTGGCGCGTGCGCGCCCCGCGGATCACTGTTGCGCACCCCAACTGTTGCGTGCCCGCCACTGTGCATGGTCGCGCGCAACATGTCTGCCACGCGCGTATTATTATCCCAGTTGTGATAAGCATCGTCGCCTGCAACCATGCATCCGGTAGTATTGGTATCGGTCGACCCCATCAATTGGGTTAATTGTCTTGCATGGCGTTGATTGGTGTGCGCCTCTGATTCGGGTCGCTGGCGGAATTTTATATGCTGCCGCGGCCCTGCACTAGCGCGGTCGCCAGGGAGGGCAGCGGTGAGAGGGAAATTAATTGATGGATTTGTGGGAAGTGGGGGAGATTCCAGGAAGGATTATGGGGGTTCCTGTTCCTGCTGTTCCAGTCCAGAGATCCAGAGTTTCCAGTCACATTGCCCTCATGGATTGCAACGGGATGGCGACCGCATCCCATCGGCTATCAAGGAATTGTCCTTGTGTGGCAACGCCGGGGAGAATTGGCTTTACTAACCCGCTGGCGAACAGGGGTTGGGACATAGTATCCCCATGGCCGATTTTGTACTATTGTTCTCTATAGCTGACTGCCCAGCCTGGGCAATTGTCGCTTTTGTGTGTTGCTTGTTTTGCTTGCAAGAGCTTCTTTTTTTTCTTGTTTGTTTGTTTGTGTTAATTGTCTTGTTGCGTGCGCCCCAAGCCTGGACGATATAGCTATCGTCCCCTGGGGAAGGGAGGAGTGTTACGGCCCAGACCTTTGTATGGGCGTAACAATGCCTTCAATAAATAAGTCGAAAGTCATTTGTTATTCGTTTGGGACTTTCGATAGCTCGCTTTCATAGTCCGCCGGACTATAGGACTCAGTTCGGGACTTATTTGGGAATTTGTCCTAAGTTCGGGACTTGTGTGTGTTTATTTGGTACTTTGTATGTTCCGGACCAGTTATTTTGGGCCTAGCCAGAAGTACGAGATCTTCTAGGGGCCGGATCGGCCCTAGCTAGACGTCAGACAGAACCTATTGGGGCTTGACGGCAGTATCTGGAAGATCGGCGCGCATGTCGGCGCGCCTGCACACCAACTTGCCAGCTTGGTAGCGCAGCTAGGTGAAATTGGTCTGTGGACGATGGACTCTCTCTCTTTGGTTTGATGATTAATGAAACGAGTGTTGACGACTCTCTCAGACCAGGGGGCACTAATCCGGATGCCATTTGCCTCATGACATGCCGTGTTATATAGCTAGATTAATTAATCATGCTATAAGGCCTAGCTGAGGACAAACCGCTGCTCAGTTAGTCAATTTACTGCGATCTTTGCTTGCTATCGCGGTACGCGGATGCGCGGAGTTAGATGAGATGCTTAGGCTGACACACGGATTTCCGGCCTGCGCGCCGCGTATTGCCTACCGCGGCTGAGCGGGACACCTCAGTACAGTACGGCAGGGTGTACGGTACTGAGGTGTCATGTGGACCGATGTGCGGTTAGTGCCAGACTGTTCCTAGGTGCTAGTTCGACCCGCCAGGTCCGGTGTAGCCGGGCCTGACGGGCCGAGTCTTAGCTGGATGCTAGTGACGTGGTCGCATGGCATTGCAGTGTACACTTGTCCACTGGTCGTGTGCTGCAGGTAGCACCGCCATAGGCATATAGGCGTAGCACTGGGGAGTGCCACAGCACCCGAGTCTGCCCAGTTCCATTCTGAGCCCTCAGCTTTCATCTCTCTCTCATTGTATTATTGTAATACAATCATCATTCGCTCTCAGCTTTCGCAGTTGTTCGTCGTCCCTAGTCTCCATCCAACTTGGACTGAAAAGTTCGATATTTTTTTTAAAGCAAAAAAAAAGATATGGCTTCCAACAACGGCAACAACGGCAACAACAACAAGGGGAAGGCGCCTGCCAGGCGCACCTCACCCCGCCTTTCGCCGGAGGGCACGCCCTCCACCACCGATGCGAGGGTGACGCCCAACGTCCCTTCCGCACGGTGGTCGCTGACCAACCCAGGCGTCGGGGCCCGCAGGTGGGGCCCGGCGCCCGGGGGATGGCGAGCGGGCGGCCGTTTGCCACTGGCGGTTTGTCCGCCATGGCACCTGGGGGGCAGGTCCCCCGGGCACGACGTTCACCCGTCGCAGGTGACGGGGGTCGTGAGCGGAGTGATTCCTCCGAGGAGGATGGCGAGGTGCCGCCTGCGAGGCCTCGGCCTTCGCTTGAGCTTTCGTCGCAGACACCTGCGACGTCTGGCAACCTTTCCGTGGGCCGACAGATGGCCACCATGGACATTGACCGGTATGGGGAACATGTTCCGCCCCCGGTCATGTTCGGGCGCCCACCCCATTTTCTCCCCCTTGGGGAGGACGACATCCCGGCGTTCATTGCGGTGAACGGCCGGATCTTGCTCGATCGTTTTCAGTTGCTTCCAGATGAGCAGATACACGCGATAGAGGTTCATCGGGTGCACTCGCTGATCGAGGGGCGTCTTAGGATGCAGCTCCCACTGGTTCAGGTGGCGGTTTGGCTGTACTGTTTCGCCAATCGGCCGCGGCACAACCCCGGCACTGTTGATCAGTGGGCGTCCAGGCAGCGCCAGAGAGAGGCGCTGCGCGTGGTCTCCAGACCAGAGATCGCGCTGACTCCGTTGCCAGCGTGGCCCCAAGTCACGCCAGTTGGCTGGGGCCCGGATAGGCGTGAGGCGGCTGCGATGCCGCCTGCGACGGGGCGCGGGGCGGCAGACGCCCCCAACACGCCCATGGGTGGTGAAGCCACCCAGGACCCTCTGGCAGGTCAGAGGGTCCAACCTCAGCCGCAGGCTCCCCCGCCCGCGTGGGGGGCCAGGTGGCTGAGGAGGCCACCGGGGTCGCAGGGACCCCGGCGGCGACACAAGCGCCCGGGGTCGCAGGGACCCCGGCAGCGACGCCGGCGCCTCCGGCGCTGGCGGGGGATGCAGCCCCCATGGAGGGTGTCACGGGCACCTCCAGCGGCTCTGGGGGGCAGGCCCCCTCTAGTCGCACAAGGACAAGTCCCTGGCAGGGCCGGAGGGGCCCCAGGGTCCCACCGCAGCTGGGCAGCAACCAGCACTGCTGGAGGGCGACCTGCAAGGTCGCGACTTCATCACCCTGGTGATGAGGCCGTGTGGCGTGCCATACAGACAGCCACAGCCTCCTTCCGTGGGCTGGCCGACAGGAGCCAGCAGATGCATGTCGCGGAGGCGGGCAGCCTGGTGTGTGCAATCATCACGCACATCCTGGGCCTGCCCAACCTCCAAGAGGGCACACGCAGGGTGTGCGACGACCTGCTGCCTGCCCTGCAGGCTCTCCTCTCAGGGAGGAGGGTGCAGGGCAGCAGGGTGCGTCTGGTGCGTTTGCTGGAGCTCCTACACAACGCCATCCTGAGAGGGGCGGGTAGGTGGCTAACTCTGCCTACCTGGTTGCATCACAATCTTACTAACCCTACTGACGATGACGTGTCCCTCTCTCCCACCTTCCATGATTGGGAGGAGGCCCGCAGCAGGAGGCGGGAAGTGACACACACTCACACCCCCAACCCACCCCTATGTTGTCTAACCCTCCTACACAGCCCATGTTTGCCCATCCTGCTCAGCTCACTCAAGTAGCACTTCCCTCTCAGCAGGTCTCTCCTGTGAATGCTGCAGCAGCAACACCATCTTCTCCCTCTCCCCCTGCATCCCCCTCTAGGTTGCCCACTTACAATGAAAACCGTCCTGTGGATAGGATTAATGTCAGGGGGCTGCCTGAGGGGTATACTAGGGAGCAGGGGAATCATGCACTTCTCTCTCTGCAGCTGGCTAGGGAGGAACTGAATGTCAAGAATTGGTTTGGATCTCTCATGCAGGGGGATTTTACCATCAGTCCTCTTCTCAGATTCAGAATCTCATTCTTGTCTTCCAGCGTAGGTATCCCAAGTGGCAGGACACGCAGGCTAGGGCAGTTTGGGAGGCTTTCATGAAGGAGCTAACTGACCTCCTCTCCACCCCCTCATCTGTGGACATCTATGGGGCATTCAGGTGGGTAGAGGAATACAGGGTCACATCAGTGGACTATGTGGCTGAGACAAAGAAATATGAGCTAGCCATCAAAGCACGTCCTGATGTCCAGCAGCTAGATCACAAGTTCTTGCTGCGTTCCTTCCTTGAGAAACTCAAACTTGACAAAAACACCTACGCTGCTTGCAACAGGAATGGCAAAGTACTGGGAGGACATGAAGGAGGCATTGGATTATATCAAGCTGGCCTTGGCTCCCCTTAGCCAGGGGGCCATGGGCACCTCTGTAAAGAGGGTCAGGGGGGAAGAGAGGGAGGAGGAGGATAGGGAGAGGGAAGACAGGAGCAAGAGACCTGTCACTATGGCAGAAGTCAAGTCCCTGCTGGGACAAATGTTTAAGGGCAAGGGCAAGGGCAAGGGCAAGGGCAAGGGCAAGGGCAGGGGCTGGGGCAAGGGCAAGGGTAAGGGGCAGTCTCCCTCCAAGGGGGGCAGCTCCAGCAACAACAACAACAACAGTAACAACAACAACAACAACAACAACAACAACAACAACAACAACAACAATAACAACAACAACAACAAGAAGCAGGACAAGGAGGACAAGTCTTCTCAGCGGTGCACCCGCTGTGGCATGAAGTACCACCTGCGGCCCACCTGCCGCAAGAACGTGGACGAGCTGGGGCATTTGGACGTCCTGTGCCACAAGTGCCACGGGCCGCCCCACGGTGACCCCAAGGACTGCAAGCGGCCTCCTTACGGCAAGAAGTGTGAGTCTCCCTCTCATGCTGGCTTGAGTGTGCCTGCTTCACCTTCTTCTTCTGCATGCCCCACTGTCAGAGCAGTGAGCAGTTCTGGAAAGGTGCTACAGCTGGTTTCAGAAGATTATGTCTCTAAACCAACCTTCACATCTATGGTTCCCAAGGTGTGCAGAGTGTCCCCAGCAGAGGATGCTCAGATCAGTTTTCAGGAGCTTGCTTTGCAGTTGCATTTCCTTTATGGGCATGAAGTGAGTGCAGAGGTGGTGGCAGCAGCAATAGGGGGGGCAGCACTCAGACGTGCATGCCAGGTGGTCAGATCCCACTGCCAGCATTGTCAGTTCAATGCACCCAAACCCCCTAAGTGGCATGTAGCTACCCCACCTAAGAGCAAGGGCAGGGTGGTAGGAGATGTCTTTCATATCAAAGGACAATCTTACTTGGCACTTAAAGATGCATGGTCAAGGTACACAACCATTGAACCATTACCTGGAATGGACAAGACACAGTTGCTCAGGGCTCTCTTGATTGCTCAGGCCAGGTACTACCCTGTGGAGGCATTGTTACTGGATCAGCAGTTCACATGTCTTGCCAATGAACCAGGGTGTGAGGCTATTGATCTGGCTGGGCTAGAAGATCATGAGAGGCAAGGCATTATTGAAAGGGCCATCAGGTCCATTAAAACCCTTGTAGCCAAAGAAGATGGCAATCTGCTGGCTGACAGTGGGTCCTATGCTGACAGAGCTCTGTGGTCCACCAGGTTGTGCCAAGTCCTCAACAGGAGGCCACTCATGAAAACCCCACAAGGGGTGGTCATTACACCAGATGGATTGCATGCAGGCATTTATCCACCTGAGGTACTAGCCCTCTACAACGCACAGCGAGCACAGACAGCTAGCAGGTTAGCTGTCAAGGATGCAAAGCATCCACGTCCCACCTTCAGAGAAGGGGATCAGGTCCTATTCTACAAGGAGTCGGGACTAGGCAAGGTGGGTACCTGGCATGGGCCAGCCACCATCCTAAAGTTTAACACCACTGGCAGGACAGTGTTAGTTAAACACAATGACACGGGAAAAATTCACAGGTGTTCACCTCACAGGATGAAATTGTATTTTCCAACTGTGTCAGACGTGGCAGAGGAGGAAGAGCTGTTGGCCGACAGCCCTGTACAGTTGCCTGGCATCCCAGCGTTGCCCAGTGAGTGGTTGTTTGGAACACCCACTGGTGAGTGTGAGAGCCACACCCACTGTGACACCCAGGTCACCCTTGATGATTGCAGGCAGTCACTGCAGGATTGGCCCCCTGCAGCAGAGGGTCACATTGGCAAAACAGGTGATCAGCAACCTATCACCTCTACAAGTGTGAACATAGCTCAGCCACTAGCTGCACCTTCCAAACGCAGCCTAGCAGACGCTGTTCGCATTTTACAAGCAGCTCATAGAGCCAAAGCTCAAACTGCTGCAGGATCAGCTAAGGTGGGGAAGGTTGGGCAGAATGACAATAGCCCATTTATGGTTGCAGTGGACACACAAGCCCAGGTCAGCATTATCAGTGCCCTGGCTGTGCCCCATTTGCCTTTGGAACCTTCACCCTGGCACCATGTGGCTGATTTCTCAGGGCAGTCATCCCTCAAGGTATTAGGTCAGGTCATGTTGACTATACTCGGTATCCCCACTCCTTTTCAGGTATTGGAAGGTTATAAAGGGAATGCTTTGTTGGGGGATCCTTTTCTCTGTTACCCTGGTGTCCTCATATCCAGTGATAGACTATCCATCCAGGACATGGGTGGTGTTGATCTGAATCATTTCAAAATTTCTCTTGAAAAACTTCTTAACACCAACATTGCTTCTGTAAAATTTGCTACACCCAAGTATGCCCCAGGGCAAGAACCCTGTGTGGCAGACCTGGTTCACAACCAAAAACTTCATCCCAACTCATTTGGATTGGGCAAGCATGATGTGGCTAAAATGTCTCCTCTTTCTTATGAACAGATAGAGCAAGACTGTCGCACACACATAGGATTCCTAAAATGGGTGGAGGCCTTTAACAAGGCCAGGGAAGAATGGGTAGTGCCAGATCCTCTTAGTCCTTCTCATACTCCCCCTGTCACACCTATTGACAAAAAGCCTGCAGGGTGCAAGCACTTGCGCCTGAAGTTTGTGTGTAAACATAAGCCAGCAGCAGATGGGTCAGTCATCTTTCATGCTAGACCTTGTGTGACAGAGTTCAAGGGCACCACTGATCTGACAGAGGCAGAGTTGTACACGCCAGGCATTCAGCAAACATCCCTAAAAATCTTGCTGTCTGTCTTTGTGGGTCATCTCAATGATGGGGATGACTATATCTGTAAGGCTACAGACATTAAAAGGGCTTTCCTGAAAGGCTCACCTGAGATAGCACAACAAGTGTGGCATGGTCAGGTGTACGTAGTCTCCACTCCCAGAGTTTGGGCAAAACACATCCCTCAGCAGTACCTGAAAGCTAACATAGGTGTTGAAGGGCTGCAATCAGCTCCTCGCATTTTCAGGATGTCAGCTCAGGCTGTGTTTGAAAAGTTAGGGGCTAGATATGATGACATAGACCCTTGCTTCTTTGTGGTCCCACACCCTCATGGCATTCTCACCTTTGTGTGGCATGGGGATGATCAGCTGATTGCTGGGCCAAGGCGTGCTGTGGATGATTTTATTCAACAAGTGTCACAGCATTTTGAGATTGGCAAGCAAGTAGAGCTGGGCACCACTGCCATAAAATTTTGTGGCACAATGTTACAACTCCAGCAGCATCAAAACCAGTGGGTGTGTGCACTCTACTCTCCCAATGATTACATGCACAGCTGCTTGGAGGTTTTGCAAACAAAAATCAAACCTGGAGCCTGTCCTACCATTAGAGGCAAGCTGGGGTGGTTGTGCTCAACGTGTGCACCTCACCTGGCTGTGGTTAGCAGAGTTGATGATGATGTCTTGATGCAAGTAGGTCACAAAGCCATCACCAAAACTCTCCAGGAGGGCCCTCCCCTTATCTTGCACTCCTTGGATCTCCACAAAACCATTCACATCCAAGCTATGATGGATAGTTCCATGGAGTCCAGGCAGATTACCAAGATGCAGGCAAGGGAGTCAGGCTTGTATTTTGTGCAGAATGATGATGCACCCTTGTCTCTCATTTCATGGTACAGCCGGTTGCATAGACGCAAGGCTGTCAGCAGCAATGCTGCTGAGTGCAGGGCAGTGGTGTCAGCAGTGCTTCATGCCAGGTACTTGAATCATGTGCTGGTTTGGTTGCAGATGCAAGCAGGCAGCAATGCTGGGGTGGTGGCACACTTGCTCACTGACAGTCAGTCAGTCCTCAGTTTCCTTGCTAACCCCTATGCTGTCCACACTGATCTTGACTGGGTGGTCCTGAAACAGGAGTCCACCTACTGGGAGTCCACCCGTCACGTGGAGGACAAACACAACGCTGCTGATGCACTCACTAAAGTGCCTCAGCAGGCAGCTGAACAATATCAGCTGTTGTACCACTTGATGAACCCCTATGGCAAGCAGGCAACCCTGCCCCATAGGGGGGACGCCTAGCAGGGTCCTGTTCACCAGGGCCGCCTAGGTCACCCAGTACCCCTTGGGCAGGTCCAAGGGGTAGGTTGTGGCTTCCAGCAAGGGGGGTTGGTTGGAGTCTGTTTTCATACATCTGCGTGCCCTATGCCCAATAAAATCTGTTTTGATTTTCTCAACACCATGGAATTTCGTTATGCACACCTTCATAGGTGGGCATGGGATGTATCTCACACCTTTATTCCCTAGGGCGTATGCCTTGGTGGAATGGCCTTGAGCTCAGTGGCTCAGGTGCCCCCATTCAAGTGGAGGGTCAAAGCTCCCTTGACAGGTGGTTACCCAGGACCCCAGTTCACTGTGGATATCCTGGGCCACCTGGCCTTACTGTTCAGTGGCAGTAAGGCATGGGTGCTGTCATGTTGTCTAGTACAACGTGCTCAGCACAGGTGCAGGATGAAATATTCCTGTCACCTGTCACCAGGACTTCAGTCACCCATGTGCAGGGCAGGGGTGGCTGGTCTCCCACGTTGTGCAGGTGCAATGTGGCCAGGTCCAGGATGTCATAGTCCTGTCACCTGTCACTCGGACTTCAGCCCCCTCTGTGCAGGGCAGGGGTGGCTGGTCCTCACATGTTGTGCAGGTACAACATGGACAGTGCAGGGTGCAATAAACCTGTCCACTGTCACTCCTCAGGTTGCAGGTAACCTGAGCTCAGTTGACCCAGCCTGGCTGGGTATTTTCTCTCTGAGTGGGCGATGATGATGGAACAACATGGAACCTCTTAAACGGTTACCTTGGCATTTTTTTTACAAGGCTCTCTTGGCTGGTGGTGCACTCCCTGGATAGGCAGACAGGCATAGCTATCTCCCTTGTGAGCTCGCGAGGAGGAGGAACTCCCCGGGCATGTTGAGCTAAACGTGATGCCATCACAAGTATTGCACGAGTTCTGGGGCCCATCTTTTTCAGTCCAGATGTTGCAGTATGGGTGTCAGTTGCTCAGCACCTCAGTCAGCTTGGAGTCAGTCTCCTAGCTGGGCAGGGTCAGGCTTGAAGTCGCTAGCCTTCAACCTGAAAGGAAAACATAATGGGAGTTAGATGAGATGCTTAGGCTGACACACGGATTTCCGGCCTGCGCGCCGCGTATTGCCTACCGCGGCTGAGCGGGACACCTCAGTACAGTACGGCAGGGTGTACGGTACTGAGGTGTCATGTGGACCGATGTGCGGTTAGTGCCAGACTGTTCCTAGGTGCTAGTTCGACCCGCCAGGTCCGGTGTAGCCGGGCCTGACGGGCCGAGTCTTAGCTGGATGCTAGTGACGTGGTCGCATGGCATTGCAGTGTACACTTGTCCACTGGTCGTGTGCTGCAGGTAGCACCGCCATAGGCATATAGGCGTAGCACTGGGGAGTGCCACAGCACCCGAGTCTGCCCAGTTCCATTCTGAGCCCTCAGCTTTCATCTCTCTCTCATTGTATTATTGTAATACAATCATCATTCGCTCTCAGCTTTCGCAGTTGTTCGTCGTCCCTAGTCTCCATCCAACTCGCGGCTATGCCGGCTTATTAAACTGCACCTTATACTAGATTAGATCTTTCGCACCGTCCGGCACAGGACGTAACACCACCCTTGGCGGATTTCTTGGTAGCAACGTGCTGCACCTCCTCCTCCTCCTCCTCCTCCTCCCCTCCTCCTCCTCAGCATCGTCGTCGTCCTCCTCCTCCTCCTCCTCCTCCTCCTCAGCATCGTCGTCCGAATCAGCCACTGCCACAACTTGCTTACGAAGCTGCTTCTTCGGTACCTGAGAAATGGCCAGAGTCGGCGGGGGAACCCGAAGCTGCTTCTTCGGTACCTGAGAACTGGGCAGAGGCGCCGGGGTGGGCAGAGTCGCCGGGGGAACCCGAAGCTGCTTCTTCGGAACCTGAAAAACGGACTGTGGCGCGGCAGGCTTGGAAGGCCCACCTCCATCATCCTCAGCAAGTGACACGACTGCCCGTCGAGTCACTTGAGAAGCGGGCTTCTTCGCCGCAGGCGGATCCGCATCACCTTCAGGCCCTGTCATCTGTTCGGCCTGCTGCGTTCTCACCTCGATGGGGGTCTCTCCGCGGGTAGACCCTCCTGCCGGACCTCCATCCCCTCCCTCCAACAACTGTTGGTCATCCCTCTCCACCACGGCTGACGAAGCCCCCCCAGCTTCGTGGGAAGCTTTTCGCTTCTTCGCCCTTCCGAGCCTAGGCCCCCCATCACCTTCCCCCCGTTCAAGCCGCTCCCACAATTCACTCCCAGTCCCGATCCTTTCCACTATCTCTTGAAACCCCTTAATCTCCGTCTCGGTACCAAACACGATCACCATCGGTTCGAACCTGGAGAAAAACTCTTGGGCGCAAGCCTTCAGCACATGATCGTAGATCCCCCCCGGTTCGGGAATGTACGATTCTGGCGGGCAAGGACCGTACGACCACCACCCTCTCTGAAAGTTACTCCACTTATCACCCCAAATGTTCGCCAAGTTCAGCAGGCTCAGGCACGGAAGGGACCTGCCCAAGGGAAAGGGGCGGGCTGAAGCTGAGGCAACCTCGCCTGCCACCTGCTTGACGAGCGACTTGTCATCATCATCACCGTCTAGTTCCTGACAGCAAAACCAGACCCGGCGACGGCCCCAGTCGATACTCTGCCAGTTATACACAACGTCCCACTCCTCCTCCTCCTTCTCCTCCTCCTCCTTCTTCTCGTCCGTCTCCTTCCCCTTCCCCTTCCCCTTCCCCTTCTCCAGCCCCTTCACCGGCCCCTTCATCGCCGCCTCCTTCACCCCCCCTTCGAGTAATCCAACTTTTTTAGCGTACTTCCTGAACGCTTCCGGAGCCAAAAGTGCCAAACCCACCGTCTTGTCCTCGCTCTCTTTTAGCAGAATCTCCTGAAAGTCGATCTTGCCACTCTGAGATCCTTTCTCGGAATCCTCAGATGTGCGGCGTGTTTTTTGGCTTTAAGAAGGTAGGCGATGTTCCTCGTTATGATGACGGCCACATCCCAAAATTCCCGGTATCTGGCCACAATCTCCTTCCTGCCGACCGGCCGAGGAGAGGATGGAGATTGAAGACGAGTTCGAAAATATGAGACGCCACAAACTCCTTGCCCTTTGCGTCCTTGCATTGCGCTTCCAGCGTCACATCCTCCTTGAATCTGGCGCAAATGGTCAGCCGCAGGCACTCCAGCACATCCTTGGCGAACTCCACCAACTTGGTGAGCTTTTCCGGTCCAACCTGGCAGCTCATGATGCAATCGATCACGGCGTCCATCATAGGAAGGCTGGCCAAGTTCCTGAAAGCGGTCCAAGAGACCTTCTGGCCTTTCTTCTCCCCCTCTGCATTCGCGAATTTGCACCTTTGCATCATCACCTCCTCAGGCGCGGGTTTCGTTGAGGCAGGATCATCAGTCTGCTCCTGTGTCAGACGGAGAAACGTGTTGGCCAGCGTGCGACTGTAAGCGGAATGCACTGAAGCAATGCTGTGGGCCGGCTTTTTCTTTCCTTCTGCTTCCTCCTCGTGTACATCCACCGCTGCCGGCTCCACATTCCCTTCCCTTCCCCCCGCTTGCCGCATAGCCGGGAGGATGTACGTGAGCAGATTGGTATAGTGGCCATCCGCAATATAGTGGCCCTTCCCACGCGTGACTTTGCCGTGTAGATATAGCTTGTTGTAGTTCCACACGTCAAGCAACGCCTGGCCCAGCGTACGATCCGCCACGGCTAAGTCCTCCGAATTCGCCCCCTTGGCGATGTCGAACAGCTTCTCCAGCTTGCCGGTCAGCACCGCCTGCGACATCAATTAACATCGAGCGAGCAACGACAAAACTCAGTCATAAAAGGCGAGGGGTATAGCTGCGGATAGACCCTAACAAAATTCGAAAAAGAAACGGCCGACAATACGCAACGAAAATTCCAACAAAAAAAAGGAGAGGGTCTAGCTGCAGCGAGACCCTCGCAAAAAACTTGAAGCGCACACAAAAAACAACCACGAAAATTCCGAGGGTCTACCCGCAGCTAGACCCTGCCAAAATAGATAGCTTACATCTTCTTTTGCCTTAGGTAGATTTCGCTGCTCACTCCACGACGGGAGCAGGTCGCCACCCTTGAGAAGAATGACATTCGTACCCATGTAACCACCACGGAATTTCCGCAACAGGTCCTGGAATGCGTGCTCCGCCTCCTTAGGAGTATTTGCGAAATTGGACTCCGCCCCACCCTCGCACATCATTGCCCGAACCTCTCCCCACCCGCCATCCGGCCCCCTGAGAAACGACTTTAACCCCTTAAAGTAGTGGTTCCCATCCACCACCGCGTACCGGAGAACCAGATACGGTACCGGTACCCGTTCCTCAAAAAATTTCGGATCGTAGGACTTCATCGCAGTATTGCACAGCAGGTTGAAACACCCGACTGCCCTGGATGTCCTGAGGCAAAACTGCTTCCACCTCGTCCACCTGGCGTAGGTACGCCACTCAAGTCCTCTCGCGAGGAAAGAGGTGGTGGACTCCGTGTTAAGCCACACGTCGACTTCAGTATCCGAAAGGGGCCGGAAGTACCTGGACCCCACATCCTCCGCGTCAATCTTGGCGCCGTGGTGAATCTTCAGCCACTTGACGAAATCCGGCATGCACAAGATTTGCTTGTCGAACAGGTCAGGTTGAGATTCGGCAAGCGCCTGGAAAGGGAACTGCCAGACCGGGACAACAACCTTGAAGTGCAAGCTGTTGTCCCGCGCATTGAGGAGAATGCGGCCGTTCTCCTTAATGGTTTCAAGGTTTAAACGCCGCTGCCTCAAAGCCTCTGGCAAAATAAGCGCGTTGACCGTCTGGATCCGCATACTGAAACATCCGGTCTGCTTAAAATCGGCCGGCCGAATCCAACGCGTTTCCCTGAGAGTATTGGCCTTCCGGATGTTCTGGTCCCTGACCTCCTTGTTCGAGTCGACCTTTTTCGAAGGCTTCCAGCTTTCAATGATAGGGTCGGTGTCCGGGTTCCCACTGCTCGTGAGCACCCCCTCCTTAAAAAGCTTGTTGAGTGACCGGAGCAGCTCAAGAAAGGGGGAGAACTCGGGCCAGTTTGGCAGGTCATCGACGTCCGCCATCCGCCTACTCGAGCAGTACTTGAGCATATCCTTCACCAGCGCGAACACGGCGTCATGACCAGGTAACTTCTTCTCCACCGTGGCGTCTTCGTCCCCCCCGTCATCCTGAAGTAAAAAATCGAAAAGGACCGCAGGATTTGCTCAAGTCAGTAATATTTAGGCCGACCACGACATCCTGTTCAGGGACGAACAAAGTTCTGTTGGAATAATACCTTACTGACACTAAACACCAAGTCCCGCAGCCAGTCAGCGTCTACCCGCAGCGAGAGGTCTAAATTTTCACAACAATCGTACCTGTCCAGTTTTCTGCTGCTTCTTGGCCTCCTTAGCCTTCTCCTTCTCCGCCTTCTTCGCCTCCTTCTCCGCCGCCTTCGCCTCCGCGTTCTTCTTTTTGGCCTTTGCCACCGCATTCAGCGCCCTTTTTCCCTCAGCGGCCCGACGACGAAAATCAGCCTTCATGAATTTCTCGATCTTGTCAACCTTTGCCTCTGAGTACTCCTTAGGCTGCCACTTGAAATTCTTGGTGGCTTTCGACTTCACCAGATTTACAAATTCATATGCCAATTCATCTTAAAGGTAGCGGCACCCAACACCTCCGTATCGAAATCGGCATCGACTTCCGCCTCAAGTCGTGTCAGGTACTTGCGAAACTCGGACCCCGCAGGTCCCTCCGAATCGACGCCATCGGGCGGAGACTTAAGCATGATCAGGCCAACAGCAATAATATGATCCTTCGCAACCTTCTTGCGGGAATCCAGCTTTTCCCTTTCATGCTCAGTCAATTCGGGCTTCGCCGCCTTCCCCCCCGCAGTACCCCCAGCGACAGCCCCCGCCTGCATGACAAAAAAAAACGAACAAGAAGGGACTTGACCTCAGTTCGATTGTTGCACCATCGTCTCTCTGCGGAGATACCCCTCAGCACGAAAAAAATCACACGAACTCGCGGCGGATGAACGTACCTGCACAGCCACTTCTCCCTCAGCGTCTCCCCATCCTCATCTCCTCCAGCGTTTTCTTCCTCTCCGCTGCAGCGCCTGCTGAGGCCAAACCCCCCACCTGTCAACACCGAATACGACAGCTCATTGGAAATCAAAATTAGTCGACATTTGTATATTTCGCATAATGCGCTCACTAAAACTTCAGGCGAAATGCAGACATCCGGATATCGTTTAATGCTTACCATTTCCATCTCGAGTCCAGACCAAATACCAGCACTGTCAACAGCCATCGCCGCAGCCGCCCCCTGAAAAAAGACAACAGATTGGTTGGGGGCACCGTTGAAATTAGCCGAAGATGTCAGTCTCAATAAAAGGGTGAGGGTCTACCTGCAGCTAGACCCCATGTAAGATGCTCGTGGAAACTCGACGGACAAGCACCCACCTTATCAACCAAGTCTGACAAATTCGTTACATCCTCCGATACGTCCCCTGGCATGGAGCCCCCCTGCATGATATGACAGGACAAACCATGAAGGTTGGTCAGCATATAGAGCCCTATTCAGGGAATGGAAACAAACCAAATCGATAAACGATATCGGCAAGTTAACGTACCGAAACGTAGAACTTCCACCTCCTCAAAATCTTCCCCAAAGGCCATATCGGCACTTGATGGGCTCTCTCCTTTTCCAGATGCCGCCTCAATTCCGCCTCGAAGAACAACTCGAGGGACTGCCAATGGCCTCCCGCCTCTAAATCAGACCACTCCGTGTCTAACTTCTTTCGGATACTCTGGAGACAATCAACCAACGAGATTTGATCCAACCATTCCTGGACGACTTCCCGGTGTGGCTTATATGTCTGAATAACATGGAAGTCCCCGGTGCCGGAAACTTTGGATCACCTGTCCAGCCCAATCCAAAAATAAAGCGACCGCTTCCCGCGAAAGGCTGGCGTCCGGGCTGACAAGAAAGTCAGTCCGCCACTTAACAAAAGATTGCAGTAAGTGGTCTCTTGCCATGTCCAAATGCGCGATCACTTCTTGTGCGCGCACCTCCAATCCTCCTACGTCATTCATTCTTCCCGGCACAATTACGATAAAGTCACTGTTGGACATGTCAACAAATCCTTTCCTGACAATATCAAACACTTCATCTTCCGACAGTGAAGCCCTCGAATCCGCTTTCATATCTCCAGTCATGAGTTTAAAGAGCTGATGCAACGCAGTGATTTTCAAGGTTTCCATATAGGAAGCCTCGATACATGTGACGCCAATGTGGACCTCGAACTTTTCAACCTCATCAAAGAGCGTCGACCATATTAAAGCACGACGGGGAAAGTAACGTCCGACATCCTCCTTCAGATTAAGGATGCACGACTGCGCGATCTTCAAAACCTCATAAATGTCGTCACCAACGACCCTCTTCCCATGAATGGCTCGCTGTGTGGCTTCGAACAAAGCAAGCTGGCCGCAGCGGTCGTTCTTCCAAATTACGTTCTGAAACTGGAGGACACTCGGGTTGGCGACGACACCGGACTTCTCTGCAAACGCTATCTCGGCCGAAAGAAAGCGGATCAAGCCGATCAAGCCCTTTTCGGCTTTACGACTCGCCCCAGACTCAGACTCAGCCTGAGCCAGGTACTGTTTCAGAATGGCCACCGTGTCGGGCTGCAGACAACAAGAGTAAAAAAAAGGCCACACATCGTCGTCGTCAACAACCTTAACTCCTAGGTCAACGTCTCTCCGCAGCTAGACCCTTACGATCAATGTATGACATAAAATCCCACCCTTTCTACGATACACACACGCCGTTCAAAAGCCATCTGAAAAATGTACTTCTCACATTAATAAACATACCTGATAATCGACTGAAAATCCTTCGGGAGCCCACCCCTTCTTCACGTTCTCGTCCTTCTCCCCCTCAACCGCCTTCGCAGCCTCCTCCTCCTTCCTCGCAGCCTCCTCCTCCATCTTCCTCGCGGCCTCGTCCGCCTTCATCCTCTCCTGTCGCATCTGCAAAAAAACAGCGGCCTCCTCCGCAAGAGTGTCCTTCGCTGCCGCCTCCGTCTTCTTCTTCGCCTCCTCCTTCTGCTTCGCCACCAGGATCCTGTGCTCCTTCTCCTGGGCAGCCTTTTTCTCCTTGTACTCCCTCTCCTCCTCCTCCCTCTCCGCCTTCTCCAGCCTCTCCTTCTCCTCCCTCTCCACCCTCTCCCTCTCCGCCTTCTCGATGGCCTCCCTCTCCGCCTTCTCCTTCTCCTTGTCCTTCTTGTCGAGAGCCGCGTAGTCGTCAGCAAAGCTTGCGGCCTTTGCTAACAAATCGGACAACCGCTGCCGACGCGACTCCCGAACCGGCGAGTCCGGGTCTTCAGGCCTCCCGTTAGTCTTATCGCGCTCGTCCTCCTCAACAAGCTCATTGATAGACTTCCTCAGCTTCCTGAGCTCTTTGGTGCGGTCGTCTTCCTCTACCCACTCGGTCGCAGGCTTACGCTTAGAACTGGAATGCTTGGGGGACGGCGAGCGGGACGCAGAAGCGGGGGACTTGGGTGGCGGCGAGCGGGACGCAGAAGCGGGGGACTTGGGTGGCGGCGAGCGGGACGCAGAAGCGGGGGACTTGGGTGGCGGCGAGCGGGACTTGGGGAAGGAGAGCGGGACGGCGAGCGGGACGCAGTTGCGGGGGTCTTGGTTGACGGCGAGGGGGACTTGCGAGAAGGAGAGCGGGACGCGGTAGCGGGGGGAACTTTGGGCGGAAAGGGGGACTTGCGGTTCGGCGAACGGGTCGCAGTTGCGGGGGACTTGTGGGACTTGCGGGGCGGCGAGCGGGACGCAGTAGCTCCGGCCGACTTGGGGGGCGGCGATGGAGACTTACGGGGCGGAGAGCGGGACGGAGCGCGAGACGCAGCAGCGAGAGAGTTGGGGGGTAAAATTCTGTCCAACTCGCTGGGGGGCAAGGGGGACTTGGAGGGCGATGGGGACTCGGTGAGGGGGGACCTCGCCAGAGCATTTACGGGACCGACCGGCAACCGAGGAAACCCCTCTGTTGCCGTTCGGTCCGGCGAGGTGTTCGACGTCATCTTGGGTGAAACGGGAGTGGCCTTGACAGAATCGGAATAGGAGGACGACATCTGCAGAACAATATTAAAAAAGCAAGTTTCACAAATGTCATTCATGTCCCACGTAGCTCCCACAAAAACCAGCATCTTCATTAAAACAATAAGTGGAAGCATACATGTGACACTAATTGACATGCCCGGAGGCACGCCGTTCAAGGCCCTTCATGAAGTACGTTGCCCTAGAGGCAACCAAGACACGGGTGGGTGGGTGGGGAGCAAAGAAAGAGGCCGACAAAACCAGCCAGAGCGGCTTTTAGTCGCAAAACCTCCCTTATCCCTAGCTAACTGACGTCATTAAACCCTTATGTTTAGTGGATGCTAGTAAGACGCTAACCGTACAGACCGGGGGTAGAATATCCCGAATCTGCACGGCTAGTATTAAATAATGCGTAGGTTGTTCTTTTCAGGGGCACTGCACCTCACGCCCCGTTCCGCCCGGGTATAATCAACCCAAGCGCGGAACGCACATTTTATTTAATTCATTTTTCAACCATGCACTATATTGCATCTACTAATCACAAAAGCTCTAGCCAAACAGCTACGAGTAAACACTACGACCTATAAGCCGCTCATCCAGCGGCCTCTTGTTCCCGCATTCACGTATAGAAGAAACTCCGTTCAAAGAACCCCGATTCATGTCCCACGTAGCTCCCACAAAAACCAGCATCTTCATTAAAACAATAAGTGGAAGCATACATGTGACACTAATTGACATGCCCGGAGGCACGCCGTTCAAGGCCCTTCATGAAGTACGTTGCCCAATCACCCCCGCCCTGGCTTTCCCTTGAAGCCGCACTCCACCTTGCTCGTTGTCACAAGTGACCGCCCTGCCGCAAAACGGGAGCCCCCCCACATCGGGAGGCGTGTGCCCGGCGGCTGTGGATGCATGGCCAGGCCCAAAAAGGCCCAGCGCATTTGCACTGCGATTGCGCACGGCCAGCCTATCATGACCCCTCTCGGGGCCCCGAGTCGGTACCGCTATGGCCGTCTCCCCATAGACCCGGGGTGCTTCGAGAAAAAACGTGGACCTAGCCCAGGCCCCGCCAGCCCGGACGCCCGAGGCCACAGCCCCAGGCACCTGGCTGAACGAGAGTCCGTTCAGCCAAGACCGCATTCCCCCCGAGGTTTCTATGCGTGGGGAAAAAATTTCTAGCTTAGGCGCTTTTCCCATCGCCGTCCCCAGCCCCAACCACCCCCCCTCGGCGGAAGGCAATTGCAAAGTTTGCTGGCCAGCAGCAATTTCCGAAGAAAAAGCCGCAGGCCGCGGACCGAGACACGGGTCGCCAGTGCCAGCCATCCGGCTCCAACCCGGGGTGCAAGCATCCCCAGGTACGGAGCACCAGCTCGCGCACTGGGCCGACCAAGCGACAGTTGAGCACCTGTCACGGCATCCGGCCCACCAAAGACCCCAAGCTGGGGAAAAGGTGCGGACCGGAGGTAATCATTTTCTTTTCTTTTAGTTAACCGAGCGAGGAACTACGCCTGGCCGGTTAACAACTGGAAGTCTCACCACTGGCCAAGTGGCCAGTGCAACCAGTGCTTTTGGGATTTTGCTCCGCAGCACCCATAGCTGCGGCTGCCGCCGCAACGACAACGAGCAAAGAAAGAGGCCGACAAAACCAGCCAGAGCGGCTTTTAGTCGCAAAACCTCCCTTATCCCTAGCTAACTGACGTCATTAAACCCTTATGTTTAGTGGATGCTAGTAAGACGCTAACCGTACAGACCGGGGGTAGAATATCCCGAATCTGCACGGCTAGTATTAAATAATGCGTAGGTTGTTCTTTTCAGGGGCACTGCACCTCACGCCCCGTTCCGCCCGGGTATAATCAACCCAAGCGCGGAACGCACATTTTATTTAATTCATTTTTCAACCATGCACTATATTGCATCTACTAATCACAAAAGCTCTAGCCAAACAGCTACGAGTAAACACTACGACCTATAAGCCGCTCATCCAGCGGCCTCTTGTTCCCGCATTCACGTATAGAAGAAACTCCGTTCAAAGAACCCCGATTCATAATCTGAATCGCCGGCAGAAAAACGATGGGGAGGGTCTTTCTGCAGCTAGACCCTTTCGTGGATTCTAAAAGGGACATTCACTTTAATGCAAAACTTTGGCGTCTCGCTGCAGCGAGACCCTCACGTCAAGCAAAAACAAATCATTTTTAGGGTGAGCGAAAAAAAGCAACCTCCCATCATGCAAACATAAAAAGTATACATTCCTGAGGGTCTCGCTGCAGCGAGACCCTAACGTCAAACAAAAACAAATCATTTTTAGGGTGAGCGAAGAAAGCCCCCTCCCATCTTGCAAACATTAAAAGTCGACATTCGTAGGGGTCTCGCTGCAGCGAGACCCTAACACCGATACAAAAACAAATCATTTTAAGGGTGAGAAAAGAAAGACCCCCCATCATGAAAACATGAAAAATTGACATTCCTTGGGGTCTCGCTGCAGCGAGACCCTTACGTCAATACAAAAACAAAATTCCGAGGGTCTACCCGCAGCGAGACCCTTACGTCCATGCGTGAATTCTATCACAACAAT
This sequence comes from Mesostigma viride, assembly GCA_009746045.1. Taxonomy (NCBI): domain Eukaryota; kingdom Viridiplantae; phylum Streptophyta; class Mesostigmatophyceae; order Mesostigmatales; family Mesostigmataceae; genus Mesostigma; species Mesostigma viride. The sequence continues at coordinate 225,549 of RPFO01000406.1, forward strand.
GAAAAACAGTGCACAACAAAATTTTTTTCATGCCAGCACCCCCCCACATTTAATTATTCATGCCATCACCCCCCCACATTTAATTATTCATGCCAGCATCCCCCCACAAGCATTTATTCATGCCTGCAACCCCCCACATTTATTTATTCATGCCAGCAACCCCCCACATTTAATTATTCATGCCATATCACCCCCCACATTTAATTATTCATGCCAGCAACCCCCCACATTTATTTATTCATGCCAGCAACCCCCCACATTCATTTATTCATGCCAGCAACCCCCCACATGCATTTATACGTAGCAGCACCCCCCACATTTAATAATTCATGCCTGCAACCCCCCACATTTAATTATTCATGCCAGCACCCCCCAACATTTATTTATTCATGCCAGCAACCCCCCACAAGCATTTATTCATGCCAGCAACCCCCCACATGCATTTATACGTAGCAGCACCCCCCACATTTAATTATTCATGCCATCACCCCCCCACATTCATTTATTCATGCCAGCACCCCCCACATTTATTTATTCATGCCAGCAACCCCCACATGCATTTATACGTAGCAGCACCCCCCACATTTAATTATTCATGCCAGCAACCCCCCACATTCATTTATTCATGCCAGCATCCCCCACATTTAATTATTCATGCCAGCAACCCCCACATTTAATTATTCATGCCATCACCCCCCACATGTATTGATACGTAGCAGCACCCGGCCCCACATTGAATAATTCATGCCATCACCCCCCCACATTTAATTATTCATGCCAGCACCCCCCACATTTATTTATTCATGCCAGCAACCCCCCACATGCATTTATACGTAGCAGCACCCCCTCACATTTATTTTTTCATGCCAGCACCCCCCCACATTTATTTATTCATGCCAGCACCCCCCCACATTTATTTATTCATGCCAGCAACCCCCCACATTTATTAATTCATGCCAGCAACCCCCCACATGCATTTATACGTAGCAGCACCCCCCACATTTATTTATTCATGCCAGCACCCCCCCACATTTAATTATTCATGCCAGCAACCCCCCACATTTATTTATTCATGCCAGCAACCCCCCACATTTAATTTATTCATGCCAGCAACCCCCCACATGCATTTATACGTAGCAGCACCCCCCCACATGCATTTATTCATGCCATCACCCCCCCACATGTATTTATTCATGCCAGCACCCCCCCCACATTTAATTATTCATGCCATCACGCCACCACATTTATTTATACGTAGCAGCACCCCCCCACATTTAATTATTCATGCCAGCACCCCCCACATTTAATAATTCATGCCATCACCCCCCCACATTTATTTATTCATGCCAGCACCCCCCCACATTTAATTATTCATGCCAGCACCCCCCCACATGCATTTATACGTAGCAGCACCCCCCCACATTTATTTATTCATGCCAGCACCCCCCCACATTTATGTACTCATGCCAGCACCCCCCCACATTGAATAATTCATGCCAGCACCCCCCCACATTTAATTATTCATGCCAGCACCCCCCCACATTTATTTATTCATGCCAGCACCCCCCCACAAGCATTTATTCATGCCAGCACCCCCCCACATGCATTTATTCATGCCAGCACCCCCCCACATTGAATAATTCATGCCATCACCCCCCCCACATTTATTCATTCATACCAGCACCCCCCCACATTTAATTATTCATGCCAGCACCCCCCCCACATTTATTTATACGTAGCAGCACCCCCCCACATTTAATTATTCATGCCAGCAACCCCCCACATTTAATTATTCATGCCAGCACCCCCCACATTTATGTACTCATGCCAGCACCCCCCCACATGCATTTATTCATGCCAGCACCCCCCCACATTTAATTATTCATGCCATCACCCCCCACATTTAATTATTCATACCAGCACCCCCCCACATTTAATTATTCATGCCAGCACCCCCCCACATTTATTTATTCATGCCAGCACCCCCCCACATTTAATTATTCATGCCAGCAACCCCCCACATTTAATTATTCATGCCAGCACCCCCCCACAAGCATTTATTCATGCCAGCACCCCCCACATGCATTTATTCATGCCAGCACCCCCCCACATTGAATAATTCATGCCATCACCCCCCCACATTTAATTATTCATACCAGCACCCCCCCACATTTAATTATTCATGCCAGCACCCCCCCCACATTTATTTATTCATGCCAGCACCCCCCCACATTTAATTATTCATGCCAGCAACCCCCCACATTTAATTATTCATGCCAGCACCCCCCCACATGTATTTATTCATGCCAGCACCCCCCCACATGCATTTATTCATGCCAGCACCCCCCCACATTGAATAATTCATGCCATCACCCCCCCACATTTAATTATTCATGCCAGCACCCCCGCACATTTAATTATTCATGCCAGCACCCCCCCACATTTATTCATTCATGCCAGCACCCCCCCACATTTATTTATTCATGCCAGCAACCCCCCACATTCATTTATTCATGCCAGCACCCCCCCACATGCATTTATACGTAGCATCCCCCCCCCCCAAGCCTGTGGGGGCTCCGCGTGTGACCAAGTATGGCATTCATAGCGATTCGGGCCGCGGTGCCCACACCCCTGTAACTAGGACCTAGATAGCTTATACCATCCATTCCATCCCATGTTCCCCTCCCACTGAGGACTTATGCTCACGTGACGCAGTCACGTGTCTATTAATTAATTAATTAATCCCCCCCCCACATGTATTTATACGTAGCAGCAACCCCCCACATTTTTTTATGCATGCCAGCACCCCCCCACATTTATTTATTCATGCCAGCAACCCCCCACATGCATTTATACGTAGCAGCACCCCCCCACATTTATTTATTCATGCCAGCAACCCCCCACATTTATTTATTCATGCCAGCAACCCCCCACATGCATTTATACGTAGCAGCACCCCCCCACATTTATTTATACGTAGCAGCAACCCCCCACATGTCCCACATGTATTGATACGTAGCAGCACCCCCCCACATGTATTGATACGTAGCAGCACCCCCCCACATGTATTGATACGTAGCAGCACCCCCCACATGTATTGATACGTAGCAGCACCCCCCACATGTATTGATACGTAGCAGCACCCCCCCACATTTATTTATTCATGCCAGCAACCCCCCACATTTATTTATTCATGCCAGCAACCCCCCACATGTATTTATTGCCAGCACCCCACCACGAAGCAGCCAGGGATAAAGAGCCCATATTCGTTGCACATTTACCTGCACGCATAAAGGAAGGGGGAAAAACAGCACCGATTAGAGCGTGAGCACCGATTAGACTGAACGCGGCAAATGCAGTATGTGCACATCTACACCTATAACCTAACCAGACCAAAGGCATAGCAAACATTGAAAGGGTGACCCAAGTGAAAGCCTAGCACCACCATGATCGACATGTGCGAGACCAAGAAACGCTCCATGGCAACTAGACTAAAGGGATGGATGCCAGATGTGGATTAGGATCGGCTTAGCTGACTCTACTGAGATGTCTGCAGGGTTTAGCTAGCAACGAAAAGAAGGAGCCCAGAGAGATTTATCACTCTTGCTGCAACGTAGAGTTTCTTGCGATGGCAGCAAGGACATGTCTTCGCCCAGCTGGCTAACTGTGTCGTCGGCGTGCATGCGCTGTTTAGTTGCCGTTTTTGATAGAACAATTTTAGTCAGCCTACCATCCAGGATGCGGCAAAAGCTCACCTTTTTTTCGTTGTGCGGCGAAAGCAGACCGATTTCCTTGTAAACTTCCGGCACCAGGCAGGTATCAACGTAGGATTTTATAATCCAGCAGGTAGCATGCAAACGTCGAAACGATATGGCAGCTCGTATCAGCTATGGGGTCTCTCTGCGGCTGCGCTTCTTTTTCGATGGGCGATGGGACGGTCGCAATTCGCAAACCGGACGCGGCGTCACAGGGCTGAACGGTATTGAAAAAATTGGAAACGTGGCATCCTCGTTCCTCTCCACGGAACTGAAAACTGGAAGCGCGGCGCTGGTGCAAAAGCTCGATCCCATCTTTTGGAACCAAGCTAGCGGATTGGACGACATCCAATATGCCGTCACCCGTGCTTGTGGCCGCAGGTATAAAAAGAGACGACCTCCAGCCCATTTACCTGGGAACATTCGGATGTTTGGCTGACATCGTTACCATGCAGAAATGTACAATGAGGTTCTGGGTTCGATTCCTGGTGTGGTCATGGTAATAAATTTTTTTCTGCACATCTACTGAAATCAGTCATAGCACCAAACGGTCACGCTGCAGCGAGACGCTATAGCCCTGGAGGCCGCTGATAAACCTGACATCCGGTATGTCTTACTATCATAGATTGCCGAACTATATAATAATAATAGTCTATACCACTTTTTCTTGTAATCGGGGTTCTCTGAACATAGTTTCTTTATAGTGATACGGAAGGGGAGCCGCTGATGCTAGGTGAAATAGAGCTGGGTGATGTGATCGTAATAAGGTTGATTAGGCTTCTAGTGTACGAGTATTACGGAAGATATGGCCTAATTGTTGCGGCCCATACCTTGACGGTGTGCTGAGTACCTTGACGACGGATTTTTGCGTCTAGGTTCTCCTAGCAGATCTGTGATTGCGGACGGGTTTGCAACAGGCAATATCTGAAGTAAAACTTGACGGCTAAAACTGTTTAGAGGCCGTTGCCGGATCTGGCCGTTGGTAGAGAGCCGTTGGCCTTGAAACACGATAAAAGCTTGCTCACCTAGCTCATGGCGGTCTCTTTTGTTTTAACGAAGGCGGCGACAGGGGTCAGGGGCAGCGTAGCTGACGCCCAGAATTCCTTTCTGCAAAGCGGCTGGGATGCCGAAGCCCGGGCGGAAGCCAGGTTCGACAGGTGCTGGGAAGCAATTACCGAAAGCTAATCCCGAGGTGCCGACAGCTACTAAACAGACGGGAAAGGGCCGACTAGGCTGGCCGACGCAGAAGAAAAGGCTCCATCAGGAGCTCTCCACTTGCTCGGGCCTGCCTGAAGTGTGCGCTGCCTTTGAGGCGGTCCTCGGGACCGACTGGGTAACTACTGTCAGCCGGTGGTCTGCGGCCCAGCTGGAGTCCGTCGTTGGACTGCTGGTCGACCACGTGGACGGGCCTGAAATTCTGGCAGCAGCGGACCCAAACGAAGCGCTAGTGGCAGCCCTCCAAAGCGCCCGGGACTTGGCGGACTCGGACGAAGAGGAGATGCAGCCACCACGCCGGCCCACGAAAGGGGCGAAAAAGGGGACGAAAAAAGTCGGAAGCCCAGCCCCGAGCAAGGGAAAGGCCGCGGGGGATGTGAGGGAGCAGCTCTTGGAGCTGGCGGCTATTATTGGCAAGCAGGGGCAGGCGGGCAAAGAAGAGGAGGAGGAGGAGGAGTCCGAGGAAGAGGATTTCCTGACGAAATTGAAGGATGCGCTGGCCGGGGCAGATGGGGCTTCCAGGAAGCCGAAAAAGACCAAAGGGGTGACGCTGCCCACTCGAGCACAAGTGGTGAATTGGAGGGTGCAAGAGAGAGTGCTCCCCGAGGTGCTCGAGGATGCCAACGACAATGGAGGGGGGATAAAGAGTTGGATCATGGCTACTCGCCAAGGGGGGTGGAGGAACCAGGAAAGCAGGAAGGTGGTCATGAACATCGCCCTGGCCATGGACACACTCTTCAAGGAGTTGGGGCCGGCAGCCGGGGAGTTGGCTGGGGTAGAGTATCTCATGAGGGTGGTGGCAGCCATGCTCCTAGTGGAGAGCCAGGGGTCAGGAGGGTGGAAGGTGGCTGGCCACCTCCTTGCTCTCAAGGAAGATGCCTCCTTGGTGAGCAACCCGGCCATGAAGATGGCCCTGCAAAGCGCCACGATGATGGAGAAGCTGGGCAAGGCCCAGCAAACCAAGTAAACACCGAAAGGGTAAACCGCTCCCCCTTCCCACTGCCTCTTCCTACAATGCCTCTAAGCACTACGTGGGGGAGAGTGAGGTCAGCACGCAGACGCCAGCGTGCAACTCGCCGCCGCCGGACCTTCACTCTACAACACAAGGTGATTACGTGGTTGAATTGGCTATGGCACGGGGGGGCAGACCCTCCGCCTAAATCTGGAGGCGCGTGCTCCAGAGGAACGGCGGAGGCCCTGAAAAGGGTCAAGAAGCACTGCGAGTGGTACAGTCGCCGCGTAACCGGCGTTGCGACAGGCCCCGCAGAAGGAAGTGATCTAATCTATGGGAAATGTAATAAGTATGAACAACTTGTGGCGGAGCGGGTGAGTCTGCCGAAGCGCGAGGTGGCAGGAAAGGCGAAGCTGCTGGATTTGCTGGCGCTACGACCTAGTTGGCGAGAGGTGTACGCGAGCGAAGCCAACTGCATCAAGCCGGAGGTGGCTGCCAGTGCGAGGTATTGGAATGTACCTGCCCCCAGCCGAGGGTGCACCATGGCGGAGTGGGGCAAGTTGATGGGGAGGGCAGCGGACGTGGGGATGGTGGAGTTCCGAGAGACGCGGCCAAAGTGGGTAGACGGATGTTTTGGGGTGGCCAAAGGAGTGGGGGAGTTAAGGCTCATTGTGAATAAGAAGTTGGGGAACGCACTGTGGGTGGACCCCCCTAAGACGGTGTTACCCCACCTGGGCATATACTCGGAGGTCTATATCAAGGGTCGGTGCTACACGGCCAAGAGCGATCTGGTCTCGTATTACTATACCATCCAAGTGCCGGAGTGGTGGTGGGATTATCAAGGGCTACCTGATGTGTGGTCCACCGATGTCGGGCTGCCGGGGCGGCGGAGGAGGGTGTGGCCAGTGCTGAAAGTGCTGGCCATGGGGCACTCCCACGCTGTAGCGCTAGGGGAAGCCATCCATGAGATGGTCCTCTATGCCACGGGCGCTTTGGATCCTAGACGGCAGGTGAACCGCCTCACAAGTGTAGGGGAGCTGACCGTGCTTCGGAATGCATGGGGTAACCCAACCGCCCTAGCCATCGAGTACAAGGAGGAGAGCACGAGGGAGATGCAAATCGACCTTGAGGACCCCCCTGCCCCTATGGTATCCATCACTATTGATGACCTGGTGGTCAGCAATGGGCGCACGTGCGAGGCGGTGAATCGCTTAATCGCGAGTGCTATTGAAGACGGGTACGCGCCTAACAACCTTGTGCCCTCCAAGGACAAGACGATCATGGCTAGCCCGGAGGGGGAGGACGAGCTAGAAGCTCTGGGTGTTGTTCACCGGCGGGATGGGGTGTTGGAGCCGACAGCTAAGCAGCTCACCCTTGTGGTTGCGCACACTCGTGTACTCCTCGAGAGGGGACGCGCTACCGCTGAGGCGCTGGCGGCCGTCGTGGGCCGGTGGGTGTGGCTGCAGATGCTCAGCCGCACTTGCTTGTCCATATGGCAGCAGAGTTTTAAGTTCATCAACCTCAAGGGGTGGGGCCAGCGAACGCGACCTTTGTGGCAAGGTGTGCGCGATGAGCTCGAGTGTGCCATGGCGTTGGCCCCCATGCTCCGTGTGGACCGGGGGGCTGCCCTGGCTCCGGTGGTGGTGGCCTCGGATGCGTCTAGTTTTGGGCAGGGGGTTGTCTACGCTGAGATGGCCCCAGCTGAGGTGACGGAATTAGCTCGGGCCCGGGAGGTGCGGGGTTACCCAACCCTCCTCACCCCAGGTGAGGCCATGTATGCCGGGCCTAGACCCTTGACCAAGGCCGCGGAAAAAGCCATCATCCACGGGCGATGGCGCGTCGGGATCAAGAGTCGCTGGCGCGATTCGACCATGCACATCAACGAGAAGGAAGTGCGGGCCGCTGTGAAGGGGGTGGAGCGCTCGGCCCGGAACCTCGGAACATGGGGTAAGCGGGTGGTGAGGTTAGTGGACTCCACTGCCGCTTTGGGCTGCTTGGCTAAAGGGCGTTCCTCTTCTTACCGGTTAAACAAGCAATGCCGCCGGTTGTGCGCTCTTACGTTGGTCACCGGCAGCCGCTCACAATGGGTCTGGACGCCAAGTGAGCTTCAGCCTGCGGATGGGCCTTCGCGGGGGCTTTCCATGGCTGCCTCGGTGGCCGGGTGGGTCCGCGATTTGACTCGCGAGGGTGTTCATCCCAATCCCGGGCCTCGGCTTGGCGCTAGCTACTTGACCCTTCTTGAGGGCAAGGTGAAGCCGGCTACTTTGATGGTTTACCATCGGGGTCTTAGGTCCTTTTTCGCATGGTGGGCGAGCCGGCGGGGTCGGGTTGGCAGCTTGTTGCGCGGCTTGACGATAGAGGAATACTATTGCGAGTATGTCGCTTGGGCGCACTCACGGTGTTACAGCCGCCAGTTGTGTGTCAATGCGCTTATGGGCCTGAATTTGTACTTCCCCCGGGAGGTGCGGGATTGGGCCTTGGCACGAAGTGTTTTGGCTGGCTGGCGCACGTTGGCACCCCCTCGTGCCCCCCCCCCATTCCATGGGAGGCTGCGTTTGCGCTTGCTTGTACTATGGTGCTCCAGCGGCAGCCTCGTGCGGCTATGATGGTCATCGTTATTTTCCAACAATACCTGCGGGTATCGGAGGCGCTCAACCTGTTGGTCGGCCATGTGCGCTTGCAGCCTGATGTTCGGTTGCGGGGTTCGCAGCGGGGCGCCTTGTTGTTGATGTCAGCTAAGACGGCTAAGGGGGAGGTGCAGTCTGTGGTGATCGAGGATGTCATGACTGAGACCCTCTTGCGGGCTTGTATGCGTGGCAAGGCGGCCTGGGAGCGGGTGTTCCCTTACGATTATGCCCAGTTCAGCCGGGTTTGGCATCAGGCCACGCAAGCTTTGGGGGTCGACACGGTGTTTACCATTCACGGGCTGCGGCATGGGGGGGCTACCTATGATTTTTTGCGGCAGCGCAGCATGGCTGATATTCAGCATCGGGGTCGCTGGCGCAGCAGCAAAACTGTCGCCCACTATGTGGGATTGCACCGGAGCTTGGCCCTCACCCTTCCTGACGCCCTGGTTCGGGCTATCGCCGCCTGCCCCCCGCGCATTTGGCGGAGCGTCTTTTCTCTGCCTTCCTCTTAAGTTCCCTTCATTCTTGTCTTATGCGTCCACCGGTTTTTGTTTTGCCCCTGGCTTGGGTCGCCAGGGAGGGATGTAAGGGTAAGGCTAGCCTTTTTGGACATAAAGTGTTCCCATGGGTAAGGATGGCCAGTTGAGGGCCACTTCCCGATGTGCTCTACTTATTGTTTTAATAAAGAGTCTGGTTACCCTGGAGTTCCACGGTTAATAGAATCGGGGTTCTCTGAACATAGTTTCTTTATAGTGATACGGAAGGGGAGCCGCTGATGCTAGGTGAAATAGAGCTGGGTGATGTGATCGTAATAAGGTTGATTAGGCTTCTAGTGTACGAGTATTACGGAAGATATGGCCTAATTGTTGCGGCCCATACCTTGACGGTGTGCTGAGTACCTTGACGACGGATTTTTGCGTCTAGGTTCTCCTAGCAGATCTGTGATTGCGGACGGGTTTGCAACAGGCAATATCTGAAGTAAAACTTGACGGCTAAAACTGTTTAGAGGCCGTTGCCGGATCTGGCCGTTGGTAGAGAGCCGTTGGCCTTGAAACACGATAAAAGCTTGCTCACCTAGCTCATGGCGGTCTCTTTTGTTTTCCCACCCGCCCTCCCTGTGTGTTGCCTGTTTGGGGGTAAGGCTAGCCTTTTTGGACATAAAGTGTTCCCATGGGTAAGGATGGCCAGTTGAGGGCCACTTCCCGATGTGCTCTACTTATTGTTTTAATAAAGAGTCTGGTTACCCTGGAGTTCCACGGTTAATAGAAATGATTTACTAAATAATGATTCTATATACTTTAACATACCATATTATTAAAGTATGTGGAATTAATCCATGCTATTCACAATATATTATAAAATCTTTTGCAAAATATACTGTAATTAGTATATATATTTTCTGATAAACAATTTTATCAATGCTACTGTGTTATTTTTGTTATTCTCGCCATGCAGGTATCTGAGTGTTCTGGGAGAACTAATAAGAGAATGAGCCGCGAAGGTGAGGAAAACCTGAAATCTTTTCGTCCTTATTGGGGTCTCTCTGCAGCTAGACCATTTATAACCACAAGCAATAGCTTAAATTCAAGGGTCTCGCTGCAGCTAGACCCTCTTTATGGTTACTATAAAATTAATGAATCAGAAGTCTGTGATTTAACAATCGCACGCCGCAATGAAGGGTCTAGCTGCAGCGAGACCCCAATCTTGGTCGGGGTATGCTAAGTTCACCACATCAGGTAATCTTTTCGTCTAACGGAAAAAGCCCCTCTAAGGGTCTAGCTGCAGCTAGACCCCAATCGTGGTAAAAAATGATACACTTTCGAACTTTGTCTGTAATTGTCGCTTTTCCCAACGATACTCGATTTGCATGGATTTCGTTATGCCGGTCGTCATGGCATGCAGCACGCGAACGGGTGGGAGTTTTCGCCCTTGCGTCCGGTCGTCCAGGATTCAGTGCAATTAAGTTGAACACCGGGACGAAGCAGCCAACTGGCGCAAAAAGGGTTTTCGGAGATGAGAACCAGAATCCAGCGCAGCCTGAAGCCAAGGAAGTCAAGCGGCCGGGAGAATACAAGAAAACAAAGAGGGTTATTGGGGAATATTTCGCTGACAAGGCGTTTGAAGCGGCTCAGGCGATGACAAAACCCGAGGGGCGGGGGCCGGCTTTCGACCAGATGATTGCTGGCTTTAACTCTAGGGCCGCTGAACTAGGTCACGGGCTGTATCATGATGAGGCGAAAAAGCTTTACAATGAGGAGCGGATGGCAAAACTGAACAGGTTGTGGGTGGCTCGGATTAACGGCTTTTTTGATGGTCTGACCAAAAGCGACGCAGACAGAGACGTCAGGATGGTGCTGATGTCCACGCTTTACTGTGGTGACGACTTGGAGAAGGAGTTTTCGGCCGCGGAGTTGGAGAAGCTGACGGGGATGGACGCCAAGAAGATTCGCGGAATTCGCGCGATTCGAAGGCAGCAGAAGTTGGACTACCTCAGACACGCGCAGGCTCGCAAGGGGCGCCCTTTGCCGCAATTCGTGATTGACGCGATAGTGGACGCGTGGATGCACGATGATGAGTCGCGCGCCTCCTCCCAGATGAAGGATGTCAAGCGCACTTACAGCAGGGAGGGTCGTGGCAATCGCGGGGTGCTCGTCGCCGTTGAGGGAGCGCGCTATTACATGACCTCCAAGGAGGACATGTACGATCACTTTCTCGAAAAGCACGCGTACTGGAACAAAAGGAGTGACAAGTATGATAAGGAGGTGGGCATTCACGTGGGCTACACGACCTTCTGCAAATACGCGCCCGATTGCATCAAGGGCAAGTGGAAGGAGAGGAACCTGTGCGCATGTGAGAAGCACGTCACCATGCAGTCGGCCATGGGGGCGTGGACCTCGTACTGCAATGCGCACCACGGCAAGAAGTGCAAATGTGGCGCTGAGTGTGCGGGATGCTCCAAGAACAGACTGCCGGACGGTACTTGCGGAATGTGGAAAGCCATTCACACGACGGACTGGATCAAGCACTTTCACTGCCCGGTGTCCGCCGAGGCTGAAGGCAGGGATAACGGGCTGCGTGAAGGGGGCGGAATGGGCGGGGGGATGGAAGGGGAAGAGGGGGAGGGGGAAGATGAATGGCGGGGACGGGACCTGGAAGACCTCGACATTTCTGAGAGGATGGTGGAGGACGAAGATGGGGTGCCGAGGACGGAGAGGGTTCACCGCATACTGAAGATGGCGTGTGTGGAGGGGTTCTGTCCTGAGGAATCATGCGGCATCCAGAACTGGGTGCAGTGTGATCGGGACAAGAATTCCACGGAGATTCTGAATTGGTTCAAGTTCGAGATGGTGGAGCAGACTGTGACCCGAGGGGTGAGGGTGAGTTGGTTTCGATTTTATTTCTCCGTTAAAATGTTGTTGACTTTTTTTTTTTTGTGACCTATAGCTGCAGCGAGACCCTTGTGAGTTGCAGTTATCTGATCGAAATGCGATTTTATTGCAAATCGAAACTGTCTGCGGACCTTTGCGAAACAGGGCGAGACCGATGGTAGGGCGGCGAAGAAGGTGAAGCGGCCCGAGCAAGTCCAAATGAGGTCCACCCCAGCTGAGCTGCGGGACGAGATTCTTAAGAGGTGGGACAAGTTCACCGTGCACTGCTTTACGGCCTGGTCGCAGGCGGATACAATCAAGGATCGGGAGAAGAATCTGAGAGAGGGGGACGTGCTCGTGCACGGCGACTGGGCCGAGAACTACGAGAACAGCAACTACGTCCAACTGCAGTCGCAGTACTTCCACAAGCGCAGCCACATCCTGATGCCCATGATCGTGCGTTATTATCGGCTCAACGGCGAGCTGGAAAAGCGCGTCTTCTTTTTCCTGGGGGATTCCAGTATTAAGCGGGGCGAGCGCGCACTCGTATACGCTCTTCGCAAGATTCTGGAAACCCTGCGGGTAGAAGTAGGGGTAGAGGTGCGAAACCTGTACATGTGCTCGGACAACTGCGCGGTGCAGTTTAAGTCCAGGTACGTGATTAACCAGATTAACGGTCTGCTCATGGGGGATCCCGACCTGCAGGCCTTTGAGTTCCACTACATGGGGGAGCAGCATGGGAAGGGGGAGGTGGATGGTCAAGGAGCGAAGTGCAAGTGCGTCTTGAGGGAAATGCAGAGGATTCCCGAAAACCAGCACATACTTGAGACCCACCAGCTAGTCGCCTACTTGAACCAGAACTGGCAGGGCGGCAAGACATCGAGCAGGGAGTCGGCCCGCGCGCGGGCCGAGAACGTCACTCGCCACTTCTTCCTTTTACCCCCGGTACGGAATTTTGTGTTATTTCAGGTTTTAACCCCTAAATGGGCAGAAATACTGCCGATGCATCGGCTGTAACTTCACAATTTTGCAAACCAGATGCCATCCAACCCACCCATATCCAATGGCTGTCCTTGGGGGCCAAGCATGTCCATGAGTTGCCCTTCGGGTTGGTATATCACAACCTTACATATATGCAGGGTAGGCCATGTATAACTGCCGTCAAAGTCAGGGGGGTCAAGACGAGCGTTTTCATTTTTGGTAGAATGTGCATTTTGAATTATGTTGTAAGAGCTAGGCACCTACCACTTCAGGGATGATAAACAATTAGTTGCTGAACAGTTTGAGCCATTGGGGTCATCATTTGGGTGGGTATACCAGCAGTTACACCCAGTACAGCCCATAGGGGTACCGTTGGTAAAAAGCAACCAAGGGGGTAGGGGTGGGCATACTACCTACTAATACCTACTAAAAATGTCCCCCAACCATGCCACACAATACATTTCCCTTCCACAATGATGGGGAAACATAACTGCATCATCACACTGCCCTTACATGGCACCTATGTGCAGGTGCCACCTTGTCCATGCACGTAGGTAACGTGGTACGGATACCCTACGCAAGGCACGCATTCTAGGAGGCAGCCACAAACAAACTAGTGATTTTAAGCCTATTTCAGCTTGCCCTAGCAAGGATAAACTAGGCCTAAGCTTCTATAGCCTGCCAGGTGATGGCCAGCACACCTGGTGGCACATGCTGACAATGGGAAGCTTCCACTCACCGGGTACATGGTTGATGATGCCACAGAGACCAGCCAACTGCCTCACACTCATGCAATATGTGTGTGGGAAATGTATAACAAACATATATGGAGGTATTCAAACCCATACAGCCTCTAAAACTTATCACCATCACACTATGGCAGGTCAACTGACTGAGGGAAGCATCTAAGAATGGTGTTTTAGGAAGGGGCCAGGCCATGGTCAAGAAAGAGCATGAATAATACAAAAAGAATGTGCTACACAAGCTAGAACGTATATATAAACGTCAAACATCGACAAGAAAACGATAACTCAGCTTTACCTGGCATGGCTGGCATTACCTTGGCCCAGGCGGTGGCCGCAAAATGGCGCATTTCGGCACACCAAAGTTGTGCAGCATGGTCGCTAGATTCGACGATTTCTGGCCACCCTTGCACGTTTACGACTAAAAATCATCATAAAAAGTAAAAAGAAACCGATGTATCCTTTAAAATACGCCGGAAAGGTATTGCTGTCAACGTTTCTATCGTCCGGCCTGATCGCAGTTTTTTCCAGCAAGAACGCTGCCGACACCTATCAAATGGCATTCCCGCGAACCAAAAATTGGCCTGTATCGTCTTTAGGACGTATAAAATCAATTCCCTGAGTTTGGTCAGAAAATTCGAACGGAAACGTAAATGCCATGCGTGGGCGCAAGCCGCCATGGCCAGGTCGTCGTTTTCCGGAATGCACGTTGTACGTGAAAAAGTACCCTGACCCCTTGTACTTTGACCGGCCAGAACACCTCTATAACTTTGTCAGAAGTATGCAAACCATAGTACCATGCTGTGAGGAAAATTATAAACTTTCGATCTTCTCAGCTAAACGTTTCCTAATTCTCAATAGTTTTCGCGGCATTTGGTCCCCCGAGAAGGGGCCGACGTGTCGGCTGTAACTCAGTTTTAGGCGGAAAATCGGCAGCCAGACCATTTAGGGGTTAAGACGTCAACTGCCGCTGTTCTATAAAAATTCAAACCCAATAAAGGTATCTCTGCAGAGAGACCCTATATACTGTCCATGGGTTGCTTTTCTTTTAGGTATGAAATTTCGCTTGTTCTATCGGTATGAAGGGGTCTCTCTGCAGCTATACCCTGTGTCGAATTTCGATCACTTGATATCTTGTCGTACGTTGTTATTATGATTCGAATGGGGTCTCTCTGCAGCTATACCCTGTGTCGAATTTTGATCACTTGATATCTTGTCGTACGTTGTTATTATGATTCGAATGGGGTCTCTCTGCAGCTATACCCTGTGTCGAATTTTGATCACTTGATGTCTTGTCGTTAATTTTTTTTTTGTAAGGGGTCTCTCTGCAGCTATACCCTGTTTTGTTGGTTTTTGGTCAATTTTGCTAACTTGAACGGTATTCTTTTTGTCCTAACTATTTGATGACAGGACGTCGAGTCCGGCCGACGCGCGGAGGTTGAGGAGGTGCCTGGCATCAAGCAGGCGCATTGGTGGCGACTGGACAATTAAGTCCGACCCTGGCCTTTTGATGATTAGGCGCTATTCCTGCTACTGTCCGCCCTGTTTGGGTGGGCGGTTTGAGGGATGTCTAAGCGAGTGGTCGTTTATCATCGAGTTCAATGATGCAGGAAGCTCGATGAAAACTGTCCGTTTGCTGCCACCGAGCCAGCCCAACCCTCCGGTTCGCATGGTGACGCGGGGGGAGCAGCTGAAGGACAAGCGGGAGGCGATGGGCCGGCAGATGAGACTCCACGACTATGTGGCAGTTCCATCGGACAAGGACACGGATCACGATCCCATCCACCCGTTCTGGTTGGCTGAGGTTGTAAGCGAAGCCGGGCCGATCGTGTTAGACGAGAACTTCGAGAGGTGGGTCGTCGAGGGCCGGAACGGACGGGAGAAGGAGCTGTTCCTCGCCGGGAACGGCATTCTTCCCGTTCGGATTTGGAAGCGGGATAAGCATGACCCCCTGCATTTCACGCTCAACGTTGAGGATTGGCCACCGTCACGCCAGCCCGAGCTTGTGAATTGCTATCTCTGCGTCGCTCCGGCTCTCCGGCTAGAAGCACGCGTGCGCAGCGACGGAATGTGCGCCGACATCAGGATGAGCAAGGAGCTGGACAAGTGGCTTACTACGCTGGTGATCAAGGATGAAGCCCCGGAGGGGCCGGCACCGACTTAAACAAGAAATTGGGGTCTCGCTGCGGGTAGACGACGCCCTAGTTTCGGCTCGTATTATATCTTTAGAGTGGGGCTTCAGTAGGGTGTAAAAAGGTGGCCGCATATATTGTATATATTTTTCGAGATCTTTCTGTGGTCAAGTTTAAGGGTAGTTGATAATTTTTTGCGGCCTTCAATTAACAGTTATTTTTTACTGCAACATAATTTTATGCTGTATATTTAAATAATGATAAGGATTTCGATATTTTTTTGCACAATCTATTCGACATTTGTTTCTGCAAATGTCGAGAATTTATTGCTCCACCCCCACAAAAAAAATCGTTCCGGAACTGTTCGAAGCGAATAGCACTGACAGGATTCGAACCCGGGTCCACATTGATGTTCGGAGTAAGGTAGGCCAGCCATCATGTTCCGCACTCAAATCTGGCTCGGGTCCGATCCCTTCCATTGCTCTTCGCTTCGAACAGCTCCGGAACAAGTTTTTTGTGGGGTTGGAGCAATAAATACTTATTTGCCGGGCGCAGTTGTCATTCCGCCTAGTACAATTGCGTCACTAGTACAATTTTTGTCTGGGTACGGTACGAACCAATAACGCAATATTTAGTATCTAATCGCCGCTGCTCTTGCTGAATTTTAACCGGAAGCTGAAAAAGGTGTCCGGTGAAGCGAATAGTAGTGACTGGTGGTCGTGCCCTTCCATTACTCCTTATCGAAAAATTTTGGGCTCTACCTGCAGTGATAACCCTTGCGCGTCTGGCTGTCGGGGTCACCAATTTCCTGTCGATTGCAAGCAGCCAAGCTTGCCGAAATTTAACACTGTCACAAATGGAGCAGAGCAATATTTTCGGTTCTCAGCATACCTATGTGATGGTCGACAAAAATGAGCACGCTGCAAACATCAGAATTGATGTAGAGTTGCTCGGACCTTCTGCACAGTGGGGTGCAGGTGTCATTGCGTTCGGCAATGGCATGATCGATCTGGTGCCACCCGATTCAGATTTGAACCCTGCTTACCAATGCGTGCCTGACAATCAGGCGAGAGTGGTGGTGGAGAGCACGGAAATTCCGGGCTCTCCCAATGTATCAATGATGCGCCTGAGGGCTGAGGCCCAGCAGGAGTTCCTGGCTGCTGCGGAGAACGGCGGGGCCAAGTGGAACACCAATTAAATGTATACAGGCGAGCCTCCCAACTACAGGGGAGACCAGTACCAGGGAGTGTACTCCTTCGGCGATTTTGACATCGACGGATGGGGCACCTTTTTCTAGGCGCAATGCCTAAGTTGTCAAATACTCCGACAATGTCAAAATTGAGAATGATAAAATTACGGACATGTGCACATATATGTACTGATTCAATAAAAAATTTCGGCAATTTTG
This sequence comes from Mesostigma viride, assembly GCA_009746045.1. Taxonomy (NCBI): domain Eukaryota; kingdom Viridiplantae; phylum Streptophyta; class Mesostigmatophyceae; order Mesostigmatales; family Mesostigmataceae; genus Mesostigma; species Mesostigma viride. The sequence continues at coordinate 242,730 of RPFO01000406.1, forward strand.
TTCCCGGCATTGATAATCAAAAGCTGCTAGCAAGCCAAGGACTTCAAAAGTGGCAATAGATCGATGTAGGTCGTCGATAAACTTGTCTAGTCGTCATATTTCGGTCGCAAAATTCGTGCGTGGCCTGCAGGCATCGGACAAAGTGCACGCAACAGCAGGAGTCGGTTGAGTTCGAAGCACGGCAGACAAAAAATTTCGGCGCAAAGTCCGTCCGGCGAAAAATTCGCTCGGCTGCCAAATTTTCGGCAAGAATTTCGGCGCAATGTCCGGTTTTCGGACGATTGAAATTAGCGTTTTTTTCTTGCAAAAATCTACCCCATTCCGCGTGGGACCACCCGACATGTCTGCTTTGAGCTTGGGGATTCCATTGAAGTCGGGTCGGTGGCGGGGACTTTTGGGTCCGGCTGGCCTTACGGGCCGCTGGTTTCCCGGTATGGGCCCTGGCAGCGAAATGCAGGTGGTGTATGGCGGATCGCAGCACGAGCGGAATGTTCTGCCGGCTCAGGTCTGGCTCGCGAGTAGGATGGATGGTCATAGGCCGCGTCTTGGGGATCGATCGTGCTGTAGTTGAGGTTGGGATCCAAGTCGCGAACACGTGGGGTTGGCCGGTAATGTGTGGGATTGGTGTACCGCGACCATATGGTGCGATCCGGTCTGTTGGGAGTAAGGTTGTTCATGGTCTGAATATCCCTCACTGTCCTCTTCAGCTGAGTCCCGCTATGTCGGGAACTACCTCGAATGGGTCATTTAGTGACTGTCGACTACGCGGAAATGACACCCTTCGGCCAGCGCTACCTCCACGTCCATAGCCTGGCCGCCAGTCCGCGGGTCCATCGCTAGCGCGTTGCGAGGGTCGTTGGGCTTCAAATTCGGCATCTGAGTCCCATGCGGACGTCGCTAGAGATTCGCGGCGGGTCGAGAAGGAGACCCTAGAGGTGTGGGTTCTATGTGAGCGTGTCCTATCAACTGCCGGGTTGCTAGCCACTGCCCTCCGCGGGTCATGCAGGGGTCACGCTACTAGCTACTGCCCTACGCGGGTCTAGATTAACTATGCTACCGGCCGCTGCCCTCCACCGGTCAGGATCCGCACTATACCAGCCGCTGCCCTCCGCGGGTCAGGGTCTGTACCACTAGTCGCTGCCCTCCGCGGGTCAGGGTTTGCCTTGCCATCCGCTGCCCTCCGTGGGTCAGGGTCTGCATTCATCATGGGTGCCGTAGGTGCCACACGTGCCAGTTCCTCTTCTAACGTGGTTGCACTATACGTGCCCCGTGTACTTGACCTACTCCCACTACAGTGTCACCTGCAGCTGCACTGTCTTGAGCCGGTAATGCCACACGTTCTTGCCCTTCACCCACGTGCAAACCATGTGTGCTGGTGGTGGAGTGGCGTCCCTGCGCGGGACATCTCTCTCTTCTGACAAGCTAACTTCTCCTAGCATCGGACTAGGTGCAAAGCTATCAAACGGTGGGGTGCTATAAATACTCGTGTCTGTCTACGGCTAGCCCTACGTGGCATACCCTAGGTGCCCCTAGTGCAATGTTGGGGAGACACGGGCTCCCTCTAGTGCAGTGCCGGGGAGGCACGGGCACCCCTGTGCAAAGCGGTATGGGAGAACACGAGCCCCCGGGCAAGCAAGCAGATACTAGGTATATATTTTAAAAATATAATTACTTACAGCAGAGTGAAATCACTCAAACCAAAGCAAACGCCCAGCTATAAACCTATATACAGAGCCATGTCAAAGCTCTATACTACGATAAGACCAATGGAAACGCCTAACGGGAGGAACCTAATAGCCCTGCTGCACCGCAAAATCAGCCCGCGTACGGCGGAGCATGATGTCAGCCATGGCCCGAGTCAGCGCCACCGACAAGCGCTGACGCCAATATGACGTCCAGGTCCGCGCCGACCATGGGGCCCGCTGGCCCTCCAGGTCCAGCCGGTCCTCCCGGAGCCGGCAACACTCCTTGAAGAAGGCGGAGGTCAGGGGCCCCATGGCCCCAAACTCCTCCAGGACAAAGGGCACCACACGATGGTGCCCGACGTCGCCGTAGGCCAGGAGCTTGGCCCGCTCCGCCCGGTCCGCCGTGTAACCTGCCGTGAGGGAGGCCCCAGCCACGTGGCTAAGAGCCAAGGGCCGCGCCACCGAAACGTCAATAAGCAGATGCCGGCCACCCCCCTCAAAGTCCAGCACCACGATGTCAGGCCGGTGGTTGGGGGAATAGAAGGCAGCGCCATCCGCATCCTCGGACCGGATGTTCGCGTGGGGGAAAACCGACCGAATCATGGCGAGCACCACCGTCAGGAGGACAGTGTGCAAATACAAATACCAATTCTGATTCTGTTGGCCCCCCATGCAGGCAAGGTAGTGAGTCCCCGTGGGATCCAGCGGCTGCCCACAGCTACCACAAGGCCGCCCGGCCGGAACAAGAGGCTGCGGGGCAAATAGCTGGTGCCGGAGCGCCACCGAGTAGTGGCTGGGAGCCAAGGCGAATGGGGGGGCCATGGGAAGAGCACGCATATTATATATAGTAGTATTATAATATTATAATATTAGTATATAGCCCCAGTGGTTATACATGCCACCCTAATGTCTAGGCTAACCTGTCTGCTGTGTCAGAGAAAGCAATTGCCATTTATGACTGCCTAGTGTCACTCTAGATCTAGATGCCAGACTGATTGCCGAGCTAGGTGCATGCCTAGCTGTGCTGGTCAGCATACTAACTACTTCCAAGCTAGGTGCATGCCCATGTCTATTAATGCCCACCCTTAGCTTAGAATTATTACTATATGGACCTAGTGGTCAGTCAGTGTGTCTATGTAGTTATTAGTCCATGTCAAGTTTGTCACGGAACATAACGACCTATTACTTCTAAACCACAAGCACAGTAACATTTGGTGAAACACTCCTAGGCGGTCATGCCTCACCCACCACTTCACAGTAGACATATAAAACACGCCTTAGCCGGACTGCGCGCCAGCAGCTAGGCGAAACGGGAGTCGCTCAAGCCGACCTTGCTAGCTGCGCAAGCCGACGGATTGACCACAGAACAACACGACTCTTTCCCTAGAGGTGCTCCACGCACAACTAAGGAGAGCCAAAACCACAATGTAGGATAGAAACGACATTGCAAAGCACATTACGCTTTCCACAATCACAACATCAAAGAGACAACCAGCGCAGGCCAGAAATCGGGAGAATCCGGACCATGGTAGCTCGAGCCTGCCGTTATCTTTTCCGCGTTTTCGAGTCGTTCAGGATGATGAAGATGAATGGTGATGGAAATGTGTATCCTTGTGCATTGAAATTATGGCTGGCTTACGTGTGGAGCGACTAGACAACATAACTGCGAGCTCTACGCAGGCGTTGATGATGAAAGAAAAGGTAAAACAAACGTGACTTGCTGAAAATCTGATTGCAGATTGAAACTTGATTTTGATACTGCGTGACAGGAAAAAAGAAATTGCGTACCTCGCCTTGGTGTTGCAGGCGGCTTTGTAAAATGGAGACGGCTGCTTGCAGGGGCAACGGCCCGTGTTGTAGCCCACGCTACCCCTACCAATGGTCGTCTATTCCAGTGGCAACGGCCACCTCGTAGCTCACGCCGCACTGGTTGTGCTGCGTGCCTGACCAGGCCCCAAACGGCCTCTATACTGCTCTAGCCTTGACCTCCGATACCAGTGTCGCGTCCCTAGACTGTGGGACTGTGAAAGATCTAGCCAAAGCGTATAGAATACAATTCAGGCCCCTGCCCGGTGCGATATGCACGGGAAACAAATGCACGCTTTTCACGTAGCTGCTCAACGGGCTGAAACTCGTCCTTTAGACGTCTAACTAAGCATGCCAAGCCTAATAAGGAATGATTGATCACGCCGGCCAATTCTTAGCACTCAGCGGGTATATATATTCAAGGGGTTGCTCTTTACACGAAATATCGTTTATTCAACATGCAAGAGGACGAGACATTCGTCCTTGGACCAATTTCACCTAGGCTGCGCTACCAGGCTGGCACGCTGGTAAGCAGGTGCGCCGACATGAGCGCCGACCTTCCAGAGACTGCTGAAACGACACTCAAAAGATTCCGTCTGACGACTAGGGCCGACCCGGCCCCTAGAAGATCTTGTACTTCAACCTAGGCCCACAATAATTAGTCCGAATCACACGACTTATCATAATTTCATACAAAGGTCCTGAACATACGACAATACCCAAATAAGTCCCGAAATGAGTCCTAAAGTCCTGCGGACTATGAAAACAAGCCAAATACACAATTTATCTCATTGTTGCGCCCGTTCTAAGGGCCGGGCGGCAACATTAGCTTCATCACCTATGATGACGTGAATGCCAATAGACCCAGAAATTACAGGTCATGTAATACACTTGGTGACTGAGGTGTCATCCGCAGCAATTAGTCCTGGCTTCACCTTATTCACGCTGGCCACCTTGACACTGTAGACCGCGACAGCTGCCGTGCACATCCAGCGTGCCACAGTCTGTGTGTGCTGTGTGCCGTCGTCCACCACAGAGGATATCTTAGTGGCCCGCACTCACGCACCGCCGCTGTGCTGGTCGCTTCCGCTGGGACATGCCCTTATCTCAGCTAAGATGCCTCGCCCCGTGCTGGCTTCCATCAACGTGGGCAGTTGGGTTAGCACCTGTCACCGTTCCCCTGGTCCCCTTTCGTGAGGCCTACCTGTGGCAGCTCCGCGTTGCAATCTTGAGGTTCAGTGCTTCTCGGTGCAACTGTACTTGTACCGTGGGGACCTCGACGACGTTTGGCACCTTCTAACCCCGCGGTTCTTGCTCGCCGGCACGCGGCACCCGGTAACGTTCAGCGCATGCAGCCACTTGCACTTTGTTGCGACCGCCGTCGCGCCTGTTTCCGTGACTTCCTCACAGTCAGAAACGTTCAGCTTTTCTAGCCCAGGGCAGTGGTCGCCTAACGCAATCAAGCTGGCATCCGTGACGCCGGGACACGTGCTCGCCCCAAAGGTCTCCAGCAGAGGGCAGTGCGTAGCCAGCGGCACGATGCCCTGGTCGCCAACTTCACACCGTGACACCTCCACGACCCTCAACCGGGGACAATGGTTTGCCAGCGCGGCAATGCTGTCGTCTGTCACCGCGTCCCAGTCGGGGACATCCAGAACCTCCAGTGACACCAGATTGGGGGCAATCGCTGCCAGCCCCCGCGGCGTGAAACGACCATTGCAGCTTTCAACCTCCAGCTCCTGCAGATGCTTGCAGCCGTCTCCCACATCCGTAATGGCAGCGTCTGACAGATCCTGGCACGTGTGAAGCTTGAGCGTCTCCAGCCTCCGGCAGTTGCGCAGCACGCAGTTGAGCGCCTGGTCCCAGAGGCTGCCTCCTTCATCTTTGCTTTCGTCCTTCTCCCCCTCCACTCCTTTCTCCTCCCCTCCCACTTCTTCTTCCTCCTCCTCCTCCTCCTCCTCCTCCTCCTCCTCCTCAATCTTCAGGCGTTGCAAGTCCGGGCAGTGCTGGCCGGCCGCGAGAACGGTGCGTGCACCAGCAGAAGACAGGGACAGTTCGAGAACCCGCAGGTCAGGGGAGTTTCCCACGAGCGTCGCCACGCTGGCGTCCTGCAAGCCTTGAAAGCGCCCCGTCATGCACAGCACGCGCAGCCGTGGGCAGTGCCCCGCCACTGCCAGAATGCCAGCATCCGTCACGCCTTTGCAATACACCAGCTTCAGCTCCTCCAGCAACGGACAGGTGGCCGCAAACACGCTCAGGCTTGCGTCGGTGGCCACGTCGCTTGCGCGGAAAACGAGTGATGTGAGCAGCGAGCAACGTTGCGCGATCGATATGACGTCAGCCTCGGGGAAGTGCCCCCTTTCGCTGAGGTAGAAGGACCGCAGCTGGCGACAGCTGTCGGGGCCCAGGCGCACCGCAGCGTTCGTGACTTTGTTCTCGTCGATGCGCAAATTGCGGAGCTGGCTACAGTGGAACAGTAATGCTGCAATGCCCCTGTCCCCCACCCGCGTGAAGCCATAATCAACCGTCTCCAGCCAGCGGCATTTCGTAGCGATGTCAACCATGCTGCGATCACCGACAACCACACAATTGCTGACGTCTAGCGCCCTCAACTCGCGGCACCCCCACGCAATCGCTGTTACACCGGCAGCTCCCACGCTCGTGCAGTGAACATCCAGGTAATGCAGGCGTGGGCAGTGCGACGCGATTGCAGACACGCCGGCATTTTTCACCTTGGTATGCGATGCGTTCAAGTGCTCTAATTGACGGCACCCGGCAGCGACTGCCGCCACGCCGGCATCTGTGACATAATAGCAATAGCCAACGTCCAGGTGCCGCAGCTCCCCGCAGTTGGTTGCCACCGCACGCAATGCGTCATCACCCACCCCTTTGCAACCATGCAGGTGCAGGCTGCGGAGCTGCCGGCAATGGACGGCCACGTGGGTTATGACCGCGTTGGCAATGGGGAGTTCCCAAACCTGCCCCCCACGCAGGTACCGTGGGCGCTGCCTCCCAGGGTGCCCCACGTCCAGCACCTCCAGATTCGGGCACTTGCCCGCCAGCCAGCGCAGAGCCTCCCCTGCCTCCTGCTGGCCCGCATGCAGGCGGACCAGGCCGGAAAGATCTTCGTTGGAAATTTTCTGCAGGGTCTGCAATGAGGCATCCACCCCTGCCTTAAGACCGCGGCATAATCCTCGCAGCCGTACCCGGTCAGGCAGAGGCATGGGCGCCATGATCAATGTACCTAGGTCCGGTGTGGCCGCCACGTCCTGCAGGGTGGGTTGGCCCAGCTGTCTGCTCGTGGTTGGATCAGGCTGGTGTGTGTGCGCGCTGGCGTCCGCTACACACAACCGCTTGCTTGGCAACGCGTCCATGGGTGCTTCCTGTCTTGGGAGAATCTCGACGGGGAATGCTCGCAATGGACACAGGATACTTGTTAGATGCCGGGGTCCTGGATTATGCAATATCCCAGCAGATAATATGTCAGCAATCGTCAACCCGACGACCCACGGTCATCACAGTGTAGCCATGGATGGTCGCATGACACCTGCAGAGCGCCGAAGCTGAAACGAACAGATAGGCCCTGCTCCCTTATGAAAGGCTGGCCGATCAGACCGGCGGTGCCTGGTGCAGTATCACCTGCTCAAGGGAAACGCACAAAAGAAACGGAGGAATGTGATCGTGAGCATAAATGACCACTACTCGAATTCTATTATTATAAAGGGAAAAGATCGCAGTACTCTAGGGGGAAACGTAAAACTCCTCAAACTAGCCAGCAATAAGCAGCCAACCGGTGCGGATTCCACAGCGGGCGCATGGCGGCGGGAATCTTCCATGTTACTTTAAGATCAATGGGTTAGTAAAGCGACAAGAACAACAAGCTGCAGGACAGGTCATGGCCATAGCCATAGCTCTAGATAGGTACAGTACAAGATCGCTTTGGGAATCAACTCAGTCACAGCTGTACAGTTCGCCAGCAGCACTATTGACTTGATTTGGGACTCACAAAAGTATGGTGGGTGGGGGGAGGGGGGCGAGGGGGAAACAAAGTTGACCTGCCTTTGGACAGCAAAAAGTAGGCATTATGTACTCTATTGATGGGCACCTGAAAACAAGAATAGCCAAAACATTCGCGAGGGGGGGGGGGGTAGGGGATTATGTAACCGTTCCTGTTGCACCCTCTAGAGGCAAGCATGGCCAATGGCATTGTGAGCCATAGAGTCAGAAACTGGCCAAGTGCATGGCCCATTGGGTGAGGTGACTGTTGTTGACGCATGTTGGCCGACATGTCAACGTATTCAAACCACTTTTGCCGCAAGCTTCAAACACGTGTGATTCAAGACAAGAGTCGGTTCTGGGAATACATGTGAGTAAAGGTGGGACTTTGGCTATGCCTCTGACTGATGTTACCACGTGATACCTCAGCAACCTTAACATACTTAACATAACGTAAACCCAAGCCGCCCCAAGTGCTCTGTGAATGGAAAACTAGGAGAAATGGATGTGGCGATAGATGAAGGTACGGGTGCAACTTTTCGCGGGGATTTGAATTTTACACCGTATTCTTTACATACAACAATTTGTAGCAGTTTCAACAGAGACACCAATAATACACTGTTGTCTGTAGGATGCAGGCATGCTTGCCCCGGATAATGACCCTTGCTGTCGGCGGCTGTCACGCGTCATTACTAGTATAAAAGCCGCCTTTCACCTTACATCACCTGACCTGACACCACGTGACTTACTACATCACTGAATGCTACGTTAAATCTTCCTTTCGCCGGTAGGGCCAGTTCCTTGCAAATATTGCGTTGATGATTCAGAGCCTACACCTATATATTTATCTACTTTGAACCTCGACCAATGTATATACCTCGAATTACAAGCAGTATAGCTCTAGTTACAATCCAGGCACGCCGCAAGCCAAGGCGAATTCTTGGAACAGCGTTCCCTGCCCAGGCCTAACTCATCAAAAACAACGACAGGCACGCCTACGTACCTTGAAATACTGTAGGCACAATTTCTCGACTGATGCTTCCAGTGAAAAAAGCTGTCGTTTGCCCTCGCGTGCGGTGACAACTTCGTGCTGAAAGCGTTGGCCTGCACCTCGTTGACTCGACCAGTCAATCTCTACATCGCCCTGCGTAATTAGCATGGGCTTCGTGACAGTGCGCCATTTAATTGCGAATCCACACCAGGAATACTGACTAGCATATCGCGAACCTACACGACTCGGTACATAATCAGTCGGTTTATTTCCCCACGCCCAAAACGCCCATAGGCAAGCCCGTAGGCCGTAATTTCGCTGCCCGGTTTGTTGTTGTTGTTGACTGTTGTTGTTGACTGATGTTGTTGTTGGGTGTCGCGTCTATGTGGTTTGTCGGATACATCTGTGCGGTTTTTCGGCTACATCTGTGCGGATTTCGGCTACATCTGTGCGGAACTGCGGATTTCGGCTACATCTGTGCGGTTCTCGGGTGTACCTGTCCGTCCGTCCGTCAGATTCACCCATCTGACGGTCGTAAAACGTTGGGAGAGTAAATGGGTGGGAGAGATGAGCATTCTTGTTGTTGTTGCTGACTGCTGTTGTTGTTATTGTAGTGGGTACGTACATACGTACATAAGTGTACATAAGGGTACGTACATACGTACATACGTACAGACATAGTGGGTACAGTGTGCATACGTATACTTGCCCAGCCAGTCATGTCACTTTTGGGCGGTAGAGAGACCATGGAGGGACTGGACAAAATGTGGCTAAAATGTCCAGACAAAAAATTTTTTGCAAGATGTGCAAAAGTATCAAAATCCAAACCAAAAGACCTTCCCCGCCGGGAATTGAACCCGGGTCTGCTGAGTGAGAGTCAGCCATCCTAACCCCTAGACTACGGAGAACGTGTGAAGGATACCTTTTGTTAGAAAATTATCATATATAACATTGCAAATATTTTCTACACAGGTTTCAGGAGCTGTGTTTGGCATGAAGACGTCGGCAAATATTTATTGCAATCAGCATTCGGCATGGCAGCCGGCAGCGATGTAGTAATGTAAGCTCACAACTTTTACCCATGATGCTCTCTAATGACTGGAATGCTAACCCCAGAATCGGCAAGAACAATTGCACATAACGGCAGTAGCAAACCAGCCAGGATTTCTGCAGCTCGGGGGACACTTTCCTTCCTGGTTAATTGTTATTTCTAGTTTCCCCTTACACGCAAATTCGGCCGAAAGGCGCATCTGGGCCTGACGTTACAGCCTTGAAGGGCACCCAGGCTGCAGAAAGGCGGGGGGAGTACTCCCTGTTTGTTTTTTTTGGAGGGCGAACGACCACGTTTTTTACGGGAAGCATTAATTGAGAAATTCTGACTACAGTATGTCATGATAGGTGCCCCGCCGGGCGTGGTCTTTTGATGAGATTGGCATAGACAGGAAATGCTGTTGGGAGAACGCCCCTTTGTTTGCGCTTTATCTGGCTTTGCATCAAGAATCATACTGTTTGTCATTGGAATTAAATATGTATAAGCTAGAGGTTTAAGATATATAAATAGTAGGTCTAGACCCTAAATCATCAGCGCAACATTCCAACGGATAGCCCCCCCCGGCGACAAGGAGGATAAGGTTGCATTCTACAGGATGTATGGTCTCGTGATGGAAGGTGAAGTGTAAGGTGATAGCCACGGACGATTACGACGGTCATTACCCGGAGGCAAGCATGCCTGCAGGAGCAGTATTTTAGTTGCATCTCCGTGATTGAATCCCGCTACGAAATGGTTGGAAGAGTGACGCTTTTTTATCTATTGTTTTCCTTCAACAAAGTGGCACCCTCTATCATTATCTAATGCGATCGCCGTTTCTACTCGTTTTCATCCACATTCAGCACACTCTTCTCCATTTAATTAAAATCCGCTGTGTCCTCCATTCCGTTTCTTAGTGGTTCACTCGGGATGATGGTATAGGGTTGCTGTGATGTAAAGTGGTAGCACCCACACAGCAGCCTCTTCTTTCAGTGGCTGTGTGGGATGACAAGATGATTTATGGCAGGCTTGGCCAAAGTCCTTTCTAGGTTTGTACCGAATACCATTTTCGGCTTCCGTATCGAATATTCGGTTCCACTGGGTTCACCGTATCGAATTCGAATGTATGCGATAGCCTCTTGGGTTCCCGTCCGGGTTGGGTCAGACGTCTGAAAAGTCAGAAACTCGGGGGGAAACCGACGTCGGTTACTCAGGGGGGGAATCAAACGCCGAAACCGACGGCCAGGGTGGAACCTTGCCAGTGTCGCGTGGCGTGCACACTGTACCCCAGTATCGATCAATGACCGACCCAATTCTACAACTATGGGTGGTTCTCATGCAAACTTGGATGCATCGTCCGCCCCAACTAGTAAGTATATGACTGCAGCTCCCGAGTCCAGCCAGGCCCACGCGGCCGGGTCGCCGTCGGCGGCGTCGGATTCGTGTCGGAAACTTGAGGCCGCGAAACGGCGTCGCGACGCGTCGGAAACGCAAGAGGGGGCCGTCTGACCCAACCTGGGTTCCCGCATTCGGTTCCGAATATATTCGGGACTCTGACCCTTGACCGTATCGAATCCCGAATAAAGCCGGTACTTTCCGTATACCGAATAAAGCATACCTACTACTACCAGTGAAAAATAGTAGCCGTAGTAGCCCATCTGGACTGCGGAGCGCCCCAGGCACTGTCGCACCACGCCGGCAGCCAACCACTGGCTTGGAGCAGTTTCAAACTCTGGCACTCCGGCCTGGGTATGGCGCGGCGTAGGAATACACGGACTGACTGACGGACACCAGCCAGGCCTATACTGTAGTATTCGGTTCGGAAATACTGAATCTATTCGTCGAAATAGTTGGTCCTTCCGTATTCGAATCGACTATATTCGGTTCGTTACCACTATTGCCGTATCCGAATTCGAATATATTCGTCTTGGCGATGTGTCCGCCGTATCTGAATGAATTCGGTGTTCGATTCGGTATTCGGTTTAGTATTCGGTACAACGGCCCTAGTCTTTTCTCTCATTGTTCCCAGAACCAATTTCATCGCAGACTACTTAGATTGGCGTTCGCTCCTGGGGTACCGGGTTCGAATCCTCCCAGAGGCACGGAAATAATTGCGGCGGGTAGGCCTGGGAGGCCGAGTCGAAATATTTGTGGATTTCTATCAAGGAGACAACCAGCGCAGGCCAGAAATCGGGAGAATCCGGACCATGGTAGCTCGAGCCTGCCGTTATCTTGTCCGCGTGTTCGAGTCGTTCAGGATGATGCCTGTTCGAGGCGTTCAGGATGTGAATATGAATGGTGATGGAAATGTGTAGCCTTGTGCATTGAAATTATGCCTGGCTTACGTGTAGAGCGACTAGATGACCTAGACGGTCGGTGGGGCCGGAAACAGCTTGCTTGATCAGGGCGTGCATGTGTTTCGAGCCACTGGCCGGGAGTGTCTAGGGGTAAGCACCATTGCTGCGATCGCTCTCCCACCATTTACGAGGAAATATCCGCAAATGGGAAACCACTGAAAAGGTCTAGCTAGTCAGTCATTACGTTAGCCATGCCATGATTCCAAACGTCCAAGAACTGCACACGGTGCAATTAAAGGCAAAAAGCCGGAGGACAGCACTTTCAAATGTGCGGCGGGAACCAAAAGCCCGCGTATGCCAGAAAACATCATGTTGCTGCAGCGACGCGACGATGTAGACAACGAATCCAGTTCCAGGCTCGGAACGGACGCAATTAAGGAGATCTGGCACCACAGGGTTCAGATGTGCGGAGATATACTACGCGATCCAGCCGGTCCACGACCTGTTTGTAGAGCTTAATTGTGCCAAGGGGCAGCACCGAACAGATGTGGGTGACGTTGCAAAAACACCGGACTTGACGGAGCATAATGTCTCGGTCATAGTCTTTGATCAACAAACGATGCAAGAGTTCAACAAGCGTCGACAGAAATCGACACGATAAGAACAAAGACGGGAAAAACGATGTAACTGACTAAGAACAACACCATATTTTGCTGACAGTGTGGGAAAGGAGACTGTGAATATCGGGGTAACGAATAAACGGAATTTGCTGGTATTTAGGATCCTTGCGCTTATCATAGACAGCCGTGTACGCCAGCCTATTCTGATCAGGCACTCCGCAAAGGTGAAAACCATTTGCGTTCAGTGCCGGGCCGCGGAAAACGCGGAAAAACGCCATCTGCAAATGAATCCGACCGGAATCGAACTGGGGACCTCTCGCACCAATTTTGCTGACTATAGGACGGACGTCTCCGGCAGTGTTTTTTTTCGGGGAAATGGGTATATTTATTAGCCAGTTATGGCTAATAGGCAGTTAATAGGCGGTTATTAGGCAGTGTTTTTTTTAAGGTTTTCGTTACTAGTGGCGCTAGGCCACTTGTGGCGTTTCGAACTATGAAAACTTCAGTTTACTCGGCCAATGTGTGGCTTTAAGCCAATTAAAATTGGGCTTGGCACGGCCACGTGTGGCGGGCTGGCTTTTTGGTGCAGCAAATGACCCTACCGGCAGCGGGGTCAGCGCGGCGCGGCGCCGTACTGGCATTCAGTTCCAAGTTCAAAGTAGTTCAGAACAGTATGTTTAATTATCTTAAGTTCAAACTAGTAGAATTTAGTAGAATCATTCACGCCTTAAGTTGGGTTCACGCCTGAAGTTGGGTTGACCAAAAACCTCGAACCCAACTTAAGGCGTGAATGCCTGTACACAAGGCGGGCGAGCGTCTCCGTCTCAGGCATCGGCGCCGGGCGTACTTGGTAAATTAACAACAACGATTACTACTACAGCCACTGCTTAACAAAACGATTACTGAAGTGCCGAAAGTCGAAACACATTAGTCAGGGCAGTACAGTACTGTATGGCTGGCGAGTGACTGGAACTGAGGCGCCAGCCGCCAGGCCGCCAGCCAGCTGAAGCCAGAAAATGCACACAAGCTGCAGTCTGCACAGTGCACTCTGGTCTCTGGCAGCGGGCCACTTGCCACTTGGCACTTGGCCGGGCTCTACGTACATGCACTATGCAGTCAGTAAGTCAGTCAGTCATAGTAGTACTCATAGTAGTTCTAGTACTAGGGAGGCTTGTGGCGGAACGCCGGCCGGAAGACCGGCTGACACCGCCAATTGTGGCGTAGCCTGTACTAGAGTGAACTTCAGGCACGGCCACCCTGTGGCGAAACGAAACTACAAAGTAGAACAGCACGGCCAAATTGTGGCTTCTTGGGTGCCCTGTCCGAGTGGGTGGCACCGCCACATTTTGCCAAAAAAAGTGCCACACCGCCACATTTGGCGGCATATCGCCACTAAAAAAAACACTGGTCTCCGGTTACCTTGGCATCGCCAACTTACACCTACAGTCATCCGCAAAAGTTCTCCTGTCCGGGGAGTGATGCCAGCCTATGTCGGTTTGGCGGAGGCCGGGTATAGATATAGTCTCAAAAAAAAAAAAACACTACATGACTGTAGTGGATCCTCAGGCCAAGTCGAAATAGGAATTACGGCGTGAGGCTGGGAATAGCCTAGTCGTAATTAGTCGAGTCACCTCGGTAACCAGTGTTTCGATTAGTGGCGATACACCGCCAAATGTGGCGGTGTGGCACTTTTTTTGGCAAAATGTGGCGTTGCCACCCTATTTGACAAGGCCCCCAAGAAGCCACAAATTGGCCGTGCTGTTCTACTTTCTAGTTTCGTTTCGCCACAGAGTGGCCGTGCCTGAAGTTCACTCTAGTACAGGTTACGCCACAATTGGCAGTGTCAGCCGAACTTCCGGCCGGCGTTCCGCCACGAATCTCCCTTTAGAAAAGTGCAACAGTGCATACCGCTTAGTGCATGTTAGTAGCGCCAAGTGGCCCGCTGGCCGCTGGACAGGCTGAGCAGTGACTACCGTAGTGAGCTAGACCGGTGCAGTGTGCAGTGAGCTAGGTAGAATTGTATTTGAAGAATCAACCATAGTATTGTCCCATCAAAATCATCGTCTTCGGAGCAGTGTCTTAGAGACGACAGTATCCTCGAATCCATCGTCGAGAATGGGGACCGAATCGTTGCGACAACGATATAAAAAAGTACGAAAAAGTACGCAAAAGTACGAACACAAGCGAGCAAGTGCGGCAAAATGCGTCGAACTGTTACTCAGGTCCAATGGCTTCCCTGGTCTAATAACGCGCCCTATTAGCCTTTCACCTGTCACCGCCACACGGGTGTGTGCCCACCTTAATTAGGATTCGCTGATACTCATTTCCCCTCTCACCTCTTTGGTCCATAATTGGCTAATAAAATATACCCATTTCCCCGAAAAAAAAATGCGTCGAACTGAGGTCTACACGGGCGGCCGGCAGGCAGAGACCCGCCCTGTATACCTACTCAGCCAGTACGGCGCCGCGCCGCGCTGACCCCGCCGTTCTACTTCCAATGAATGGCCAGCCCGCCACACGTGGCCGTGCCAAGCCCAATTTTAATTGGCTTAAAGCCACACATTGGCCGAGTCAACGGAAGTTTTTGTAGTTCAAAACGCCACAAGTGGCCTAGCGCCACTAGCAACAAAAACCTTAATCGAATCACTGTCGGTAACGAGCGGTGTACATGCGGAACGCCGGAATTTCCCCACGTGGCCCAATTTTAGTTAACCCATGGTCCGCCGATGCTAGGTATGCATTTGCATAGCAACCCGCGTCACGTAACTATACCGCGTAAATCCGTGATCTCCGCCGTAAGTGACGTAACGTAAATTGGTCCGACGGTCCAGGGCAGACCCAACATGAATGAAAATGTCAAGGTTGGGCAGGTAACTGCGCCATAGCCCAGTAAATACCACGTGCATCATAGAGCTGTCACGTGACTTTTGCTAACATTTTTTACCGTTGAGCGCGCGTATACGATGGGATATGGCTGTCAACGTGCCATTTTGGTGAAAAATTTGGGTTCCGCAGCTTGAAATGGGTCAGATGATGACCCCTGAACGATGATGCATTATTTTGGTACGTCAAGAATGATCAGATTCACGGAACTGGGGAAATGCGCAGTGGTTATTACCTCTGTATTGGTCGTCACCATCAGACAAGAAGTCCCAGTTGGTATCGCCGGTTTCTTTTTGGTTTCTTGGTAGCTTGCGTCTGCCTGGGCCTTCCATTGTTTTACGGAAGTCCGCTGCAGGATCTGCTGGGAACGTCGACGCGTTAGACGTCATCTTTGCATAGATGATCAACATGGTAATGATGATGGATGCATGGATACAGCAGCTGTGGCCGCCTCTGCCACTAGCATTAGAATCCGTGACGTGTGAGCATATCGGCCAGCGGAACCCGGCCAGGTCATGATCGAGGCAGGTACGGCAATTCGTTTTCGTGTTGTTTGAATGGAAACTCGTACACTTATACATGTCTCATGGTGGATACATTAGTGGTAAATGCAACAGCTTTCCATGCCTGCTCAAGGAGGCGTTTTAGCCATTATATTGCACATTTTGGGGCATTTCTTGGCGGGATACCGTTCAGTGAGTGCAAGGTGGCGTCATAATTGTATTCCAGCATATTTGGCAGTCAATTGTGGTCAATTATATTGCCTCATTGTATGATATGGCATAGTAGGCTGTTTGTGTGCGCGTAAGCCACACATGTAAACTCGGGTATTGTATGGGTCAAATGGGTTATCCGGGTGGTTTGACCAAAGGAAAGCACCATTGGACTATCCAACTAAATTGTCCAATGTTGGGTTTGAGGTTTCTGACCCTCCCCTGAAAAAAATGGGCGGATATACTTTTTCTGTGGCACAGAATGATCGTCTTTTGGCTCACTTTGACTTAATTTATCATCCAAAATACTCATTAGACTCATGATATTAGTGCATATTCGTAAAGCCCTTGAAGTGTAGATACTCGTAGCATCTTGGTTGGGGGTATTTGGAGTTGTGGCCTATGAGTTATGATTTTTTTTATTTTCAGGGGTCTGAAAGTGCCTAAAATGGCTTGGCGGACCCCAGGGGAGGTGGCACCCCAAAAACCTTAAAAATTGACATATGCTAATATCACTTGAAATTCATTTGCACAACGCTAAGTTATGATTGGGGGCACTAAATAAATAACATCTCTAGTGAGTTGTCCATGCACTTGTTGGGGGTACTACCCCCATATATACACCAATAATGCGCTATAAATAGCAAAAGACGCTAATTAGGGCTGGGTATGCCCCAGCCAATGCACACATTTATTTGCAAAACTGCCTGCAGCGTTTCTAGTTCCCTGAGTTTGTAGCTTGCTGAGCTATTGACATCATGGAAAGGGCAAAACCTCGAACAGTTATTAATTTCCCCGCAAAACGACCCTTTTTTTACCGGACATTGGGAATAACTTTTTATAAACACGTCAAAAAAATACTTTTTTCTGCAGCGAAAATCCATCTAACAGGGGGACAACTGTCTTCCAAGTCCCAGGTCATTCCGACAAGTCTAGCTCAAGTTATAAAGTTAAACGTGCTAAAACCTGAACATAAGCTAAAGGAGGTTTTTCTTTGTACAACAAGGCCAGTTAGGCATGATGTTTTCCATCCAAAAAGCCTGAAAGCATGCCCTACTCGATCACAATATAAGCAAACAGCTAGGCACCTCATCTGCCCTCACCTGCCCTCGGCATGGCCAACCTTGCCAGCCCAAGCATAGCAACACGATCGTTAGGCATACATGCCAAGAGAGCATACACATTAGTCAACCCAAGGTTACCTTGTAAACTTCATGATTAGAACTCAGCAAATCTATGACCAAAAGCACATATAAATAACTCTTGCACACTGATGACGACACATGCTCAAGGTTTGGGGTCACTGTGACACGCACTGATGGGTTTCCTAGACGACCACCTGACAGGCGCTAAGGACCACTCAGTAACCAAGTTAACACAATCACACTTTACATGCCATCCAACATGCATCAAATACATGCTGAATATGTTATGAAGTACAAAGGGGTGGCCACACACCTCATACACCTTCACCGTCCCTCGAGCATGGCCAGACATATAAGCATGTGAATAGCAATAATGATGATGGCACTAAAATGCCTAACCAGCATTTTCTATGTTTCTCCCAGGTTAGAGTGTAAGGTTTATGCCAACCAAGCTAATCAACACAGCAACAACTCCTTCACTGCCCTACCTGAGATGGGCAACAAACTGGAACTATGGAGGGCAAGGAACCAAGGAGATCATGGCATACAACGATGGCATGCAGTCAACCATCATGTCAACCATGGTTGGCTCAGCACATTGCAGTCTTTTCACATCATCATATCAAGGGAAAGCTCAAATAAACCAATGGTGGCAGCTATCTACATGCAGTCACACAAATGCAATATCTCCAACATGATCGTCAATAAAACACTTCCTCCCCTGCACGATAAAATGGAAAGAAACCATTGGCGGCCCTCCAGCGCATGAGCGCTGTGATGCCGCTGCGAAGAGAGGGTGCGTCACTCTAACACAACAAGAAGCGTCCATACGCACACCATCCTTGCCAGAACACGTTTTATGAATTAATGCCTTAAACCTTCCGGCCGAGAAGCTATAGGCTTCGACTGAAGCGGCCCTAACCACGACATCAACGAAAACAACCTAAAGCTGCCAGGTATTCGGCAAGCAACGGCGAGCTAGCTGGCGGAAACGGCCCAAACAGAACGCCAAAACCTTCGAACGATGAGCTCATAGAAGAAAGAACTGATAGCACATAACATTCGCGACAAATCTATACCTTGCCCTCGCAGATCCCTCGCTCAGGCGCGCAACAACGGCCGTTCTTCCATGGAAGGTTCCGACATGCACTGCGCAGGCCTGAAGAATTACTTACCGACAATGGCCGAAAATGTAGCAAAAAGCACCAGTTAATTCGGTTTGGAATTCAATGCTACCGATATTAATGCATCCTTGACGGTCAAAAAGGCCCCCAAAACTGCGAATTTACTGCCGCTATCACGAATTCTATTTTATTCCGCGCGACCAAAAAATGCAGTTTAACCCCCATGCCGATATGGCAGTAAAAGAAAGCAGCGATATTGTAAACCAGCTACTTGCCTCCACAACCCAACATCATGAAATCATCTTCTTCAACATTTGAGCAATTTTTTTGCATTTCTCTAGCCCTACATTGCTAGTTTCGCCTAAACGCAGTCGCCATGACCACTTCCGCAAGGGGTGCGCGCACGGTGCACCCACTTTTCACGGTACGGCTGGTACCGCGAATTTTTTCGCGCGGAAAATATTCGGCGCGCCACGTCCCCTTAATTAATTAAGTAATGCGATACTCATTACTTTTGCATACTTGCAAGTATGCAAAAGTAATGAGTATCGCATTACTTAACTTGTACACAACATGACGTGCTTAGTACGACCCCCAGTCAGCCCACCAATGACACCACCATGCAGTCACTGACCAATATCAGGGTAGAACCCCACCTGTAACTAACTACAAAAAGACAAACACTGGACATGGTGTCCTAGAATCATCGACTAAAGGCTCAGCCCACCACGTGGCTCGGCCCTGCTAACCGGGCCGCCCGCGCCACTGACAGGTCAGCGCCGGGCCTAGCTAGACCTATGTGAACGGAAGTATGCTAGTAAAGCACCCGCATGTTGCATCGTAGGCCGACCCATAAAAAAGGCTACGTAGCTAATTATTACTCTTCTAGTCCAACGACAGTATATTATTCACTATATCGTTACGGCCAACTGCCCAATTAAGAACCCTTGGACAACAATGGACGTAACACTCTCCCCCCCCCCAAGAGGAAAGGTAGGACCCATCCCCACCGCGGTGGAAATAAAAAAGGACGGGAAACGCATGCAGACTAGCAATCACATCGACCCAACAATTAAACGGCCAGCGCCAATTACCACCAGAACTCTGAGTAAGGCTTGACGCTACGGCGGACCAGGGTGGCAAAGGGGGGGCCCATATGCAGGCTGCCCTGATCCTTTTCTTTCCTTCGAACTGGCTGCTGGCCCTGACGAAGGAAGAATGCGCCGAAATAATCAAGTTCTTAGCCCAGGAACGCAAGCTCTTTGGGCCCGGCGGGCCCATACACGCCGACCACCTGGAGGCGTTCCTCGGCCAGGCCAGACCACCGCCTTGCTATCGATCTTGTGCAGCTTCTTCCAGCTAACTGTTTTCGACATCGTCGCTAAGCTCCGCAACCCAGCCCGGCCTGCGCAGCCGGCAGCCACATCGGCTCCCTCCCTCTGCAAGGATGACATCCGAGCATGCAGTGCTGGAGGAGCACGTGACCTGGCCGTTTGTTGGCCGAGAAGCTGACCTCGCTGAACACGACGCTCAACACGGTGGAGGCCCGGGTCTCCAATGTGCCACACGGAAACCAAGGTCATCCACAAGCTCCAACCTCAGTTCACGGCGCCGCCGCTGCACACCGCGGCGCAGGCACGATCTGGGACACACGCTGCTCTTGTCTCTCGCCTAAACCATGCAGGTGGAGGGCAATTGTGCGGCGTGCTCATGCATGAAGAAGCTTGAAGCCATATGCAGTGACCGCCCACACCGAGGCCCTGGCCTCACAGGTCCCAAAGATAGCGGAGCAGCTAGACGGCCACGATCGCATCCCAGCCACCCCGGCAGGATGCTGGCGACCTCCCGCCCCTCTCCTATGCGGACCCATGCTGTGGAAAGCGACCGCCTCATGCAACCCGTACTGACGCCATCGATCACTACGAAACTCCAGGAGCTTAATTGAAGATGGCAGCCATGCTTAGTAGAACGTTTGCCTAGCTAGCCGTGCCAACATACCTAGTCACGTGCACCGCTAACGCACGGTACACAATTAACCAGCCATGTAGCCTTAGCTTAGTCCTTATACAGCCATTAAAAAATTAAATTAAATTATAACATGTCTCCGTTGGGAGATCATGTAGCACATATTCCAGGTTGGATGGGTGGTGTGGAGGAAGCCGCGTAATCGAACTAACCTAACTCTAAGCTAGATCTAGTCTAGAAAAGCCTATCTACGCTACTCATCAAAACGGCTCCTCCGTTTGGGGGGAGGCGGCTTGCCCACAGGGGCTGGCGTGTGCGCCTTGACAATCTTCTTCCACCGCGTCTTGTCCTGCATGGCAGTCCAAAGACGGGAGAGAGAGTGGATGCGGTACTCAAACTGGGCTGGGACCACTAGGTCGTCCAGCAACATCTGGGTATAGGTCATGGCATGTTTCCCTACCTTTTTAGGAATGTTCTTGGGGCCAGGCCAGGTCAAAATGTGCCGCCCCGGTTGGCCGAGCCGCTGGGGACCGGCCAGACCAAGGGCGGTGTCGACCTGGCTGGTGCGAGCAAGATGTCCTACAAATGCTATCCTACGCTGTCTAATCTCGTCCGAAATACGCGGCATACCGTGATACAAAGACTCTAAGGACCTACGCTGAGAAAACCCGACATTCAGGACCTGTCGGAGCATCCGGGTTACCGTGCCGTCTAGCTTGGCTGCCAGTGTTGCCGTGAGTGTCCATGCCTCGGCGCCATACGTGAGCACCGTGAGGACGAGGACCTTGAAGAGCATGCGCTTGCGGTGCTCGTCCAGGCCCTTGGAGCGCCAGTAGGTGTTGAGCGAACGGAGCTTGGCCCAGGAAAGGCCGATGCGGGTGTCCACATCGTCGGCAGTGTCCGGAAGCCAACTCCCCAACAGCTTGAAGCGGTCGCGGAGTGGGACCTCCGTCCCGTCTAGCAGGCGCGGCAGCGGGGGGCGACTGGAGGCCCCAATCACCATCGCCTCAGTTTTGACACTAATCTCCAACCCCACCGCCCTCGCCTCCAGGCCCAGACAGTCCAGCCAGGTCTGAATGTGCTCGGGGCGCGCGATGAGGGTGGTGTCGTCCGCATAAATCAGCCATGCTACGCCCTGCCTATGATCAGTTTATTCGCCCACGCTCCTTGTTATGCCATGCTCACATGGGTCTTATTGCACTCGGCAGATTGCCGGATCGTTAGCGTGTCCGTTTAGCTAGCGTGCCCGAATGCAGCTGTGGCATGCCTTAGGCATGAAGGAGACTGGGGGTCTCTGCCCTTTCTCCTGTTGTGCACACACAGGGATTAAAAGCACTTCGGTGCTCCGTGACTCCCCAACGGGAGCACGAGTTTAATTAATTAATTAATTAATTAATTGAAGACCTTCGCCAGGCACAACAACGGGAGGCCACCGACCGCGCTCGCCACGACTGCCGGGTGGTGCTGCGTCGCTTAATTAATCCCCCAGAAGCCAGGTGCGACGTCAACCACCCTTGCCGACGAGCTCAAGGACCAGCTCCTTACCCTCGATCATGGGCCGCCTGGTAGGTGAGGTCACTGTAGAATTAATGCGCGTGGGTGCCACCGGCTGCCCACGTGACGCAGTCACGTGCTTAATTAATTAATTAATTAATTAAACAAGAGAGTCGGTTACGTGTCTATTAATTAATTAATTAATTAATTAATTAATTAATTAATTAATGGAGGCAGATGGTTCGCAAGGATAGATGGCAAGTAGTGATGAAGGAGACCACCCCCAAGTCTGTGGGGGCTCCGTGGTGACCGCGTTTGGCATTCACAGCGATTCGGGGCGTGGTGCCCACAACCCTGTAACTAGGAACTAGATAGCTAGCATCATCCATTCCATCCCATGTTCTCCTCCCATTGAGGACTTATGCTCACGTGACGCAGTCACGTGTATATCAATTAATTAATTAATGGATTAGCTTTATGACTTAATGTGGTAGGTAACATGGACATAGTCAAAGGCCTCACCACAGTGGTTTTGCTAAGGGTTAAGAGGCTGCGGGCGCTGTGACCTCGGCAACAAAATCCCCGCGGTCGCATTTTGTCACAAGCACACCCACCAGGCCACCGCTGACCACTTCACCGTCCTCTAGAGAAGCGCATTTCCACCAGTACAAAGATTCAGCCGAGTAAGGTACCATTGACACCTGGCCGACCGACCACTGACCCGTAAGTAGTGACACACGCGGTCACCCTTGTACCTATATGCCTATAAACGTAGTCGTTTTGGCCTCGGCCACCAAATACCCACGAAAAGCCCACGTGTGGCCTCGGCGTCCGGAATCCGGCGGCCAGCGGCCACATGTGGCCTCGCGCGGCCCATTAGCAAAAACACTGCCTCACCAGACCAGTAAACCAGATACTATTGATGAGACAGCTGAGTAATATGTACATGAGACAGCTGGTTGTCTCGAGAGCCTAAACATCTCCACTGCGGTCGATTATGCTCCCAAAACAACGCACCCGGGACAGCGATCATGGACGTAAATTGTGCTGTACGTAAAACAGTAAGAGCTTCCACAAACACGATCTCACAGGCATGTCACAGAGGATCCTGTCTGTGCACATGGATATCCATGGCGGCGGAGAATCCTGCTTCATCGCTCCACATGGCTATTGATCAGCTCATCCATCTTGGTCAAGATATACGTCAGCTCTGGTCGGTCGTCCGGCTGCCTGGAAATGCATTGCTGCATGAGCTGCCGGAATTCTGGGGGGCAGTCCGGTGGGATGTCAGCTGGTGGGACCCCCCGGAGTGCCAGGCCTGGCCATCAGGGACGAAGCACAGGGTAACAACCAAAGGGAAGTAACATCACGTGGCATGGTCAGCCAAAATTAAAAACAATCGTGCGTGGGCAGAGCATGACACCATATAAATGTCAGTTCGTGTGGCAACACAGCTTCCACAGTTTGTGTGGCAAATCCAAAGAGACCAAAACGGCCATGGCCAACTGATTTTCTGGGAAAGCTCAACAAACAATACTGTTTTAACAGTTTCGGCGTGCTGCAGCAGCAGCGCATTGGCCAGCTACGAACGCTCGAAGCCTTGCAGCTCGTGCGAGACGCAACGGCGCCTTTCTTCCGGAACGCGACGGTTGATAGGAAAGAGACATGCAAACCTGAACACACGAGCTGCTTCTTTTCATCCGTTTGTAGGGAATGACATGGCCTTTTCGGAAAACAACACAGTGGCGCAAAGGATCTATAATGCCCGTGGAAGCAATAAACGCTGAGCCTGCCCAATCCATACACAGTCAGACAGTCATTCAGTCAGTTTATTCCCACACCGACACTCTATCCGACAGATTTATTAACCGACGGCCGGTATCCTTACATAGACGAAGATGCATAAGCACAATGACCAGTGAGCCTTGTCTCTACGCATGAATACTGGTGCGTGGACTATCACCACTAGCAACTTTGTCGATGGCCCGCTCGCACTAATGCACGCGCACACAAGAAAGTCCCACAAGAAGTCCCACCAAAAAAGAGAGAGAAAGCTCACCAACGCTCTCCTCCACGGCCCTGTGCACATACTGTAATAGCCAGTATCCCTCCTGCCCACGCTCACACAACCCACCCACACCCTTCCACAGCATGAGCAGGATGAGAAGCTGCCTCACGGAGACACCCATCCAGGCACGTACCCCCCCCCCCCCCCCCCCCCGCCGGCCACCGCCCGCCACCGCCCGCCACCGCCCGCCACCGCCCGCCACCGCCCGCCACCGCCCGCCACCGCCCGCCACCGCCCGCCACCGCCCGCCACCGCCCGCCACCGCCCGCCACCGCCCGCCACCGCCCGCCACCGCCCGCCACCGCCCGCCACCGCCCGCCACCGCCCGCCACCGCCCGCCACCGCCCGCCACCGCCCGCCACCGCCCGCCACCGCCCGCCACCGCCCGCCACCGCCCGCCACCGCCCGCCACCGCCCGCCACCGCCCGCCACCGCCCGCCACCGCCCGCCACCGCCCGCCACCGCCCGCCACCCGCCACCGCCCGCCACCGCCAGCCACCGCCAGCCACCGCCAGCCACCGCCAGCCACCGCCAGCCACCGCCAGCCACCGCCAGCCACCGCCAGCCACCGCCAGCCACCGCCAGCCACCGCCAGCCACAGCCAGCCACAGCCAGCCACAGCCAGCCACAGCCAGCCACAGCCAGCCACAGCCAGCCACAGCCAGCCACAGCCAGCCACAGCCAGCCACAGCCAGCCACAGCCAGCCACAGCCAGCCACAGCCAGCCACAGCCAGCCACAGCCAGCCACAGCCAGCCACAGCCAGCCACAGCCAGCCACAGCCAGCCACAGCCAGCCACAGCCAGCCACAGCCAGCCACAGCCAGCCACAGCCAGCCACAGCCAGCCACAGCCAGCCACAGCCAGCCACAGCCAGCCACAGCCAGCCACAGCCAGCCACAGCCAGCCACAGCCAGCCACAGCCAGCCACAGCCAGCCACAGCCAGCCACAGCCAGCCACAGCCAGCCACAGCCAGCCACAGCCAGCCACAGCCAGCCACAGCCAGCCACAGCCAGCCACAGCCAGCCACAGCCAGCCACAGCCAGCCACAGCCAGCCACAGCCAGCCACAGCCAGCCACAGCCAGCCACAGCCAGCCACAGCCAGCCACAGCCAGCCACAGCCAGCCACAGCCACCCACAGACACACAAGCCCCTCACGATGATCTCGGCGACAATAACCAAACATGAGAACAGCTTCCCCCACTCCAAAGCAAAGAAAAGGACAAGGGCGACTCACCGATGATCTCGGCCACTGGTTTGCCGTGGTAGGGGAAGCGCCCGGTGGCCAGCTCGTACAGGATGACGCCGTACGCGTACACCTCGGACCGCCGCGTGTAGGCCTTGCCCTCCCACACCTCGGGGGCGGTCCAGTTGGGCGTGCCCTTGGTGTCACCAAAGTCCTGCAGGGGGTGGGTGCAGGCACGGAGGTGGTTGCGGGCGTCCGAAGAGGCAGGAATAGGTGCTATTTCGTTGGGAGCGTCGGGAATGGAACAACTTGCGGGTGCTGGAGAAGAGCCTTGAACGTGAAGACATAACGCCCAAGCGCAGAGAAAGGGGGGGGAGGGAGGAGGGAGGAGGGAGGAGGGGGAGGGGGGAGGGGGAGGGAGGAGGGAGGAGGGAGGAGGGAGGAGGGAGGAGGGAGGAGGGAGGAGGGAGGAGGGAGGAGGGAGGAGGGAGGAGGGAGGAGGGAGGAGGGAGGGAGGGAGGGGAGGAGGGAGGAGGGAGGAGGGAGGAGGAGGGAGGAGGGAGGAGGGAGGAGGAGGAGGAGGGAGGAGGGAGGAGGGAGGAGGGAGGAGGGAGGAGGGAGGAGGGAGGAGGAGAGGGAGGAGGGAGGAGGGAGGAGGGAGGAGGGAGGAGGGAGGAGGGAGGAGGGAGGAGGAGGAGGGAGGGAGGGAGGAGGGAGGAGGGAGGAGGAGGAGGGAGGAGGGGGAGGGAGGAGGGAGGAGGGAGGAGGGAGGAGGGAGGAGGGAGGAGGGAGGAGGGAGGAGGGAGGGAGGAGAGGAGGAGGGAGGAGGGAGGAGGGAGGAGGGAGGAGGGAGGGGAGGGAGGAGGGAGGAGGGAGGAGGGAGGAGGGAGGAGGGAGGGAAACAAGAAGGGAGACATAGGGAAGGGCTCAGGGGAGCAGAGAGAATCGAACCAACTTAAGGGGACCATGGACCGCAACCGACGGCGACCGCAATGACTGAGAAAAAAAATGCGAGGCGGTTACTGCCCCTGGTACCAGCAGACACACATACACACACCCTCCAGTGACAGCCAAGGGAGCATGGGTTCATCCATCAATGCCGTATCGGAATGCATAGCAGGACAACTACCTGTTTTACAGTACAGGCTGCGAGGGTTGCCCCGCGTAAAAGGAACGATACCATTGTTTTGGCTAGGTGGGGGGACCCTTTGTTTTATAATGAGCCCACACAAGCAGACTGTCAGGCTGCTTGCAATCTGTCGTCGGCAATACCAAAGGGAGCGACCGCGTGGGACCTTTGGGGTTGAAACCAGCAACTCCTTTGCATCCCATTCCCTTGCCCAGCCAATACGCTGCTGACAATCCAATACCTGCTACTGTACCACCCCAACCCTGCATTACCCCAAGGCTGCAGACACAGGACAAGTCTCAGTACGATGTGTCGATGAGCCCACCAACTGAATAGATCTAGGCCCCCCGCTGGGTATGGCCATGAACGCACACGAGCTGTCCAGCAGTCAATGCAAGGCAACATCCATGTCTTAAACACCCATGCCCTGTAAAAAAACACGCCTTTCAAAACCATGCCCGACACAAAGCCATACTAAAAAAATTATGACCTTGACAAACCCATGCACTCGAGATCCATGCCCTATAAAATGCCGTCTCTTTCAAACCAAGTAACGTTCGGATACAACGCCACAACCTCCAAAAGAAAGTTTGACATAAAGCCATGTCCTCCAAACCCCTAGATGGCTGCATCCAGGACCTCACAAGAGATAATCTAGAAGAGTTGGTTGAGGCCTAGGTGCAGGCAGGTACCTGCAGGGTGCCCATGGCGGCTTCTGCCTTGGTCACGCTCAGCCCAAAGTCGCTCAGTTTGACCAGCAGGCCCGAGCCGCCACCGGCGGAGCCGCCCACCTGGCAAATGGCCCAATTATGGGGACCGGGGGGGGGGGACGGATGGGGTGGGGTGGGGCGGGGGGGGAGGCAAAGGGAAAAGACAAGCACACCACCAAAACACAGCATGCAACAGGCAACCGCAGCTGTAAGCAAAACTTGATTTCTCACAAAAGAAGTCCGGTACTCATTAGTGAGCCATCTGGAACTCAGTAGTGAGCCATCTGGTACTCAGTGGTGAGCCATCTGGTACTCAGTAGTGAGCCATCTTCTCCCATGGTCTATGCACACCCAGCCAAGCTGTTGAGTTCTGTAGCAAGCACAGGTACGAGATTAGATAAGGCAACGCCTTGAGGCAGGCATCATGGGACGGAGATGTGTGGGAGTGCAACTCTGCTGAAGTTGCATCGGATGCGAGGTATAAGGGGGCGGGCAGCGTTGCCAGGGAGCGCGCACCAAGCAGCGCCCTCTAGGGGACCAGTTCCCGCCGCTCTCTCCTCTTCTCCCCCTTCTCAACCTTCCCCCCCTTCCCTCCTTCTCTCCCTGCCCCCTTGCCCCCTTGTCCCCTTGCCCCCTTGTCCCCTTGCCCCCTCGTTCCCTTGCCCCCATCTCCCCTTGACCCCATTCCCGCGGGTCCCCTTTGGCCCCTCCCTCCCTTCCTCAACCCCCCTTCCCAAAGACCAAGTGAGAACAAACACAAGAGATAGGAAACAGGCCCCTCCCTCACTTCCTCAACCCCCCTTCCCAAAGACCAAGTGAGAACAAACACAAGAGATAGGAAACAGGCCCCTCCCTCCCTTTCCCTGGCAGACAAGCATGTTGAGGCCCTCTCATACTCTACCACGCCACCCACCCACCCCCTTCCAGCCCGCGATGGCATCGTACCGCGACCACTCCCTTAAGCTGCTGGACGCCCATGGAGCAGCCCCTCACCGGGAAGACGAGCATTGTAAGCTACTTCATGCCGCCCCCAACAGCGCCCCCCCCCTCCCCGCCCCCCTTAACCACTACATTGGTTGCCTCGCAAGGCTCTTGTTTCCGTCCCCGGCCCCCGATTCCCCCGCCCCCCACACTTCCCCCTCACCTGGAAGACGAGCATGTTGAGCGACTTGATGTCGCGGTGGAGCATCTTGCGGTCGTGGAGGAACTTGAGGCCCACCGCCATGTCGCGTGCAAAGTGCAGCCGCACCTTCCAGGGGAGCGGCGACTTGAGCACATCATGCAAGCTGCCCAGCTCCGCGACCTCCATGATCATGCACAGGCGAGGGGGGGCCACCGCGGCGCCGTAGAGGCGCACCACGTTCGGGTGATGGAGGCGCATGTGGCTGCTGACCTCGCGCGCAAACTCCGCGAGGACCTCCGCCGGGGGCGACTTGGTCGGGAGGACGAGCTCCTTGATGGCGACGGGGATGCGTCCGCTCTTCCAGACCGCCCGATAGACGCTCCCCGACCGCCCCTTGCCCAGAAGCCCCTGCTTCTCTACGTCGTTATCGACATCAATCACCCACGAGTCGTCGATGTTGACATCGCGCTCGGTTGCGGGGCTGCTGCCCCCCCGACACGCATCGCCCAGCGAGGGGCTCCCGAGCTTGGGCGGTGTCGAGTTGCCTTGTGGCGTCGTGCCAACGGGCATCCGGGAGGATCGCCCAGAGTCCAAGTCACGCAGCATCGGCGACCCAGGCCGGGCATCGGCACGGGGGGAGCTGCCACCCCGCGCCATGGAGTCGTTGGTGGCGGTGGTCGCGTCCAGCGCCGCCTGCAAGAACTGGGCGATGCGCTCCATGTAAATGGCGGAGTGATCATCACCGCCCGCGCTCTTGCGCAGCCGGGCTGCTTCCGCCTGGTGGGAGGGGATAGGGCGTTGAGGGTGGGCCAGCGGTTCATGTATGAGGGGGGTGGGAAGGAAGATCCATGGAACCAGGGGGGGGATGGATGGGTACGTCAGGGGGCCTACCATGAGGATACCGCGAGGCATGGGGCCAGGCGACGAGGGCAGCATGTTCAGCCAGCCACAATTGTGAATGGACTGGGGGGAACCCAGGGGGCAGGTCTGTGGTGGGGAAAGAGCGCAGGGTGCCTGGTTTGTGGGGGAAAATGGCAGCGACATGCCCCCACAGAGTACTTAAGTCAGCCGATGCATTCATGACTCATGTCATGACCCAATCCCAGCACACACCCAGTCATTAACTGTAAGCATATGCCCAGACACTGGCATGCCTGCCTATGCACCATCTGCTCCGCCACCTGCGTGCGCACGTCGGCCAAACCCTACCCCTCCCCCCTTGCCCCCTGGCCCTCCCCTCTCCGACCTTCCCCCTTCCCCTTCAGCTCTAACACCGCGACTTGGACGCATGCATAACCACTGTACCAGGCATGACCACTGCAGGGCAACCATGCTTGGACTCCGATGTTGCAACACCCATCATCAGATTCTGCGGCTGCACGCACACGTCGTCGTCACGCAAAAACCTTCATCCCTCATCCCCCACCCTCCCACCCTCCAGCCCTAAAACCTGTGCAGCGCGCACATGCCATACCACCCGTTCCAGCTTTCCAACCTTTCACCCTCCCCTCGACAACAACAGACGGGAGCTAGCGTGCCCGCCGCCACCCAGCATCCAATCCTGCATCCGCATCGGGCATGTCCATCCAAACCCGAGAATGCCATGCGACACGTGCCCGCCGCAACCCACCATCAAATCCTGCATCTGCGCGGGCATGTCGTCGCGGGTGAGGCCCAGCCGCTTCTGCAGCGCTTCCACCAGGCCGAGGCTGGTCGTGTCCATCCCCCACAGGGCCCGTCCCGTCCCGGACCCCTCCCTGCGCCGGCCGATGCGCTTATGCATGGCGGCGAACAGCTGCTGGTCGTCGTCACTGATGGCGTAGTCAAACCCACGCACCTGCTGCACCATCAGGGTCACCTGGTGAGATGCGTGGGGACGAGGCACAGATGCAAAGGCAGGGGTGTTAAGGGGGGGAGGGGTAAGGCATGGGGAAGGGGGCACAGGACATGATTCCATGGGGCCGTGTGGAACCGTAAAGACAAGGATGCAAGTGCAAGAGCGTACGGGACGTGGGCAGGGGTAAGGCATGGGCATCACCCGGCGACGTGGGGGCAAGATAGCGGTGCAAGTGCACAGATATACGGGGAACGGGGTAAGGGGTTTGGCACGGGCCAAGGGGGCAATGAGTCCACGGGGTCACCTGATGGTGCATGTTGGGACACGATGGATGCAGACACTGCAGTACAAGGTGAGGTAGAGCATGCGTTTAAGCAGTACAAGGTGTGGTAGAGCATGCGGTAGAAGGTACTTATCAAGACACAAGCAAGGCACTTAGACGCGAGAAAGGTATTTGGACATCAGCAAGGCACTTGGACACGAGCAAGGCACTGGGACACGAGCAAGGCACTTGGACACAAGCAAGGCACTTGGACACAAGCAAGGCACTTGGACACAAGCAAGGCACTTGGACACAAGCAAGGCACTTGGACACGAGCAAGGCACTTGGACACAAGCAAGGCACTTGGACACGAGCAAGGCACTTGGACACAAGCTACCCTTATGGAGCCACGGAGCCGTGCAAGTAATGTGGCCTTGGTAGCGGCGGTGGGAGCAACCTAGACAGGGGCATGGGTAGGTAGGGGGGAGGCAAGGGGCGCGTGCCAACGAGCACGATCGAATGGGGCATGCAAGGAGATGTTGCGTGGGTAAGTATGGGGCACTATGTGGGCCTTGTGTGCGGTACTGAGTGGGGCATATAATGGGATATTACATGCGGCTCGTGTGGGGTATGGACAGGGAGGTGAGGTATGCCTGGTGCCATCATGGGAGCGGAGGCATCAAGCACCCTCGCGTATTTTGCCGTGAGGGCAAGCAAGACAGGTTTGGGAGCAGGGGGGGAAAGGGGAGGGGGAAGGGGGGAAGGGGGGAAGAGGGGAAGGGGGGAAGGGGGGAAGGGGGGAAGGGGGGAAGGGGGGGAAGGGGGAAGGGGGGAAGGGGGGGAAGGGGGGAAGGGGGGAAGGGGGGAAGGGGGAAGGGGGGAAGGGGGGAAGGGGGGAAGGGGGGAAGGGGGGGAAGGGGGAAGGGGGAAGGGGGGAAGGGGGGGAAGGGGGGGAAGGGGGGGGGAAGGGGGGAAGGGGGGAAGGGGGAAGGGGGGAAGGGGGGGAAGGGGGAAGGGGGGAAGGGGGAAGGGGGGAAGGGGGAAGGGGGGAAGGGGGGGAAGGGGGGAAGGGGGGAAGGGGGGAAGGGGGGAAGGGGGGAAGGGGGGAAGGGGGAAGGGGGGAAGGGGGGAAGGGGGGAAGGGGGGAAGGGGGGAAGGGGGGAAGGGGGGAAGGGGGGAAGGGGGGAAGGGGGGAAGGGGGAAGGGGGGGAAGGGGGGAAGGGGGGAAGGGGGAAGGGGGGGAAGGGGGGAAGGGGGGAAGGGGGGAAGGGGGGGAGGGGGGAAAAGGGGAGGTGGGGAAGGGGGGAAAAGGGGAGGGGGGAAGGGGGGAGGAGAACTGGGCAATGAGTGAGCTAGCTCGTGGTGTTCGTTGGGTGGGATGGCAGGGGGTGTGGACAACAAGGCTGGTGGGGGTGCTGTTGGCACGGGTTAAGCGCTGCCACGGTAGACAGGAACCATATTTTAAAAAAGAAGTCCATACCTCACAAGGAGCCGGATTAAAAAAGGAATCCATACTTCACAAACGAGTCGGAACAAAAAAGGTCCATATTTCACAAAGAGTTGGATTCCAGACTTCTGTTGAAAATCAGGCTCACGTTCAGAGCTTGTCAAGGACAATCAAGGTAGGCGGTGAGCATAACGGCTCACGCTACAAACTATAAGGCTGACATCTACATCCAGTGGGATTGGGTTTGGGTAGGTAGAGTGAAGCTGGGGCGGGGGCATCTACGGACACAGCGGATGCGTGCCATCGGGCACCGGGACACTTGCCGCAAGGAAAGCAAACAGTCAGCCCAACCATATTGAAACAGGCAGTCAGCCCAAACGGTGAGCCCATGGACTCGACCGCATCCATCCAGGGGTAATGTGTGCCCTTTGTGCCTTGTAGATGGCATTCTATTAGTATTATCTTCACTGATGGCTGTCATCCCTCCCTCCCTCCCTTCCTGCCTGCCCGCCTGCCTTCCTGCCCACCCGCCTGCCCGCCCCGCCTCCTGCCCTGCCCTGGCTTCTCCCTGCACCTTGTCATGGCAATGAGGGTGGGCATTAGGCGGCCATCCGCATGATTTACTTGTGGGCACAGCAGGCAGCAGCCAGCTGTGACCGAAAGAGAGGTGTACAGAGGGCAGTAGCCAGGTGCGACAGGGAACGATGAGGCATAAGGTGGAGCTCCCGTCCTCCCTCTCATAAGAAGCGATCCAGTGACCAGCGAAGATCATGTGGGAAACGATATTCGCGAAGCACGGTCTTGCGATGCCCTAATGCCAGTAGCGCGGGCCATGCTACTTGCAAATTCACACCAAGAACATCAACCCCTCGTGAAAAATTCACTTCCTACGCTGGGTACCATACCGGGTGCTCACCGCACCCAAGCTTCGTTCATTCCCCGATTCCCGCAATGTGTGTCCAAAGGAAGGGCGTGAGAGGTGGTTCGAGCATACCTGGTCTTTCGCGTCGTCCGACAGGCAGTACTTCGGTTCCAGGAATTTTTCCAGAGCGTCGCCGATATGCTTCATCACGTCTTGCAGGATGGCCGCCACTTTGTCGCAGTAGAGGAACATCCGAACCGAGCCGGGGCTGACGCACATTCGTACGACTCTCACGGCATCCTTTAAGCTGCGCTGTAACTCTCGTAGAGGTTCATGCAGCGGCGGCATGCTTTTCGAGGCTGCCAACTCGGACAGTTCGAAGAGAAGCGATTGGATCATCTGCACCCTCGAGGAGACCATGGTGCATCCCTTTTGATGGAAGAAACCTTTTGGAAATGCCTTCTTTGCATTTTGCATCAATGTGACCACTTTGTTGATATATTCGGGGATCTTCCGGAGTAGCTCGGGCGTTAGAGAATCTCCAGAAGAAGACTCGTCACCCTTGTCAGCCAAACTGAGCGCGCCCATGTCCTCAGCGCTGGGCGGAATCTGCGGTTGTTGTTTTTTCATTAACGTGGTCATCCTGGTATACAAACAACGCGAGCTAAGGCAAAGTAACGCATGAATGAATGACCGCCATTATGCATACGCCGAACGGTAGCTTCCTGGCGAAAGGACGATATGAGCTCATGGGAGCAAACATTGTTGGCCTTTGACCGCAACTACAGTAGGATAGTAGGATTGTCGCTGGAAACCAGAAAAGAACAGACTTGAGCTATTTCACGGACGACTAGTGGCAAAGATTGGCTGCACATGGCGCATACATCCCCCAACTGTTGTTGTTGTTGTTGTTGTGTCCCACGCCTACATCCCCCAACTGTAATGAGCATGTTCAACCAGACATTCCAATAACAGACCGTATGCGTAGTGTCGCCAGCGCGGTCATATTTTGTCAGCGCCGAGCGCGGTTGACTACTTCGGCCATGATCATGGTAAAAAATAAATGCGGATCTTTGTGCCGCACACAATGAAGGGCTACGGCGCGGCCAAGTGTGAAAACGCTGATCGCTGTTGGCGGAAGGGACCACGTCGGGGATAAACTTACCGGGTAGTCAGTCGTTCAGTTTTTATTCCCACGCCGGTTATCCGGGGATAAAATGGGAAGTTATAGGTACCTTTCGAGCCTGCCTGGGCGGACTGAGCAGGAACTCTACCTTAAAGACCCCTTCGCAGTTCGCACCCGAATCTCTCAGACTCTCACAACGGTTGCCGATATTTAATGATGATCCTTGTTGTTGTTGTTGTTGTTGTTGTGTCCCACGCCGTACATGAGCAGCAGAGAATGTATAGTGGCGGAGGGCCGGATACATGATGATCCTTAGGCAGATTCCAGGAAGACTCTTATGTATGCTTTACAGGCAACTGAGGAAACTAGCCTGAACGTATGCTGTCCCAGTACACTATGACATAGATATATTGCGCATTTTTCACGATTTACGCAACAACTGAGTTTCTCCGTAGTCTAGGGGTTAGGATGGCTGACTCTCACTCAGCAGACCCGGGTTCAATTCCCGGCGGGGAAGTTTTTTGTCACGTCTTGAAGCATACGCTTATGCTGGCACATGTACTTTCTCCGTAGTCTAGGGGTTAGGATGGCTGACTCTCACTCAGCAGACCCGGGTTCAATTCCCGGCGGGGAAGTCTTTTGTGACGACGTGCAGTATGCCCTTATGCTAGCAACTGCGATGTTCTCCGTAGTCTAGGGGTTAGGATGGCTGACTCTCACTCAGCAGACCCGGGTTCAATTCCCGGCGGGGAAGTTTTTTGTCACGTCTTGAAGCACATGCTTATGCTGGCACATGTACTTTCTCCGTAGTCTAGGGGTTAGGATGGCTGACTCTCACTCAGCAGACCCGGGTTCAATTCCCGGCGGGGAAGTTTTTTGCCACGACGTGCAGTATGCCCTTATGCTAGCAATTGCGATGTTCTCCGTAGTATAGGGGTTAGGATGGCTGACTCTCACTCAGCAGACCCGGGTTCAATTCCCGGCGGGGAAGTTTTTTGTCGCATCTTGAAGCATACGCTTATGCTGGCACATGTACTTTCTCCGTAGTCTAGGGGTTAGGATGGCTGACTCTCACTCAGCAGACCCGGGTTCAATTCCCGGCGGGGAAGTTTTTTGTCACGTCTTGAAGCATACGCTTATGCTGGCACATGTACTTTCTCCGTAGTCTAGGGGTTAGGATGGCTGACTCTCACTCAGCAGACCCGGGTTCAATTCCCGGCGGGGAAGTTTTTTGCCACGACGTGCAGTATGCCCTTATGCTAGCAACTGCGATGTTCTCCGTAGTCTAGGGGTTAGGATGGCTGACTCTCACTCAGCAGACCCGGGTTCAATTCCCGGCGGGGAAGTTTTTTGTCGCATCTTGAAGCATACGCTTATGCTGGCACATGTACTTTCTCCGTAGTCTAGGGGTTAGGATGGCTGACTCTCACTCAGCAGACCCGGGTTCAATTCCCGGCGGGGAAGTTTTTTGTCACGTCTTGAAGCATACGCTTATGCTGGCACATGTACTTTCTCCGTAGTCTAGGGGTTAGGATGGCTGACTCTCACTCAGCAGACCCGGGTTCAATTCCCGGCGGGGAAGTCTTTTGCCACGACGTGCAGTATGCCCTTATGCTAGCAACTGCGATGTTCTCCGTAGTCTAGGGGTTAGGATGGCTGACTCTCACTCAGCAGACCCGGGTTCAATTCCCGGCGGGGAAGTTTTTTGTCACGTCTTGAAGCACATGCTTATGCTGGCACATGTACTTTCTCCGTAGTCTAGGGGTTAGGATGGCTGACTCTCACTCAGCAGACCCGGGTTCAATTCCCGGTGGGAAAGTTTTTTGTCGCATCTTGAAGCATACGCTTATGCTGGCACATGTACTTTCTCCGTAGTCTAGGGGTTAGGATGGCTGACTCTCACTCAGCAGACCCGGGTTCAATTCCCGGCGGGGAAGTTTTTTGTCGCATCTTGAAGCATACGCTTATGCTGGCACATGTACTTTCTCCGTAGTCTAGGGGTTAGGATGGCTGACTCTCACTCAGCAGACCCGGGTTCAATTCCCGGCGGGGAAGTTTTTTGTCACGTCTTGAAGCATACGCTTATGCTGGCACATGTACTTTCTCCGTAGTCTAGGGGTTAGGATGGCTGACTCTCACTCAGCAGACCCGGGTTCAATTCCCGGCGGGGAAGTTTTTTGCCACGACGTGCAGTATGCCCTTATGCTAGCAACTGCGATGTTCTCCGTAGTCTAGGGGTTAGGATGGCTGACTCTCACTCAGCAGACCCGGGTTCAATTCCCGGCGGGGAAGTTTTTTGTCACGTCTTGAAGCACACGCTTATGCTGGCACATGTACTTTCTCCGTAGTCTAGGGGTTAGGATGGCTGACTCTCACTCAGCAGACCCGGGTTCAATTCCCGGCGGGGAAGTTTTTTGTCACGTCTTGAAGCACACGCTTATGCTGGCACATGTACTTTCTCCGTAGTCTAGGGGTTAGGATGGCTGACTCTCACTCAGCAGACCCGGGTTCAATTCCCGGCGGGGAAGTTTTTTGTCACGTCTTGAAGCACACGCTTATGCTGGCACATGTACTTTCTCCGTAGTCTAGGGGTTAGGATGGCTGACTCTCACTCAGCAGACCCGGGTTCAATTCCCGGCGGGGAAGTTTTTTGTCGCATCTTGAAGCATACGCTTATGCTGGCACATGTACTTTCTCCGTAGTATAGGGGTTAGGATGGCTGACTCTCACTCAGCAGACCCGGGTTCAATTCCCGGCGGGGAAGTTTTTTGTCACGTCTTGAAGCATACGCTTATGCTGGCACATGTACTTTCTCCGTAGTCTAGGGGTTAGGATGGCTGACTCTCACTCAGCAGACCCGGGTTCAATTCCCGGCGGGGAAGTCTTTTGCCACGACGTGCAGTATGCCCTTATGCTAGCAACTGCGATGTTCTCTGTAGTCTAGGGGTTAGGATGGCTGACTCTCACTCAGCAGACCCGGTGTTACGGCCCTAACCCATGTTTGGGCGTAACAATTCCTAAAATAAATTAGTTTGGTCAGTCGAAAGTCATTTTGATATTGTTTGAGACTTTCGATAGTTATTATGTTAGATTCGGGGACTTGGCCGAGTTATTCCATCACCCGGCCCAGGTACCCGTGGCTTTGCTTTCGGTTTGGTGTGTTACTGGTCTGTACCCGGGACTGCCAGGTACCGGGTGCCAGACTGGCGGATACTATGTACATCTACGGCTGATATTAATTGCAGGCTGCGCTAGAGGTTCGGCCCCCAGCCGACCCGCTGGCATGCACGCCGTCTTGGACAAATGTCGTAGGTGACAATGGCTTCCTATCTTTGGTTTGGAATGAAATCGACTTGAGTAAAACTCGTCTGCCGAACCAGGGGTCAAATCTGGGCTGCACTAACGCCCTTCGTGCATTCCATGTATATGCATAATTTATCTAGTTGTGCATTCAGGGCCTAGCTAGTAATTCCGCGTACTAGCTAGAATTCAGGGCTACATTCACGTAGTCCGGGCGGATAGCAGATTCCGAGTTTATTCAGGCGTAACCCACGCTAGACTAGGGTCTTTCAGAGCCGCTGGGGCGGCTCGTAACACTGGTAATCGGAGGATTCGTCTAGGGCCACCATAGCTCGTACAGAGCGTGGGCAGGGCCTCGTGATCTGCCTGACGAGAATCGGTGATCTGCACCAAGACGGCAAGAAACGATAACATCGCATCCGCAGCAAATAGGTGGTTGTAGGGCGCGCAGCAGCCATATTGCTCGCTCTGTCCCTCCTCTCTCTGCACGCGTAGAGCGGTGTTGTGTGCGCCCAGCCCTGTTTTCTTGTCGTTTTCATGTTTGTGCTGTGAGCGCTGGCTCTGGGTACACCGGCCTCGCTCGTTGGTTCACGCAGGCCATAACCGTACAGGCTGGCTTGCGAGGGACTCCGCGGGAGTGGCTTACGTGCTGGGGCCCGGTACACGGGCGGGTTGTCACGTAGGTTACTCCCTTGTGCTGACAGGTTTTCCTGTCTACGTAATGTCGTTGCGTTCTTAGATTATAGGGCCTGTTGGCAACCCTTGTGAGCAGGTGATGGTCACTCACTAGAGGTACTCAAGGTTCCTTCTTCTCTGCCTATCCCTGCCTGCATGCAATAGACGTGGCATGTCTAATAATAATAATATTAGGCATACTGGGGCACTTAGGGGATGGGACAGTGATGGGTCTAGGCAATTATATTACGCATTGGCACATGATGGGGGCACAGGCAAGGTAGGGATTTTTTATAGCTGGGTAGACTGCAGGAACAACATAGTAGATAGACATAGGGCTATTTTTAAGGGGTTCGGGACAGCATGGGAAGCAGATCTGTTTATCCAGGCACACATGACACGTCCCGTAGGATTACATGTAGAAGCCCCACCGCTAGAGATTAGGCCCAGGGCACGTCCTGCATCTAGGGGGCGTAGGTACGCACATACCAGTGCACTGGCTAGGGTAGAGGACACTACAGCTACGCAGCAGGTTACCGTCACCTTTAACCAGCTGACGATTAGCACACACGCTAGCCAGCCGCCCAGCACCCAGTGACGGGGCCATAGTGATTAGAGGGGCTCATCTATAATATTATATAGTATATATAATAATAGACAGTAGATGTTGTCTTGACCTTTGTTTTTTGCTTCCTTCTCTTCTTGTGGTTGTGGTACGGTAACCATGGCGCCTAAAACAAGGGGTAAAGGTAAACCTAAAGGGTCAGAGGTTAGGGAGACGGGTATAGATAGTCCGGCCGTACAGGCACATGAGGAGATATCACAGCGGAGCCCAGCCTCCCAGCAGGGCAGCTCTGCAGGTCACCCAGGTGTGCTGGCTAGTCCCGCCCGTGAGTCGTACAGACCACAGGCCGGAATGTTCATAGATAGCGAGCAGCAGCAGCATATGCAGGGAGAATTTTTCAGTAGGTCGGAACGGGTGGAGACCGGCCCGAGGCGGGAGTCTCCCAGGTCAGATCCAATGAGTGCATCCATCCCACCGGCACAGCCCCCGCAGCAATTGCAGCCGCAGCATGAGCAACCGCCACAGTTGCAACCGCCGCCGCGGCCACAGTGGCAACCGCAGCCGAATGGTCAGCTTAGCCAGAACGCGGCCTTTTACCATGCGCAACGGGCCCAACGATTAGAGCACCCATGGTCAGTAAACGGACGCGGACGCGGTCGCGGTAGCCCATCCCGGCCGGAACCCGCGCGTCGTGTATCGTTCAGCAGCGAGCCACAATCCATGGGCACCTCACCGTGGTCGACGGAAGAGGGGGAGGTCGAACTTCCCCCCCGCTACGATGAGGATGCCGAGGAGCGCCCTGAGACGCGCCTGGGTCAGTCCTTCCCAGCGACGGGCCCCGCGCGTCCTAGCATGGCGCATGGCCCCAACCTGAATCTGAGCCGGTTAGACCTCAACGATCCCGGTTACGAACACCCGACATCCGTTTGGTTGCGGCGAGGCGCTGAGACCTCGCGCAGCCAGCCGCGGGCTGCTGGGCCCCCATCGCTGCCGGCGTCCTTTAACCGTCCGCCCTTTTGCGCTAAAGGAGGCCCGCGGGCGGCCACGGTCAAGGCTCCGCCCATGCCCGATTTCAAAACCGTGCCCAAGTTGCGCGCGGACATGACCCCGCGCGAGATCGATGAGTGGGAACGCATGGTGTTGGCGGTCTATTGGGCATGGTGCGAGCATCACGATTGGGAGTTGGCCACTGATGTGCTAATTCCCTATCTAGTAGCGATGTGCATGGATCCGTCCGTTGTCGGCATCCTCCACTGTGAGAGCGTCGCGTCACGCACCTACCCGCGCACGGTCGAGGAGCTGATGGCCCGCATCCGGCGCAAGTTGGTGCCACCGGACTACAAGCTCCATGAGCGCCTGGCCTTTGGCAAGTTCCGTCAGGGCAGCACGCCGTTTCGCGAATTCCTCACCGAGTTTGAGGCGTACACTGCCCGGCTTGACGACATGACCTGGACCGAGTACAAGGCACGGTTCATCGAGGCGCTGCACCCGGACCTCTTGGATGAGGTGCTCAAGCACTATGCCGAGGTCCCATGGGAGGAGTGGGATGTGATAAAAATTCAGCAGTACCTGCTACAAGTCTCGGATGTGATCGCCCGCCGCCGTGCAGCATCTACACGGCGCTTCCCGCTCGCGGCACCCCGGCGCGTCCACTTCACCACCGCGGACCCTGAGGTCGCACAGGAGGACGCGTATGACTACGAGCTGCCAGCGGAGAGCGATTATGACCCTGATTTCCAGGTCAATGCGATCGATCCGGCCACTTCCCGCTGCTTTGCGTGCGGCGAGGTTGGCCACCTCAAGCGCGAGTGCCCTCGCCTGCGCGCCCGCAAGGATGAGGAGACGCATGTACCCCAGTTCTCTGGCCCCGCCTTCGGCAAACGTCCGGACCCTGCGCAGCGAGGCGATCGGCCCCGTAATGCGGGAGCACGTGCAGCCAAGCTGCAGGATGCCCGCCGCCAGCCCGCGCAGTATCAAACGCCTCGGGCCTCAGGTCCATCCTTCCAACGGGTGACCCGCGAGGTGAACAAGGTGCTAGCGCAGCAACGAGGCGCGGCCGATCACGACTCGGACAGTGGGCGGCTGGATGCCCAGGCCATCGCAGGCTATGCGTATGGCGACGACGATGAGGAGGAACCGGTGGAGGAGGGGGAAGAGCGGACCGGGCGGTCGAACGAGGCGGCCTCCCGGCCATCCGTTCCTCGCGCGTAGTGTCCCTCCCCTTGGGGGTAGAAGTAGCGGTAGCTCAGGTAGATAGGGTAGATAGCGTAGTAGGAGTAAATAGTGTAGATAGCAGTAGCTCCGCCGTACAGGCACCGTTAGTTGCGGATACCGGCGCGAGTATGGAGCCAGTTGGTGAGGCTCCAGCCACGGCTACAATTCCGGCTTCGGGCAGCAACGCGGACGCCCCGCCGACGCATGCAGCCCCGAGGAGTGCGGCCCGCAGCTTGCTCCTCTTTCGAGGGGGTCTGGCAGTGCCATCAACAGCACTGGACCCCTTCCTCAAGGGCAAGACTGTCATGGACGTGCAGTTCATGGTCGACACGGGCGCTTCCACGTCATTCATCAATGAGGCACTGGCGCGTCGCGCTGGCTACACTATACGGCCACACGCGACAGTGGTAAATGTGACTTACTCAG
This sequence comes from Mesostigma viride, assembly GCA_009746045.1. Classification (NCBI taxonomy): domain Eukaryota; kingdom Viridiplantae; phylum Streptophyta; class Mesostigmatophyceae; order Mesostigmatales; family Mesostigmataceae; genus Mesostigma; species Mesostigma viride. Next base: position 283,406 of record RPFO01000406.1, read on the forward strand.
ATGGTCGCAAGAACCCCTCGCCAGGTCTAGTCGACATCAAGGCGGTGATTCAGGGCATCCCTGTGGAGCTTACCGCCACTGTCGCGCCGCTGGGCGCAGCCGATATCATTATTGGCATTGACTGGATGGACGCTCAGGATGTTGACATCAGCATTAAGCGTCGCGTGGTGTGGTTCCCCGACGGCTCCTTTTGGAGTCCGGTTGGCGAATATCAGGCGCAGGGTCCCACTGTGCACAACGTCACGCACGAGCGGGAATTTACCCAACCCCGCCAAGCCTCACAGATCCTCATGAGCATCAAGTCGTTGGAGGGCAAGTTGCGTCAGGGCAAGGAATACTACATGTATCGCCTCGACCTCGCTGCCGTGGAGCTCATGCTCAATGAGATCGGTGTGGGCTTCACCCCCGAGGAGACTGAGCGCTACAATGCGGTGTTGGCAGCACGCGCGAAGCTCTTTGATGAGAGTAAGCAAGAGTTTCCCCCGCCGCGCTCGGTGCTCCACCGCATCCAATTGCAGGAGGGCTATGGCCCTACGACGTCCCCTATGTACCGCATGGGTCCGGTGGAGCTGGTGGAGCTCAAGAAGATCTTGATGGCGCTTCTGGAGCGGGGTCTCATCGAGCCCAGCAACAGCCCCTTCTCAGCAGGCGTGCTGTTGGTCCCCAAGCCTGGGGGCAAGTGGCGGCTCGTCACGGACTATCGTAAGCTGAACGCTATTACGGTAAAGTCCAAGTACCCTCTCCCCCGCATCGACGATATCTTCAACCGCGTGCAGGGCGCCACATGTTTCACCGTCCTTGATTGCGCAGACGGGTTCTGGCAGTTAAGGATTGCGCCGGAGGACTGTCATAAAACGGCGTTCAACACGCCGTTCGGCCACTATCAGTTCCGTGTGGCCGCCATGGGGTTGTGCAATTCCCCTGCGAGCTTTCAGATGCTCATGAATGACATCCTCCGCCCAGTCATGGGAACCGCGCATCTCCCGCAGGTTTCCCGTGACCTCGAGGACCCCAACCGGGGCGCGAAGCCCCCGTGGTCCTACAAGCGCACTTGTGCGCTCGCATACCTGGATGACATCTTGGTGTACTCCAAGACCTTTGAGGATCACCTCGAGGACGTCGCCACGGTATTGCGCATCATGGAGGAGGAGAATCTTTCGGTCCGCAAGGCCAAGGTCCGCGCTGGTCGCAGCGTACCGTTCCTCGGTCATACCCTGTCCGCTGCCGGCGTCGCGACGGACCCCTCCAAGATCGCCTCCATCCAGCAGTGGCCGACCCCGACCAACGTCAAGGGCGTGCGCAGCTTTTTGGGTGTCGCGTCGTATTACCGACGTTTCATCCCCCGTTTCGCGACGATCGCTGCCCCCATTAACGCCCTCCTCAAGAAGGGTGTTCCTTTCGTTTGGTCGGAACCGTGCCAACAGGCCTTTGAGGCCCTCAAGCGCAGCCTGACCACGGCCCCCGTGCTCGTTATCTCGGACCCGTCCAAGCCCTTTGTGGTCGCAACGGACGCGAGCAAGGTTGCAATCGGCGGTGTCCTATTGCAGGACCAGGGTCAGGGGTTGCAGCCGGTCGAGTACATCTCCCGGACTATGATCCCTGCCGAGCGCAACTATCCGGTACACCAGCAGGAGCTTCTTGCCGTGGTCTACTGCTGCCATACCTGGCGCCATCATCTTCTCGGGGCCCAGTTTGACGTTGCCATCAGCGAGCAGGGGGATCTTGATCCCCACCGGCTGATCATCCACACGGATCATCGGCCCCTCACGCATCTGCTCGCCCAACCCAACCTGGTGCCCCGTCAAGCACGCTGGCTGGAGTACTTGTCCCAGTTCGCCCCCTTAAAGATTCAGTACGTCAAGGGTGCAGAGAACGTGGTCCCAGACGCCCTTTCCCGGCGGGAGGACTACTGGTTCTATGAAGATCTGGGAGTACTACATACAGTTAGTCTCCATGCTTTGCTGTAGACTAAGTCTCAAAGGCATTGTGAATACAACGTATGAATAAGCCTTGTAAACCTACGTTGGTATGTGGATATAAATACCACGTGGGCTATGCAGATAGGAATGCTAGTCGAGTCGCATACGTTTCCCTAGATAGGTACTTTGGGTACTGAGGTACGTGACAGATGTCAGTACCCAGTATACGTAGTGTCCTGTCATTGGACGGTACTAGAGTATCCTAGATAGGGACCGTACTGCAGCGTGCATTGATCTGTGATCGCACGATGCAGTGACTAGACTGCTACCTGTCATCGTGTGGCCTCGGGCCAACGGTCTGCACCCAACGGTCACTGGCGGCGCAGCCAGTGAGAGGAACGTTGATAAAGGGTAAACCTATTTTCTAATGAACTCAAGCATTCACTGCTCATTGCTCACTGTGTTCTCAAGCAATATATCCCGTCGCAATCTAACTTGAATTTTATTTGCTACCATGGCTATCCCAAACAAGAATGTCGCTAAGAAGCTTAACTTCAACGAGGATGATGATGGGCAGGATCGGCGGATGCCCAAAGACAACAATCAGAAGCCGGCTGGCGATGCGGCCATTTCAAAGAAAAAGAAGAAAAACAAAAAGACCCACAATGTTTGCCAGGACGAGGGGACGGCGGCTGCCAAGCCGACCGACCTACCCCCCTCCCCTGAGAAGCCGGAGGACGAGACGGCTCCCCCCCGGGGGACCGGCTTACCCTCGACTCCGGCGGCTGCCCCAGCCGCAACCACGGCTGGAGCAGCCATGGCTGCGGAGCCCTCGGCGGTAAACCCCACCGAGGCTCCCCAGTTCGGCCCTCCGTTGCCGACTATTCGGGAGCTCATGCCCCGTCAGACGGCTTCGGTGGCGCCGGACGGGGCGATCACGTTTCGCCCCGCCACCTCTGATCTTCGTGTTCCCTTCGCTCAGGGGCACAATCATTTCGAGCTAACGTTTGGGCGACCTTCTGCTTCCCTTCTTCGCAAGAAGAAGGACATGGAAAGCATTAAGCTCGCACGGGTGGTGCGTAGACCCGTGGAGCCCATCGGAGGACAACAAATGTCCGACGATGAGGTCTCCGACACTGCCAGTCTTCCCGACGGGGAGACTGAGATCAACCTTACCCCAGCGCTCCTGGCGGTCGAGCAGGCCGCGCTGGTGGCTAATGAAGAACGCCGAGCGAGGCAGCGAGACCGGGAGGTCCGTCGAGAGGCGGCCTTTCGGCTCGCCGCTAAGCGGCAGGAATATGAGGAGGAGGCCGCCCGTCGCCTGGCCACCCACCAGGCGATGGCGGAGGCGTACCGCGAGGCCACTCAGCGGCTACGCGACCTCCTCAAAAATGCTGACTATCCGATGGAATACTCGGATGGTCAAGACCTGGCCGAGCTTGCTCGGTCAGCACATTTTAAAGCAATGTCCTCCATAACCCAAGCCAGGGTCACGGAGGCCATCTTGGCCAAGCATGGGGTGGTAGCTGAAGAAGCCCCCCCGCTGGAAACCACCAGCAATAAACCCTCTCCTCCCCAACCCTTGCAATACAAGGAGGGCCTGCTGGCCCTGGGCCCGGGGAAGGGCAAGAGCACGGACTGCCCTGTCCGACCTGCTCTGATCATGGGAGACCCCCTCCCTGACATTCCCACGGATGAGGCTGCCTTTCAGGCGGCCCTCCGCGAGCATGAGGTCCGCAAGGAAATGAGACGGCTCATGCAGGAGGAGGCAGCGAGGAGAGCGGCGGCAGACACCCCTGCCCGCCCCTCCACCGCTGGGGCTGGACCCAGTGGGGTTCCCCGGACCCCCCCGGACTCCCCCCGGGCCACCACGGCCCCCCCTCCCCCTCCCCCACCACCCCAGGTTCGCCCTGTGGGTTGGGGCCCCCTCCCCAACCAGGGGGGGTGGCCAGGACCCCAGGAGGCCCTGGGGGGAGGTGCAGAGGTGCCCAGGGCACCCACCCAACCTGCTGAGGCCCCCCCAAGGACGGGGGATATCCAGGAACAGCTCGCCATTCTCCAGGCTCAGCTGGCCTCGTTGCAAGACCAGCAGTTAACAGCTAACCAGCTGCAAACTGTCGAGGGCCTGCGCGCCCTGATGTCGCGGTATGAGCGGGGGACCATCAACCTGGATCCCACCCGCCTGCAACAGGCAACCGACGGCTTCTTGATCGAGGGCCAACCCCCCTCTCACAGGTGTGTTTAACCCTCATAAAAAGGAATCCAAAATCAATATTGCTGGCTTGCCTGAGGGTCACACTGTTGAACAAGCTAAACAATTTGTCTTTGCTCTGGAGTATGGGATGGAAGGCCTCAACCTTAGACATCAGTTTAAGGCTCTCAGGGCCTCATCCACATTCCATCAATCATCTCCTGCAATTAGAGCATTGATTCAAACCTATCAGGAACGCACCCTGACACCTGAAGCAGCCATTGAACAGTGGCCTACCTTTATCACTGATCTGAAACAGCTAGTGCTTACCAATAACCACATGGAAGCAGTAGAACGTTTCAACTGGCTTGCTGCATATAAGGTGAATAAGAATAACCTCTCTGGGGATGCAAAAACATACAGGGTAATGATTGAGAAAGACCTTGAGCTTCTCAAGCTCCAACCAAGGTATCTCATCCACACCTGGCTAACAAAAGCTAATTTGCAACCTTCTGTCCTGGCTACCCTGCTTACAGGCCTCAAGTCCCTCTGGGACAACTTCAGAGCTGCCATGCTCTATATCGAGGAGGCAGTGGACCCCCTGGGTACTGGCAACCCCCAGGCCCAGGACCCCAAGGTCCAGGGTGTCCAAGGCCACAAGCGCAAGGGGGGGGCCAGCCAGGGGGGGGCACCCAAGACCCACAAGTCCTCTCACCAAGGGGGCAGTGGCTCTCAGGGGCGTGGTAACACGTGGCACCGTGTGCCCCTGCATGGCAACCCCAACAACAACAACAACAACAACAACAACAACAGGTCCCAGCAGGGCCAAAACAACAACAACAACAGGTCCCAGCAGGGCCAAAACAACAACAACAACAGGTCCCAGCAGGGCCATAACAACAACAACAACCGGTCCCAGCAGGGCACCAATAACAACAACAACAACAATAACAACCAGCCTGGCAACCCTGGGGGGTCCATAAGGTGCCTGAGGTGCTTCCAACGAGGGCACGCCCGGCACAACTGCCCCAACAACGACTCCCTGGCCAACGGGGTGGATCTCTGCCCGGGCTGCTGGCACGCACGTCATCCCCTGGGGCCTCCAGGCAGCCGTTGCAACAGGCCTCGCTACCCAAATCAATGTGAGTTCACTCACCTTATGTACTCTGAGGATGATGATCTCATTACCATTGGGGATGGCAACCAGGGCATAATTGATTTTGAGGCAGCAACCTTACTGTCCTCCCAACACCCTGTTCTGGAACCTTACATAAAAGCACTAACCCCTACTGTTGACAACTCCATATATACTGTGCCGGACACCACCGCGGCTCTGCTGGCACTGCAGACCGCGGTGGCCGACATCAACCTCCAGTTGACCCTGGCCAAGTGCGCGGTGTACTCGCCCCAAGGTGATTGCTCCGGCTTTCCGCCCCAGCTCTTGGGCCGGGACGAGCGCCTCCATGGGTTGGATGTCCTCGGCGTTCCGGTTGGCGACCCCGCGTTTGTCATCGATGCTCTGCGGGCCGCCCTCGAGGCACGCACTGAGGTACTGCCCTTGATTGCGCGCCTTCATGATTCGCAGACCAAGGGTCTGCTTCTGTGGTTTTGCGCTCACCCTCGCGTCGTTCACTGGCTCCGGGGCGCTCTTCCGGCTCAGGTCCGGCTGGCCGCCGAGGGCCACGACGAACGCATCCAGTCGGCCTTGGCGCAGCTGGTCCCGGGCCCCGACCTCCCGCCACATGCTATTCGCATTGCCTCCCTGCCTGCACGGATGGGTGGCTGCGGTCTGACTCGTGCCGCCCGGCTGGCCCCAGCAGCATTTTTGGGCTCCGTCGCTCAGTCGTGGGCGGAAAGCTGCCGGCTCCTGCCCCTTTTGGCAACGGCAGCGCCTGACCTCCTGGACCCCAGCAGCCCTTTGCCCTTCGTCACCGCCATCCAGGAGGCCTATGCTGAGATCCAGCAGGCCTGTTCTCCCGTCCGTGCCGCTCAGGCGGTACAGCGCCACCTCCCTCGCGGCACTCCCTCGGTCGCCTCCGTTCAATCTCCCGCCGCATTCCCTGCTCGCGTCATCGATAAACACCAGAAAACCTACGCGGGTATTCTGCACACGGCTGATTGGATTGCTCTTTTCGCGGACCTCAACGCCCAGGGACGTGCGTGGCTGTTCTCGCTTTCCTTGCGGAGTGTGGGCTCGGCGTACCTTCGTGCTCTTCCCATGGCCCCCCCATTCGCCTTGGCTCCCAGCCACTACTCGGTGGCGCTCCGGCACCAGCTATTTGCCCCGCAGCCTCTTGTTCCGGCCGGGCGGCCTTGTGGTAGCTGTGGGCAGCCGCTGGATCCCACGGGGACTCACTACCTTGCCTGCATGGGGGGCCAACAGAATCAGAATTGGTATTTGTATTTGCACACTGTCCTCCTGACGGTGGTGCTCGCCATGATTCGGTCGGTTTTCCCCCACGCGAACATCCGGTCCGAGGATGCGGATGGCGCTGCCTTCTATTCCCCAACCACCGGCCTGACATCGTGGTGCTGGACTTTGAGGGGGGTGGCCGGCATCTGCTTATTGACGTTTCGGTGGCGCGGCCCTTGGCTCTTAGCCACGTGGCTGGGGCCTCCCTCACGGCAGGTTACACGGCGGACCGGGCGGAGCGGGCCAAGCTCCTGGCCTACGGCGACGTCGGGCACCATCGTGTGGTGCCCTTTGTCCTGGAGGAGTTTGGGGCCATGGGGCCCCTGACCTCCGCCTTCTTCAAGGAGTGTTGCCGGCTCCGGGAGGACCGGCTGGACCTAGAGGGCCAGCGGGCCCCATGGTCGGCGCGGACCTGGACGTCATATTGGCGTCAGCGCTTGTCGGTGGCGCTGACTCGGGCCATGGCTGACATCATGCTCCGCCGTACGCGGGCTGATTTTGCGGTGCAGCAGGGCTATTAGGTTCCTCCCGTTAGGCGTTTCCATTGGTCTTATCGTAGTATAGAGCTTTGACATGGCTCTGTATATAGGTTTATAGCTGGGCGTTTGCTTTGGTTTGAGTGATTTCACTCTGCTGTAAGTAATTATATTTTTAATATATATTAAGGCGTTCCTCCCGTTAGGCGTTTCCATTGGTCTTATCGTAGTATAGAGCTTTGACATGGCTCTGTATATAGGTTTATAGCTGGGCGTTTGCTTCGGTTTGAGTGATTTCACTCTGCTGTAAGTAATTATATTTTTAATATATATTAAGGAGCTTGCTCATCAGCTGCACCTAGCCATAGGTCATGAAACAGTGGCTGAGGAACTGGCCAAACGGCTGGGGGTAAGTAGCATGGGAAAACAACTCAGGAATGCAGTAAAACTGGCTAGACAACACTGTCAAGAATGTCAGTTCAATAGCCCCAAACCTCAAAAATGGCATACTGCAACTCCTTCCACCAATAGGGGCATGATAGTGGGGGATGTGATGCACATCAACAAAGATGTCCAACCCTACATACCTGATCCTAAAAGACTCATGGTCCAGGTTCACAGTAATGGAACCCCTACCTGGCATGTCTGCAGGGCAGCTACGTGTTGCACTCATGATTGCTTTACCCAGATTCTACCCAGTTGACAGAATTTTGCTTGATCAACAATTTTCTTGTCTGACTGACCTGGAAGGGTGTGAAGCAATAGAGATTGCTGGGCTGGAAGATCATGAGGGTCAGGGGGTCATTGAAAGAACCATCAGATCTGTCAAAACCCTACTAGCCAAAAATCCTTCCAAGGATGCTACTTCAGGGGTCTATTGTGACAGGGCACTCTGGTGTCATGAAATGTGCACAACCCTAAACATGAGACCTGTCTTGCATGCCAAGTGGGGTGAAGTAATCCCAGCAGGCCTGCAGGCAGGTGTATATCCCCCAGAGGTGATAGCACTGTACAACACTGCACGTGCACAAACCTCAGCAAAACTGGCAGAAAAAGATAAAACCCATTCCAGGCCAGTATTCCAAAAAGGTGATCAAGTTGTCTATTACAAGGAAAACAGCTTTGGTAAGGTTGGAACTTGGCTAGGTCCAGTTACCATCCGTGGATTTACCAAAAACAGCAAGACCGTGGAGGTCAAGCACAATATCAATGGGAAGCGTCACAGGGTGAGCTGTCATAGAATTAAGAAGTATTATTCTCCCATGGCAGACGTGCCTGGGGAAGAGTCTTTAATTAAGCATGGACTCACTACTTCTATCTGGCAACTCCAGCATGCCCAGCAGTAGCCCTGAGCCACCAATTACTGCTGTTGACAGCACCACAGCACCCTCTGTGAACCCTTCCACCCTCAGTGAAGCCAGGCCCACTTCACAACCTGGGGATTGCTTAACCAGGCACGAGGTAGCTGGGTTGGAAGCATTAGCTCAGCCCCAAGGCACGAACCTGTCTGCCAAACCTCCCGCTCTGAGGTCAAAATTGGCAGTCGCCTTGCAAGCACTACACAGGTCACATAAGCAACAAGCTGCTGTGGCCGAAGGGTTGGCAAAAGTCTCAGCTGTGTGCACTAGTCAGGACCCCTGGACCCTGGCAATAGACACTCAGGCACAGGTCAGTGTGATCAGTGCACAAGCCATCCCTGGTCTTGAGATTGCACCTTCATTTTGGGCACGGGTGCAGGATTTCTCAGGCCAAAGCTCACTGGATGTAGTGGGACAGGTGATGCTCCCTATACTTGGTATTCAGACACCCTTCCAGGTGGTGGAGGGGTACTCTGGTAACACCTTGTTGGGGGAACCTTTTGTATCCTATCCTGGGGTGCTTATCTCAGCTAATGAGCTCAGTGTCACAGGGGTGGGTGCAGTTCCTCTGGACCACTTCAAAATCCCTCTCTCCAGTATTGTCCCTGGTATGGATGCTGTCATCAAGGCAGTCAACACTCAGTATGCACCAGGGGAGATCCCTGATTTGGACAAGTTAGTGCACAGCCAGTTCCTCCATCCCTCAGCCTTTGGGCTGGGTAAGTGGGACATAGCCATGCACTCACCCCACCAAATCTCCCACGTCATACAAGAATGCAAAACACAAAAAGGGTTTACCAAGTGGCTGATGGCCATTGTCCACCAAGCCAGGCAGGAATGGGTCCTGCCCAACCCCAAAAACCCTCAATACAAACCTCCTGTCACCCCTTCATGGGACGTGCCAGAGGGAGCCAAAAAGCTCAGATTAAAATTTGTTCTCAAACAAAAACCACAAAAAGTGGGCTCCCCAATCTTTCATGCCAGACCATGTGTCACAGAATTAAAGGGGACATCCACACTGCCAAAAGGGGAAACCTACACACCTGGGTTGCAACAAACCTCACTCAGGATCATGCTCTCCCTATTCCTCCACAACCTCAATGCAGGCCACGACTATGTCTGCAAAGCCACTGATATTAAAAGGGCCTTCCTCAGGGGGGACCCAGAAAAGGCTGAATCTGTGTGGAAAGGGAAGGTGTACGTGGTAGACACCCCAGCTGTGTGGAAACCCTACATTGATGAGCCCCACCTTATCATCAACATTGGGGTGGAAGGGCTTGTCAGTGCCCCGAAAATTTTCAGAGACTCAGCAGAGGAAGTATTCAAAAAGCTCAAGGCCACGTATGATGACCTGGATCCATGCTTTTTTGTTGTACCCACCCCCTCTGGACTGCTGTTCTTTGTGTGGCATGGAGATGACCAACTCATTTGTGGGCCTAGAGCTGAGGTGGAAACCTTTATTCAGCAGGTCCAGGAATCATATGAGATTGGCAAACAGGTGGAATTGAGCACAACCCCCATCCAGCTCTGTGGCATCATGTTGCAGCTGCACAGGCAGCCAGATCAATGGGTCTGCTCTCTCTCTCTCCTCCTGCAGAATATATTCAAGATTGTCTAGATCTGCTGCATCACACCTGCCTCCCCTTACACATGTGTGCCACTGTTCAGGGCAAACTGCCCTCAGTACCCAAAGTACCTATCTAGGGAAACGTATGCGACTCGACTAGCATTCCTATCTGCATATGTAGCCCACGTGGTATTTATATTCACATACCAACGTAGGTTTACAAGGCTTATTCATACGTTGTATTCACAATGCCTTTGAGACTTAGTCTACAGCAAAGCATGGAGACTAACTCCAGTATTGTTTTATTATTTATTTCTTAATGCAGGTCTGCACCCCCAACATTATTGTTATTGTTTTTAAGTTGATTAGGGGTACAAAAGAGACATGGCTGGTTGAGCCAGGTTGGTTACAGCGGGCTGTTCTGGCCAGGTGTTATATTGCACATTAAATAAGGTGTACACAGCTGGCTGGTTTGGCCAGTTGCTGAAGCACACATTAAGTAAGTGGATATAAAGCTTGTGTCCTCAAGCTGCAAATGGATACAAATCTGACCTAGCCAGCACTCACACCCCACAACGAATGTGTTGAATTTTATGGCGCCCAGCAGCTATCGCTGTGGTAAGGGGGTGTGGTGGTTGTGTACTGTGCTATGGCCAGTCATTTATTCAAACACTGACTCTGATATCATAGGGGTTCATGTTCTGAAAGAGGAGCTGGTACTGTTGGCCAGCAGCATCCCGCAGCTTCGTTAGAGCGTCTGCTGGGTTGTCCTCATCATCCACATGAGTCCAGCTGGAAAAATAGGTGGCCTCCTGTTTGAGGATCACCCAATCCAGGTCAGTGTGGACAGCAGCAGAAACAGATTTCTTGGTTAGAAAACTGATCACAGATTGGCTGTCAGTATAGAGATGTGAGATGACATTGCATGTGCTGCCTGCCTGGGTTTGTAGCCAGGTGAGCATGTGCTGCAGGGAACGAGCATGCAATGCAGCAGACACCACAGCACGACATTCAGCTGAGTTGCTGCTGCCAGGTTTTCTGCGGTGTAGCCTGCTGTACCAGGAAGTGAGGGACATGTAATCTGACCTGTTGGTGAGAAAAAACAGCCCTGATTCCCGTGCCCCCATCTGATTGATTGTTCTGCTCTCCATGGAGCTGTCCATGACACTGTGTATGTGGATGTCTTCCATCAGATTCAGGCCATGGAGGATGAGGGGGGGCAGTCATGGATCAACTTCCTGATGTGACTGCATTTGATTTGACTAGAACATCATGGGTGACCCTGCTGATGACAGCTAAGGGAGCCCCACAGATGGCTGACCACCACCCCAGTTTGCCCTGAACAGTGGCACACATGTGTAAGGGGAGGCAGGTGTGATGCAGCAGATCTAGACAATCTTGATATATTCTGCAGGAGGAGAGAGAGAGCAGACCCATTGATCTGGCTGCCTGTGCAGCTGCAACATGATGCCACAGAACTGGATGGGGGTTGTGCTCAATTCCACCTGTTTGCCAATCTCATATGATTCCTGGACCTGCTGAATAAAGGTTTCCACCTCAGCTCTAGGCCCACAAATGAGTTGGTCATCTCCATGCCACACAAAGAACAGCAGTCCAGAGGGGGTGGGTACAACAAAAAAGCATGGGTCCAGGTCATCATACGTGGCCTTGAGCTTTTTGAATACTTCCTCTGCTGAGTCTCTGAAAATTTTTGGGGCACTGACAAGCCCTTCCACCCCAATGTTGATGATAAGGTGGGGCTCATCAATGTAAGGTTTCCACACAGCTGGGGTGTCTACCACGTACACCTTCCCTTTCCACACAGATTCAGCCTTTTCTGGGTCCCCCCTGAGGAAGGCCCTTTTAATATCAGTGGCTTTGCAGACATAGTCTTGGCCTGCATTGAGGTTGTGGAGGAATAGGGAGAGCATGATCCTGAGTGAGGTTTGTTGCAGCCCAGGTGTGTATGTTTCCCCTTTTGGCAGTGTGGATGTCCCCTTTAATTCTGTGACACATGGTCTGGCATGGAAGATTGGGGAGCCCACTTTTTGTGGTTTTTGTTTGAGAACAAATTTTAATCTGAGCTTTTTGGCTCCCTCTGGCACGTCCCATGAAGGGGTGACAGGCGGTTTGTATTGAGGGTTTTTGGGGTTGGGCAGGACCCATTCCTGCCTGGCTTGGTGGACAATGGCCATCAGCCACTTGGTAAACCCTTTTTGTGTTTTGCATTCTTGTATGACGTGGGAGATTTGGTGGGGTGAGTGCATGGCTATGTCCCACTTACCCAGCCCAAAGGCTGAGGGATGGAGGAACTGGCTGTGCACTAACTTGTCCAGATCAGGGATCTCCCCTGGTGCATACTGAGTGTTGACTGCCTTGATGACAGCATCCATACCAGGGACAATACTGGAGAGAGGGATTTTAAAGTGGTCCAGAGGAACTGCACCCACCCCTGTGACACTGAGCTCATTAGCTGAGATAAGCACCCCAGGATAGGATACAAAAGGTTCCCCCAACAAGGTGTTACCAGAGTACCCCTCCACCACCTGGAAGGGTGTCTGAATACCAAGTATAGGGAGCATCACTTGTCCCACTACATCCAGTGAGCTTTGGCCTGAGAAATCCTGCACCCGTGCCCAAAATGAAGGTGCAATCTCAAGACCAGGGATGGCTTGTGCACTGATCACACTGACCTGTGCCTGAGTGTCTATTGCCAGGGTCCAGGGGTCCTGACTAGTGCACACAGCTGAGACTTTTGCCAACCCTGCGGCCACAGCAGCTTGTTGCTTATGTGACCTGTGTAATGCTTGCAAGGCGACTGCCAATTTGACCTCAGAGCGGGAGGTTGGCAGACAATTTCGTGCCTTGGGGCTGAGCTAATGCTTCCAACCCAGCTACCTCGTGCCTGGTTAAGCAATCCCCAGGTTGTGAAGTGGGCCTGGCTTCACTGAGGGTGGAAGGGTTCACAGAGGGTGCTGTGGTGCTGTCAACAGCAGTAATTGGTGGCTCAGAGCTACTGCTGGGCATGCTGGAGTTGCCAGATAGAAGTAGTGAGTCCATGCTTAAAGACTCTTCCCCAGGCACGTCTGCCATGGGAGAATAATACTTCTTAATTCTATGACAGCTCACCCTGTGACGCTTCCCATTGATATTGTGCTTGACCTCCACGGTCTTGCTGTTTTTGGTAAATCCACGGATGGTAACTGGACCTAGCCAAGTTCCAACCTTACCAAAGCTGTTTTCCTTGTAATAGAGAACTTGATCACCTTTTTGGAATACTGGCCTGGAATGGGTTTTATCTTTTTCTGCCAGTTTTGCTGAGGTTTGTGCACGTGCAGTGTTGTACAGTGCTATCACCTCTGGGGGATATACACCTGCCTGCAGGCCTGCTGGGATTACTTCACCCCACGTGGCATGCAAGACAGGTCTCATGTTTAGGGTTGTGCACATTTCATGACACCAGAGTGCCCTGTCACAATAGACCCCTGAAGTAGCATCCTTGGAAGGATTTTTGGCTAGTAGGGTTTTGACAGATCTGATGGTTCTTTCAATGACCCCCTGACCCTCATGATCTTCCAGCCCAGCAATCTCTATTGCTTCACACCCTTCCAGGTCAGTCAGACAAGAAAATTGTTGATCAAGCAAAATTCTGTCAACTGGGTAGAATCTGGGTAAAGCAATCATGAGTGCAACACGTAGCTGCCCTGCAGACATGCCAGGTAGGGGTTCCATTACTGTGAACCTGGACCATGAGTCTTTTAGGATCAGGTAGGGTTGGACATCTTTGTTGATGTGCATCACATCCCCCACTATCATGCCCCTATTGGTGGAAGGAGTTGCAGTATGCCATTTTTGAGGTTTGGGGCTATTGAACTGACATTCTTGACAGTGTTGTCTAGCCAGTTTTACTGCATTCCTGAGTTGTTTTCCCATGCTACTACCCCCAGCCGTCTGGCCAGTTCCTCAGCCACTGTTTCATGACCCATGGCTAGGTGCAGCTGATGAGCAAGCTCCTTGATATCTATGGAGTTGTCAACAGTAGGGGTTAGTGCTTTTATGTAAGGTTCCAGAACAGGGTGTTGGGAGGACAGTAAGGTTGCTGCCTCAAAATCAATTATGCCCTGGTTGCCATCCCCAATGGTAATGAGATCATCATCCTCAGAGTACATAAGGTGAGTGAACTCACATTGATTTGGGTAGCGAGGCCTGTTGCAACGGCTGCCTGGAGGCCCCAGGGGATGACGTGCGTGCCAGCAGCCCGGGCAGAGATCCACCCCGTTGGCCAGGGAGTCGTTGTTGGGGCAGTTGTGCCGTGCGTGCCCTCGTTGGAAGCACCTCAGGCACCTTATGGACCCCCCAGGGTTGCCAGGCTGGTTGTTGTTGTTGTTGTTGTTGTTTTGTCCCTGCTGGGACCGGTTCTGGCCCTGCTGGGACCTGTTGTTGTTGTTGTTTTGGCCCTGTTGGGACCTGTTGTTATTGTTGCCCTGCTGGGACCTGTTGTTGTTGTTGTTGTTGTTGTTGTTGTTGGGGTTGCCATGCAGGGGCACACGGTGCCACGTGTTGCCACGCCCCTGAGAGCCACTGCCCCCTTGGTGGGAGGACTTGTGGGTCTTGGGTGCCCCCCCTGGCTGGCCTGCCCCTTGCGTTTGTGGCCTTGGACACCCTGGACCTTGGGGTCCTGGGCCTGGGTTGCCAGTACCCAGGGGGTCCACTGCCTCCTCGATATAGAGCATGGCAGCTCTGAAGTTGTCCCAGAGGGACTTGAGGCCTGTAAGCAGGGTAGCCAGGACAGAAGGTTGCAAATTAGCTTTTGTTAGCCAGGTGTGGATGAGATACCTTGGTTGGAGCTTGAGAAGCTCAAGGTCTTTCTCAATCATTACCCTGTATGTTTTTGCATCCCCAGAGAGGTTATTCTTGTTCACCTTATATGCAGCAAGCCAGTTGAAACGTTCTACTGCTTCCATGTGGTTATTGGTAAGCACTAGCTGTTTCAGATCAGTGATAAAGGTAGGCCACTGTTCAATGGCTGCTTCAGGTGTCAGGGTACGTTCCTGATAGGTTTGAATCAATGCTCTGATTGCAGGAGATGATTGATGGAATGTGGAGGAGGCCCTGAGAGCCTTAAACTGATGTCTAAGGTTAAGACCTTCCATCCCATACTCCAAAGCAAAACAAATTGCTTAGCTTGTTCAACAGTGTGACCCTCAGGCAAGCCAGCAATATTGATTTTGGATTCCTTTTTATGAGGGTTAAACACACCTGTGAGAGGGGGGTTGGCCCTCAAGAAGCCGTCGGTTGCTTGTTGCAGGCGGGTGGGGTCCAGGTTGATGGTCCCCCGCTCATACCGCGACATCAGGGCGCGCAGGCCCTCGACAGTTTGCAGCTGGTTAGCTGTTAACTGCTGATCTTGCAACGAGGCCAGCTGGCCTGGAGAATGGCGAGCTGTTCCAGGACATCCCCGCTCCTTGGGGGGGCCTCAGCAGGCCTGTGGGTGCCTGTGGCACCTCTGCACCTCCCCCCAGGGCCTCCTGGGGTCCTGGCCACCCCCCTGGTTGGGAGGGGGCCCCAACCCACAGGGCGAACCTGGGGTGGTGGGGGAGGGGGAGGGGGGGTGGTGGCCCGGGGGAGCCCGGGGGGTCCGGGTAACCCCACTGGGTCCAGCCCCATCGGTGGAGGGGCGGGCAGGGGTGTCTGCCGCCGCTCTCCTCGCTGCCTCCTCCTGCATGAGACGCTTCATCTCCTTGCGTACCTCATGCTCCCGGAGGGCTGCCTGAAAGGCAGCCTCATCCTCGGGATGTCAGGGAGTGGTCTCCCATGATCATAGCAGGCCGGACAGGACAGTCCGCCTCTTTGCCCTTCCTCGGCCCAGGGCCAGCAGTCCCTCCTTGTACTGCAAGGGTTGGGGAGGAGAGGGTTTATTGCTGGTGGTTTCCAGCGGGGGGGCTTCTTCAGCTACCACCCCATGCTTGGCCAAGATGGCCTCCGTGACCCTGGCTTGGGTTATGGAGGACATTGCTTTAAAATGTGCTGACCGAGCAAGCTCGGCCAGGTCTTGACCATCCGAGTAAATGTACGTGACAGATGTCAGTACCCAGTATACGTAGTGTCCTGTCATTGGACGGTACTAGAGTATCCTAGATAGGGACCGTACTGCAGCGTGCATTGATCTGTGATCGCACGATGCAGTGACTAGACTGCTACCTGTCATCGTGTGGCCTCGGGCCAACGGTCTGCACCCAACGGTCACTGGCGGCGCAGCCAGTGAGAGGAACGTTGATAAAGGGTAAACCTATTTTCTAATGAACTCAAGCATTCACTGCTCATTGCTCACTGTGTTCTCAAGCAATATATCCCGTCGCAATCTAACTCATACCACTTGCGTCCCAGCTCAGGCGCCCGCCGGCACGTCCTATGGTGACCTTCCGCGGTCGCCGCAGGCTCGTTATTTGTTTCACACGGGTCGTACCACCATGGACGACCTATCCCCCGACTGGGGTTCGCACGAGGACGTGCGCGCCCCCGGGGAATGGGAGGGGTCCCATTCGCGCTTGCCACTCAGCCACGTGGTCCCGGCTCAGGGAATTTTTCACTTGCAGCCCATTGGGTCCCCCACCATTTTCTCGGAGTACGTATACCAAACCCTCGAGACTGAAGAGGAGGCGGATGCATACACCGTCACCTCCGTTCTGGAGACGCTGATCAGCCGATTCACCGTCACGGAAGCAGCAGCCCTGGAGGCGATCAGGTCGCACCCTCAGCAGATGGGCAAGCTCCCGTGCAAGTTCCAGGACGGACGACTCTATGTCATGGTGAGACCTGACTGCTGGCGCCTGTACGTCCCGGAGATATGTAGAGCGGCTCTGCTCCATGAGCTCCACGACTCCCTCACCGGTGGCCACCAAGGAATCCATCGCCTGCTGCCGCGGGCCCGAAAGAACTTCTACTGGCCAGGTATGCGGGAGTACATCGAGACGTATGTGCGCGAGTGTCCATCATGCCAGATCATGAAGTCCCGCAACACGGGGTCACAAGCGATCCCCAAGACGCTGCCTGACCCCATGGCGCCTTGGGACTCATTGATGATGGATTTTATTGGCCCCTTCCGGAAGACCAAGCACGGCAACAGCATGATCTTGGTTTTCTTGGACCGCCTGACGCGCATGTGTCACTTGGCCCCATGCCCGGCCGAGCTCACGGCTGAGGCTTGCGCTAAGTTGTATCTCCACCACGTGTTTCGGTACCACGGACTCAGCCGGCAATTCATATCGGACCGTGACAAGTTGTTCACGGCTCGCTTCTGGCAGGAGTTCTTTGAACGACTGGGCACCAAGGTGTCATTGGGGACAGCGTACCACAGCTCGTCCTCTCACCTGGTGGAGCGACTGAACCGCACAGTGCAAGAGACCATGCGACACTACACTGACGCGGTGGGAGGCAATTGGGAGGAGTTTCTGGGCTTGGTGGAATTCTCCTTGAACAACGCCCCCAGGCGGCCCATGGCTTCACGCCGTTCTTCCTCAACACTGGCAGGCACCCGCTTACGCCGACCGACCTTCTCACGAGCCCCGCTTTGGCAGAGAAAACGGTCCGGCGGGACACCCTGGAAGGGGTGGAGAAGCTGTTGGTTCAGATGCGTCAGGCCCATGACAGCGCGGTCAGGGGCTACCGAGCCGCAGCCGAGCGCTATATGGCGAGGACCGCTAGTCGCCTGGACGCGCGCACCCGTCGATTGAGGCAGGCGACTGGGTTCTGGTGGAAGGCCCCCGACTAGGACGTTTCTCCGAGAAGGTAGGAGGTGAGCTCAAGACCAAGCTCCGTCCTATGTTCCTGGGGCCTCACAAGGTCTTGGAGAAGCTGGGCGATGTGATGTTCAAGGTCGACATCCCAAGCTCCTGGAACACTTCTCCCAACTTCCACCGCGATCAACTCAAGTTGTATCACCAGAACTCCATCCAAGGTCGCCTCAATCCGCCGGCCCCCGTCGAATACAACCCCGAGACCGGTGAACAGGAAGACGAGGTGGCCGAGATTGTGGACCACCGGGACATCCAGCGCGGGAGAAGCAGACAGCGACAGTACCGAGTACGATGGCGTTTTACCCAGCACGACTATGAGGACTCATGGCGTACGGAGAACGAGCTAGGCGGATGTGAGCGCCTGCTACGGGAATACAAGAAGAGGTGTGCCCTACACTAGAGCATGAGTAGATAGTAAGAAAGGTGTTCATCATGCAGGGCCGTACAGGTCCAGGTAAGGTACGTAGGCAGCCGCCACGGGCTGCAGGACACGTATGTAGGGGACCAGCTGGGTCCTGCACGAGGTATGTACAGGTATGTCCATATTGACAGGGTAGGTGGGTATGTAGACAGCCGTACAGGCTTTCTTACAAGACGCTATGGTCCCGATACTGTTCCCGACGGGGTGCCCCTCACCTGGCGGTTGCAGATGGAGCCGTCGGGAGACGAGGACTCTTCGTTGTTCGCAGAAATGGTGGATATAGGGACGGATGACGATGGGCAGATAGGGCGGGCTCAGGCGGCTGCTGTGCCGTCTATCAGCCAGCCGCGACCCTCGACGCCTGGTGCCAGCGGCTCCCAGGAGCTGAAGGCTGCAAGAGGAGATTCGGCAGCGGGAGACCTCGTCCCGGGAGAATCAGGAATGTTACTATCCGAAGTGGCATGTCCCCGGTTATGACTCTGACGAGGTTCTATGGCGTCGCCGCAAGAGACATGGGCGGGCGGCATCGGACTTCGTTTCTAAACCCTATTGTCCTGACCGCGCCCCCGGTTCCAAGTCAGATCCGGTATCCGAGCTCAAGCTGTGTATCAGCAGACAGGTGGGGTGAGCTGGTGGCCGCAAGTTTGCTCAGTTGGCCAAGAGTTTGCTCACTTGGGTGCCAAACTCACAAAGTAACGTAAAATCAACGAAATAACTGCATACAATTAGCCTTTTGGCCTAGCCCATTCAATTATTCCGTCAACCCCCCCCCCCCCCCCCCCCCCCCTTATTCCCGCTGGTCTAGTACAAAAGCCTGAATTCCTGGCTGCCTGAGCTTGGGAGGCAGCCGTTGATTCTAAACAAATGCCATGCCAGTTGTAACAACTCCTTGGAATAATTTCAGTGAAACAAGTAATAATTCATGCAAGCTCACACCATTTGCAGCTGAGTCATGATACATATTGTAAGCACTTTTGTAGTGCCATTCTTAATGTTCCTTTAATTTGCAGTTTGCCATGCCCATTAATATTCCCCCCATGCCCGGCCCCATGCCTGCCATTCCCCCATACCCCCCATGCCCCCCATGCCCCCCATGCCCCCATGCCCCCCATTCCCCCATGCCTGGCATGCCTGGCATGCCCATGCCCATGCCCATGCCCATGCCCATGCCCATGCCCATGCCCATGCCCAAGCCCATGCCCATGCCCATGCCCATGCCCATGCCCATGCCCATGCCCAAGCCCAAGCCCATGCCCATGCCCATGCCCATGCCCATGCCCATGCCCATGCCCATGCCCATGCCCATGCCCATGCCCATGCCCATGCCCATGCCCATGCCCATGCCCATGCTGCCCATCATGCCCATGCCCATGCCCATGCCCATGCCCATGCCACCCATGCTGCCCATGCCGCCCATGCCACCCATTCCCGTGCCGTTCATACCCATGCCAACCATACTCGTGCCATCTGTGCCCATGCTATTCATGCCCTGCATGCCAAACATGCCCATGTTGGCATCCTGCGTGCCAGTGCAGCCCATGCCCTTGCCCTCGCTACCCTTGCCCTTGCCCATGATGTCGTCGCCCATGCCACCAAGTGAGTCTTCTGATTTAGGCTTTTTTGTAGGCTTGGATTGCGTCTCTGTGTTCGTAAGATCCACGAATGCTTTTCTATCCTTGCGGGCATGCTTGGCAGTTGGCAGTTCCGGTGTGAGTGAAGCACGCTTGGCAGGCGATTCTGGCACGAGGGATGCACGCCTGTGGGCAGCCGGCTTTCCTGGCGTGAGTGATGCACGCCTGGCAGCTGGAGATGCTGGCACAGGTGATGCCAGCTTGGGCACCTTTGCAGGGCGAGAAGACTGCCATCCCGGTGCCTCATCGAAAGGAAAAGGGGCTGAATCATTGCCCACACGGCAGAACGCAGCCGGATACTTGGAGAACTGCTGCACATCAAGCGTGGCCAAGAGACCTTCACCATTTGCCAAGGTGGCATCCCTAGCTGGCCCAGGTGGCATCGCGTAGGGCTTGCCGTTTCCGTCAAGAGCTTGGGTGAAAGGCATGCCTTTGCCATCAAGGGGCAGCTTGACAAACACCACAGGGGTCATTACATCAATGATGGGGCGCTGACTCGAGCGTTGCTTAAGGCCCTTCAGGTTGGAGACTGTGGTTTTGGCCATGAAGAAGCCTGCACCTTCAACCACTGAAACGACTACGTATGTCGCTTGGGGTCGTGCACTTGCAAAGATGGAGCCGCGCTCGATGGTAGGTGCTGTCCCAGAACAATCCTGGTTGATGTCAGCTGAACGCAGCAGTGCATCACCCGCAGCCACTCCCTGGCCACTGCCATGGGCATGTTGATGGCCATGTTCATTGCCCTTGGCATCGCCGTGGGCATGGCCATGGTCACTGGCATCGGCATCGGTTTGACCATCAACGTGATCGCCGACACCATCGACCTTGGTGTCGGCATCTCTGTCGCCTTGTTCAGATCCGGCACATCCCTGTAACAAGTAACGCGTTCCGGCAGCACCAATGAATGATTGCACATAATGCATGAATGCACATACGTCATGCACATATAAACATGCAGCAACAAAGAAACATGTCGAAAGCTGCCCCCCGCAATTTACAAATTTGCAAAACAGCCACTAACTAAAGTCGCCACGATGTCGTGATTTCATACTATGCCGTTCTTTACCTGATTTCTCGTTTCATGGGACGTATCGGATGCCTTCCCATCTTGCTGCTGATTTGCGACGCCATCGGCATCACCATCGCCGTCGCTATCCCCATCGCTATCACCGTCGCTATCACCATCGCACTTGGCATAGACATCGCCGTCGCCTCCCTCATCTCCAGCACATCCCTGTGCAACCCGCGTGGTGGCAGCACCGCAGAGATTGAAGTGCAAAAAGGAATCACTAACTGAAGGATGCTGCGCTAAAGAAACCTGCGAGTTCCCGCGAATGCATGACCGCTATATACCGCAAAACGAAAGTCCGCAGCAGGCAGCCTGTCCTGATTTCAAAAATACTTCGCCCTGTACCTGCTTTCTGGTGCCCTTGAATACATTGGTCGCCGTCCCGGCTTGCTCCTTAGTTGTCATGGGCTTCATTTTCCCACTTAAAACGGCACGGTCCAGTTCGTTAAGGTCAGTTCCTTCCAATATGGCCATGTCCCCAGCTAGAAGGGCCCTATCCTCAGCCTCCTCAGCATCTTCTTCCCCATCAGAGTGGGCTTCTTTGTCATCAGCAGCCCTCTTGTCGATTCCTTTCGCGCTATCAGGCTGATTGCCCAGGTCATTCGGAGCGACTTTCCTGGCGACCTTCGTATCGCCGCAGCATTCCTTGCACAGAATTGTCTGTCCAAAACCCTCTTCTCCCACGCCGACACCACAAAAAACATGCATCCACTTGCCGCACGTGCACTTGTGGACTGGGCCAACCATGTTTTCGCAACCACCCCCGCATAATTGCATGGTTTCGGTGCCCATTGTGTCAGCCATTTCCGCTTGTTCTCACCCACCGATCTCACCTTAAAACGTGTTCAACAGTTGCTTTCACCTGTTTGAATTCAAAGTGCAGTGCAGTCCGTTAAACCCAAAATGCCGAGCACGCATAAAATGCCTCGCTACAACGGTAGTTGCGACTGATGCGCGGCTGTTCAGAAAGGACGGAGAATCCAAAAGTGCCTAGGCAAATCTAAAAATGCCTAGGCATTTTTATTGCGACCAATTCGTTGCTGTTCAGATCTAGTTCACGGAAAAAATGCCTAGGCATTTTTAGATTTGAGATCTAGTCCTGCCTAGGCGAATCCAAAAGTGCCTAGGCATTTTTCGATTTGCCGTAGTTCCTGAACAAGCCGCGCGTTGCGCGCCGAAAGTTTGCTCACTTGAATGCCTTGGCCAACTGAGCAAACTCGCGGCCACCGACTCGGTTCCTGATCGAGGTGGATTGGAGGACAACCTCGGTCGAGGGCCAGGTGGTGGCCGTGGCATGGGAGCAGCATCCGCCACTCTGTGCTTGCGGCGACTGCCAGGACGTTCTGGAGGCTCTAATCGCGTACCCCCGCCTGGCGCTGCTACTGATCCCTGAACGCGTTCGCAACCGATTGCCGGACGCGTTTAGGAGAGTTACCCTACGAGGCGCGCTCTGCACGGGGTGCTGGGAGTGGTCCTTGCGGGAGGCGTGCCGGAGGATCTGGAAGATGGATGAGGCGGAGGGAGATGACCCCGAAGGCGAGGGTGACAGGCAGCTGGCTGACGACGAGTGGGATGACGACCTGCCACGGGTCCGCCGTGACGATCCTGAGGAGGATGGTGTCCCTTGGGCGGCGCAGGTCGGTACACGGCCGCCCCGCCGCCTCATTGTGTACAACCGTGAGGCGGTGATGGCTCGCCCCAGGAGGTTCCCTACTAAGGGGCGTCCTCGGGGTCGACCAAGTGTGGTGGTGGCCCCGCGGGACAGATCCGGGGAGAGACAAGGTGAGAGCCGCCCTGCCCCGCGTCACGAGCGTGGCGGACAATCGGCACGTCATGAAACGCCACGCGATTCTATCCGACGGCGCGACGAGCGTGGCGATTGGTGGGAAGCACGTCGGGACTCGGCACAGGACTTGTACCACGCTCACGGGGCGCGGGAGAGACGCCGGCACACGTCACGGGAATCTCGTCAGCAAGAAGAGCTGCGGGAGTCACGCCGGCGCGAGGCGCGACAGGCGCCGTTCCACCCCAGGGACAATCACGGTTCCCTGGACCGTGTCGAGCACACCGGTTCAGCTTCGAACTTGACAGGGGCGGCCGCTGGGCCCGGACAACCCGGCCGCGCTCGGGAACGCGAACGGTCACCCGTTCGAGGTGCCAACGACCGACCGCTGCGTCAGCAGGGCGCGGCCCTTATCCCCGCGCCCGCACCAGAGCAGCCTTTACCGGCCCTTGCTCCCCAGCCTGCACCAGCGCAGCCTCAACCTGTCCTGGCCCGCTCCGCAGAGACGCCGGTACAGGAGATCGCTCCGCGTCGGGACGTGATACCGGCCCAGGAATGGGTACGGGGCACGTATGCCCGTAATCGGGTCATTGTCCCCTTGCATCCGGTGGCTGGCTTCGTGGTCGACATTGACGTGGGATACCCACGCCCGAGCCTTCCCCCGCCATCCGGGTTTTACTACCCCGCGAGCCTGCGCTTCCGTGGGGGCTTCAGCGTGCTTATTCAGCGAGAAGGCACCTTCGACTCGGTCAGCTTTCTCCTGCACGCACATGTGCCGGCGCCGGTGCCATCTGAGTCCCGCTACGAGCCGGTGATAGTAGGGACTACCGCCACGTACGATCTGCACCCGCCGCCTCTGCCGCAATACCGCGCTGAGCACCACTTGCGACGGATTGCGTATCCCAAGCTCATGCCTATCCCGGGAGCTATCTACATGCGGAAGCAGCTCCCTGAGATTGCGGCAGCTCCGGGGTTCTACTGCGAGAGCGAGAAGGCCCAGAAGGAGCTGTTGCTCATGGCTGCCGGGTACTTCGCGGAAACTGGGTGCGGGGAGGTCGATGTGGAGCAGGGGTTCATCAGGTTCACCCGGCTCCCCTACATGGCGGCCTTCCTGTTGTACTGGCCGCCGGATGTGTGGATTGAGAAGTCCACGCTGCGTCAGCAGACGCGCAATGACTACCAGGTGGCGTTCGACGCCGACGTGGTCGCGGCTCCCCTTGGCAAGATCCCGGAGATCATGACTGAGCACGGCTACAACGCGTTGCGGCGGCATCGCGCGCAGCAGGGATTCCAGTAATTTTCCGGGAGATTGGCCGGAGAGTGCTGGGACGAAGGAGTATTTGACAACTATCAAGGTGTTGTCCCTGCGAGACAACACCGAGAAGAACTGGCTACTGCTCCGCTGGCGAACAGGGATCGGGACATAGTATTCTCATAGTTGGTGTATTATATGCATGTATGACGATGGGTTCTCGCTGGTACACAGCACCCCGTTGTTATGATTGTGTTTTGGTTTTCTTTTGAATTTTCCATGTTTGTGGTGTCGTTGTTTGAGGTGCGCCCCCGGGCGATTGGACGATAGCCATCGTCCCCCGGGGAGGGGGAGGAGTGTTACGGCCCTAACCCATGTTTGGGCGTAACAATTCCTAAAATAAATTAGTTTGGTCAGTCGAAAGTCATTTTGATATTGTTTGAGACTTTCGATAGTTATTATGTTAGATTCGGGGACTTGGCCGAGTTATTCCATCACCCGGCCCAGGTACCCGTGGCTTTGCTTTCGGTTTGGTGTGTTACTGGTCTGTACCCGGGACTGCCAGGTACCGGGTGCCAGACTGGCGGATACTATGTACATCTACGGCTGATATTAATTGCAGGCTGCGCTAGAGGTTCGGCCCCCAGCCGACCCGCTGGCATGCACGCCGTCTTGGACAAATGTCGTAGGTGACAATGGCTTCCTATCTTTGGTTTGGAATGAAATCGACTTGAGTAAAACTCGTCTGCCGAACCAGGGGTCAAATCTGGGCTGCACTAACGCCCTTCGTGCATTCCATGTATATGCATAATTTATCTAGTTGTGCATTCAGGGCCTAGCTAGTAATTCCGCGTACTATAGCTAGAATTCAGGGCTACATTCACGTAGTCCGGGCGGATAGCAGATTCCGAGTTTATTCAGGCGTAACCCACGCTAGACTAGGGTCTTAATCAGAGCCACTGGGGCGGCTCGTAACACCCGGGTTCAATTCCCGGCGGGGAAGTTTTTGCCGCAAACTAGTTACATTACATGTCGCTCTTTTGTTGGCTCCGCCATTTAATCACTTGCTGTGCAAGACATAGTGAAGTATCCGGGGGCAGCATTTCGTTACGCTTTCTTCCACATGTGTTGGGCGCAACCTTGTCATGACCATCTTATCGTCTCTTCGAGAAAGTCGCGCTATACTGCAGCTTGGTGAGTCTCGTGCGTTGCCGATCTTCATCGAAATTCATGAAGGCCTTTTTGTCTTCTGGGCCGCTCTCTGGGCGCTGTTCATTGCTTCGCGCTCGCGTACCCACCCCCTGATCCATTGCTGTCATCCGCACGCCGGTTGTATGGGGGGTCGACCACCTCGGCGCGCACGATCAACACGGCATTACCCCGCCATGTCCACTGCAGACCGGCGTCTTGCAAGGTTGCCACCCATCACCGTTCGTTATTGTAGTGGATTATGTTTTGCGCCAGGCACGTGCCCGCTTTGCTCGGCATGATGACCGCGAACCTGGCCTGCTGATTAAGAATGAGCATGGGGAGGGGAGGCCGATGAACCAGCAGAATTAACTCGCTAACCTCATCTATGTTGATAACATCACGCTCATTGAGAAGTCGGAGTCTGCCCAACTCTGGCGGGAGTCTCGACTGCCTGACGCTCGAGGCCCGTGCTGTTGGTCTAGATTTTAGCCCCCAAAGGGAGGCCATGGTCCTTGGCCTGGCCGGCCCCCCGCCTGAGCTCCGCCTGTTAGACTACACCAGGTTGAACTTCCCCGCTTCATGCCGCTTCAAGCTGCTCGGCAGTTGGCTTCCCGCCTGCGAGGACGACATGACGACCCGGACCGGCATGGCGTGGCGGCAACTCGACGAGCACCGTCGCTGATGGAGCAACCCCGCTCTGCCCCGGCTTTTCAAGCGCGACTTGTTCAAGGTGGTCGTAACTCTGACAATACTGACCTGCGGCGCCGAGACGTGGACGCTGACGCAGGAGCCGGAGAAACGACTCGACGGCACCGTCACCAAGATGCTGCGCACGATCTTTGGTTTGCACATAAGCAATGAGAACTTGTACGCTGATTTACCATATGTTTGCCACATTCTTGCTAGGCACACGCGTCTGGGCCTAGCCGGGCACATCGCCCGCACAGATCAGGTAGATACATCACATGTAGACTAGCTGGCACCAAGCCCGCCCAACCTGGATGTTATGTCCTCACGTGGCATGCCCCAGGCCGCGTGCGGCAGGCCGCCACCCGTGGACTTGCCGCGATAGGCTATGTAGGCATGCACAAGTGCTACCCTCGACGGGGCGGGCTCATGCATGGGGAAACCCTTGGTTTGTCCGTAATATGGTGGGGGCAGATGAGGCGTAAAGATAGTTGGCAGACAGCAATGAAGGCCACCACATCCTCCAGTTGGTGGGGCCTCCGCGTGTGAGTGCGGTGTGACTACTAAGTTGGGCATGTGCATAGCGATTCGGGCCGTGGTGCCCGCAGCCATGCAACTAGGAACTAGACATATAGCTACCTCCATCCAACCCATCCCATGTTCATTTCCCTGAGGACTTATGCTCACATGACGCAGTTACAAGTAAATCATTTTGCTATGTCGAAGCTCATTCATTTTGCTATGTCGAAGCTCATTCATTTTGCTATGTCGAAGCTTTACTGCACCCATAATGTAGTAATTGCTAGACTCTCCTAGTGAGCAGTTTTATTGAACCTGCATGTGGCCTGCCTTTCACAGCAACGAGAGAAGGCCGGGTGGGTCCCCTTCTTGCTGTGCATCAAACAGGGATTAATTAATTAATTAATAGACACGTGACTGCGTCACGTGAGCATAAGTACTGAGTGGGAGGGGAACATGGGATGGAAACGAGCCACGAGCCACGAGGTAGCCATGGCTGACGGCGGAGCTCATAACTTTCACGTTTGGGCACCGAGGTCAGCTGTGAATATCACAATCGCTTCGTCTTGCTAAGACGCACACGCTGATATAATTTTCCGAAGCTATTACGCAATATATGGCGAGCAAACGCTCCTCAGCCCTGAAAATACGTCTGCAGCTCCGGCTGCAGCTTTGCCCTCCGGCCCAGAAGGCAGCGGCGCCACTACATAGCCAAGCCCAAGTGGTTGCCCAACCCCCTCCCGGGCTCGCCTCGCCCGCAGCGTCGCCTGATCGAGCCCAAGCGCAGTCACCCTGCCGAGCCGACCTGGGAAGCGCTCGACTTTGACGCCAGCCAGCCCGGCCGGCTTTTTTGACAAGCTCAACGAAGACCGCACCCTGAGCTGCGTGTTCTGGGGATCACACGCCTCGCTTACCGAACTGTGCAAACATCTCTTCCACGAGGGTCGCCTCGTCGATTCCTGCCTTCGGGCGCCCATACGAATACATCCTCACCGCCCCCCGCCCCAGTTGCAAGCTGCAGACATACGCCCTCTTCTCCCTCCTTGGACGCTCCATCGGGGAGCTCTGGCCCCCCAAGCCCATCACCACCACCTTGACTGAATCCTCCATCCGCTCCCTCCTTCAGGAGGCCCTCGAGCAGCACGTGCCCCCCCTCGCTGCAGATGTGGCGGCCATGGGCAGCACGCTGGCTGCCGAGCTCCCCCTCGATCCTCTCCACCATCTCCACCACCTCCTCCACCCTCCTCGCATCCTCCACCGCCACCACCCCCACCTCCGACGCCATCACCGCGGGCATGCAGCTCTGCGACATCGACCAGCGCCTCAAGGACAACGCCATCGCCATCGAGGTCCTGCAAAACACCGCAGGCCTCACCGCCCAGGCGGTGAAGGACATTGCCGCCAAGCCAGCCCCCGCTGGCCCGGCTGGCGCTGCTCCTTCCACCCAGACCTGGGCGGATGTGCTTAAGCAACACACCACCTCCACCGTCGCTGCACAGCTCCAGCAGCAGACGCTCGACCTCCGTGAGGAGGCCGAGCTCGCCAAGCGCACTGGCCTCAACGTCATCATCAAGAACTTCGACCTGGTGGAAGGTGAGAATTCCGATCTTGAAGCTCGCAGGTGCGTTTGAGAGAGAAATCCTTGGTTGCATGGGCCTTACTGGTGAGATTGAGCTGGTCGCCCACCGTCTTCCCTGCGCGCGGGGTAAGGCGGGGGCGCCTCCGCTTCTTCTCACCTTTAAGAGCCCGGCGGACAAGATTTCCGTTTCTCAGACGCCGCAAGCGGCTCGAGAAGACTTTCTTCACCCTGGACGATGACTTGACCCTGGCACAGCAACACCGGCGACGGGAGCTATGGCCGACCTACCTCCAGCTCCGGCAGACCGCGGCGGGGAAGCCGGTGTACTGGAAGGGGGCGGCCACCTACGTCGGCCACAAGCCCTGGCACGCGACCCCCGCGGCCCCAGCACCTCCATACAGCCCAGCTTGGGGGAATTAATTAATTAATTAATTAATAGACACGTGACTGCGTCACGTGAGCATAAGTCCTCAGTGGGAGGGGAACATATGGGATGGAATGGATGGTGTAAGCTATCTAGGGCCTAGTTACAGGGGTGTGGGCACCGCAGCCCGAATCGCTATGAGTGCCATGCATACGCGGTCACACGCGGAGCCCCCACACACTTGGGGGTGGTCTCCTTCATCACTACTTGCCATCTATCCTTGCGTATACCGGCATCTGCCTCCATATTACAGACAAACCAGGAGGCTGCCCGGGTGTGAGCCCGTCACGTATAGTGTAGCACATGTCCATGCCGAGTCTATCACGAAAAGTCCACGGGGAATACAGCAGTTGTAGTGTAGAATAGTAAGGCCTAGCCGCGTAGCGTGGCCTTGTACATGTACGCCTATTATGGTCGCCCTACCAGCTGATGCCTTATTAGCATTATTTAACCATGTACATGCATGTGTGCCTATGATGTGCCATACACCAGATGACGCCTAGCTTTATTTAGCTATGTTGTGCCCACGCAGAGAGCTGCTCTCTGCTGAGATGCCACACTCTAGCCATTGTCTAGCCATGCTGATCTTCCCCCCTCCGTCGGCCCTTCGGTGCCTGAATACAGTGGTGGGCAGGTGCCCTTAGTGCACCCAGAGTAGGTGGCAGTTTACATTCCACCACCTGCAGGAAGTAGCCAAGAGTGTATTAACCCAAGGCCATATGCCCCTTCTCAGGGCTATGTGAGCACTACATACACTCCCAACGGAGTTATGTTACTAATTAATTAATTAATTAATTAATTATTTATTTAATTAATTAATTAATTAATTAATGGGATCGATGGAATGGATGATAGAAGCTATATACCGGTCCTAGTCACAGGGTTGTGGGCACCACGGCCCGAATCGCTGTGAATGCCAAACGCGGTCACCACGGAGCCCCCACAGACTTCCAGGGGTGGTCTCCTTCATCACTACTTGCCATCTATCCTTGCGTACCATCTGCCTCCATATTACAGACAAACCAGGAGGCTGCCCGGGCGTGAGCCCGTCACGCCAAGGGCACAGCACATGTCCATGCCGATCGAGTCTATCACGAAAAGTCCACGGGTGGCGGCCCTGCCGCGCGCGGCCTGGGGCACGCCACGTGAGGACATAACGCCCAGGCTGGGCGGGCTTGGTGCCAGCTAGCTAGTCTATCTGATGTGTCTACCTGATCTGTGCGGGCCAGGTGCCCGGCTAGGCCCAGGCACCTGTGCCTAAGAATGTGGGAAACATAGGGAAAATCAGCGTACAAATCCTCATTACTAATGTGCAAACCAAAGGGGATGTTAAGGGCCTTGCGCAGCATCTTGGTACGTGACGTTGCCGTCGAGTCGTTGCTTCAGCTCCTGCGTCAGTGTCAGGTCTCGGGGCCGTAGATCAGGATTGTCAAACAGGGATGAAAGGCACCTACTCAAAAGTTGGTACCCCATGACTCTCCCAACGCAGGCGTGTAAAGTGAATGAATGAATGCACGAAGCAATAATTTTATTGCTAACGGGTAGCTATGTTTGTAAAAGAAATGCAAAGAGCATGCTCTATTCCCACCAAGATGCTTTGCTGCGCAGACTTCAATCTCGCCTTTGACAACGAGATGGACTGATCATTTCGAGCATTTGTGGCCTCTGTCCATGAGCCCTGGCTGGGTGTACCCGCAAGTCGAGTGCTCGCTGCTGCCAAACCAAAACCAATTTGACCATGGACCACGCCGCGAAAATCATTCTCCACAACAGGGCAATCCAGCGCATGCCACGCCACGTGGCCATCCGGCCGTACCAACACGGCGCCGTTGGCACTGAACCCACTGATGCCTTCCCACGACCCTTGCGTGTCCTCTGCTAGAAACCACTCAAACCGGGATGGGCCCCAGGTGGCTGCCCCATTTGGGATACCTTTCTCCTGCACTAGCCGGCTGGGCACTGCCTTAGCTCCAGGCACAGCGAAGGAGTCAAGGTGATGCGAGGGTGATGGCATAGGGACACTGCCCGCAGGTAGCCCATGTCCTTGTTCTCGCTGCCGCCACCTCGCAAGAACATCATGACCCTGGGGAGCGACAAGCACGGCACGCAGCGTCGCGCCACGTGGCAGCGCGGGGGCAACCGCCATCGCGGCCTGGAGCCACACGCGGCCCGCGTCCTTGTGTGCCGACGCAAGCAGAAGCAATGGCGGTGCTCGAGGGGCCGGCCCTGTCCCTGG
Source organism: Mesostigma viride (assembly GCA_009746045.1). Lineage (NCBI taxonomy): Eukaryota > Viridiplantae > Streptophyta > Mesostigmatophyceae > Mesostigmatales > Mesostigmataceae > Mesostigma > Mesostigma viride. The sequence goes on from RPFO01000406.1 coordinate 313,918, forward strand.
CTGGCCGCTTCCCTCTGCCATGTCAAACTCCGGGTCCAGCAGGTCAAGTGTCGATACGATGCGATCAGCCCATGATGGACACTCATCGCGGCTGCAGTTGCTCCCTTCACTCCCATAGTCCAGCCCATGACTTGGCTCACGGTCTGCACCTTGGTTTGGCCCACGGTTCGCTCCATGTTTTGGGCTATCGTCTTGGCCCTGGTCTGGCCCATGGTCGAGTGCACTCGTATGGTCTCTGCCTTGGTGTGCCGGACGGTCAGGGCCTTGGCTTGGATCATGGTTTGGGCCACAGTCTTGGACATGGTGGGCCCTCCGGTCGCCAGAAGCGTCCTTCACTGAGGCGATACGGAGCCACCGGTGGGGCAGGCGGCACCCTGGCCACAACCCAGGGAGGTAATCGGACCGCTTGGCCTGGAGGAGTGCCGGTCCTGCCGCCTCGGCGTGGTTCCCAGGCGCACGTCCCTGCTGGGTGGGTCCACCACTGGCCAGCAGGGCACCCTGGGTGTACCTGTGGGCGATTGGCACGAGGGTGCGGGCCAGCAAAAACACCAACACGTTCAATGGGATCCCATCACATGCGGACACACCAACAAGTGACAAGTATACGGACACACCAACAAGTGACAAGTAGAATACCGGCAAACCCACTGCCCATGATTGGATTCAGGCCCCCGCTTCCCCTCCTTCCCCCCCTCCCCTTCCTCGATGGTCACTGTAACCGGACACGTGTTTAATGCACCACCGCCACAAATAGGTAAACCCCCAGTCAAAAACAAGCACATCACCCACCGACAGCATTCGTTGGAACATGGTCCCCAGCAGCTGCCACGAACGGCACTCACTGCGCGCCGAGGTCCCCCCACGAGTGTCCACAAGACGAGAGTATGTGAAACGAGGGCATGCGATTGGTTGAACACAGTCACCTACGCGATACCGTCTGCACATGTGAAACCAAATCACTCCTCAACCCATCCGTGGTCCCATGGGGGCCATCCACTGCACGCCCACGCGGTCACCCGGGAGATTTCCGGCTTTGCACGGCACCCCCCTATTGAAAGGGGTTGGCTGTGATAATGATGATACGAGGCACCCCCCTATTGCAAGGGGTTGGCTGTGATAATGATGATACGAGGCTCAGGGGTAGTAGCAGCAGTCGGACACGACCAGGCTCATTGCAGGTGACCCCCTGCTGGGGGGGAGGATTCCTCAGTTCCACAACCACCATTCGAAACAAACCCCCACGGGCACGGCACTGACCGCGCGCCGAGGTCTTCGCTCGGGTAGAGCAGCCGCAGGGACTGGCCGTCATCCAGCGCCGCCTGCACCGCCGCCTGCCGGTGCTTGAGTACCGAGTCCAGCGCGAGGGGGTGCAGCTGGGAACGGCCCAGCAGGAGCGCGGTGAGGAACGCGGCACGGCGGGCAGGGGTGGGGAGTAGGGAGGCCGGTGGCTGGGACATGTGGCGCACCAGTTGCCTGCGGCAAGGGCAGGCACGATCGAGGAGGGCGTGTCCACGTTGGCAGAGGGTGAGACCAGGTCGCTGGAGGGTGAGACGAGGGTTGGTGACAGATGCTTTAGATGCTTTAGGCATGATTGTGCATGCCCTGTGCTTCCGATTTTCAGACATGATTGTGGCGCATGAGCTGCCTGCGTGTGGACACCCCAGGGTTTACCCGCGATGCATCATCGTGCCCCGTGATGCAGAATGTTTTGTGGTCAGGCATGCTCTTTACAGAAGGCGGCATGATTAGATGAGGAGATCGTTAATGGTAGAGGGCATGCCAACGTTATCGCGAGCCAAAGCCATTAATAAGCCACAAGCCATTAATAAGCCCATTGGTGGGTTGCCAAGTGAAGCCATGGGCAATGTACAGCCTGAGCAGGCAGACGCTACGTGAAGGGTGCTGACATGACATTAGCACGAAAGTGCCACCATGCCCACTTTTCGCCAGATACGTTTTTCTTTCAGAACATGAAAGTAGCTGCATGCGTGAGCCCACACTGGAGCCCAGGCGCATTTCCTAGACCTGCTCGCTATAACATCACACGGCACACGGCAAACAGTTGTAATAGGCCCCTTGCGCCCTCATGGCTGCGTAAGCAATCGATCAGGTGGAGGAAGCACATGCCAATTTGCAGCCTTTGGCTACTCCAGGTCCATGCCAATATGTGGCGTTCCCACCAACCCGGCATCTCTAAGTCTGAAGTGGTGGCTCCACCCCTCCACCTGAGATTGTGGGCCCGGCTCACCACGCGTGGCATCTCTGGAAAGCTAGGATGTTCAGCGGGGATGTTCCGCAGGGTCCCTTACCATCCACCCATCCCAACTCCACGCCATCCTATCATTAAAGAGGACAGTGCCGTGCATTCTATCATTATAGAGGGCGCATCGCTCATGAATAGTGTGCCAGTGCACCGCGGGACGTCGCATTTATCTCAGGCCCAAATAAGTCCCCACCCCCACTTGTCATCCCGCCCGCCACGCGTGAGACCCCCTTTACTGGCCCCCCCGATAATTTCCCCCCCCTCCCCCCCCGATAATCCCCCCCACAACATTACCCACTGTTCCCGTCCCCCCCCACGGCCGATGGCAGTACCTGACCGGTAGAGGTACCTTATTATTCACACTACCTGACCAGTAGAGGTACCTTATTATTCACAGTACCTGACCAGTAGAGGTACCTTATTATTCACAGTACCTGACCAGTAGAGGTACCTTACTATTCACAGTACCTGACCAGTAGAGGTACCTTATTATTCACAGTACCTGACCAGTAGAGGTACCTTATTATTCACACTACCTGACCAGTAGAGGTACCTTATTATTCACAGTACCTGACCAGTAGAGGTACCTTATTATTCACAGTACCTGACCGGTAGAGGTACCTTATTATTCACAGTACCTGACCAGTAGAGGTACCTTATTATTCACAGTACCTGACCAGTAGAGGTACCTTATTATTCACAGTACCTGACCAGTAGAGGTACCTTATTATTCACACTACCTGACCAGTAGAGGTACCTTATAATTCACAGTACCTGACCGGTAGACATATAGAGAGGTAATGGAATACAATAAACCTACCGGGCGTGCTCCGGGTCAATACCCAGGCAGCGGGGCACGCTCATCGCGGCATAAAAGTTGTCCACGCTCAGTGCCGCGTTGGCCTCCGCCACCTGGCGCACAGGACAGGGCGGCACGATCCGGGTACCACTAACAATAGCGTATCGTTACTCGATTATGAGAAAGAGAGAGAGAGGGGATGAGGGCGGGGGGAGGGGGAGGGGCGCCAGGGGGCGAGCGCCGAATTGGCCTCCGCCACCTGGTGGGGGTCAATTAAGGTGGCATGATCCGGGTAATATTTATAAGGTTTTCGTTGAAGGGTTTGATTTGGAGGGGGCATTGGGGGCCAGTATCCGGATGAGTCATAAGATCAACAACGATAATATAACTAGACGAGAGAGACCTGGCACACGGGCGAGGATTTGCACAACAGTGTTGCAATTCACCAGACATGCTACGCATGCGCACTAAGCGATCATGAGCAGACGCACATAAAAAAGCCAAGAAACGAGCAACGGATGGCTTGCTATCAGGGCGCTAGTCTCGGTACAGGTGACCCCCGCGTGTCGAGCAATGCAACTCATCCCTTCTGGAATCCAACTCATCGCTCCTGGCATCCGGCGGCTGTGACACGTTGCCAACTACATTGTCTAACCATGGCGTACCGGCTGTCGCTCCTGGTGGTACGTCTTCAGCAGCGCTGGGGGGGAAACTCCTCGGTGCAACATGGCCAGCTTCCAGGCCAGGTTGTGCGCGTCTTGAAGGCCCGTGTTCATGCCTGCGAGGGGGGGACATCACGCCAACTGGCGGGTGGGTGGTGAGCGCGCGCAGCCCAAGCGAGGGCAGACACCCGTGCTCAAATGCGCACACGCACACCCATGCACACATAGGCAGCGTGCAGATGTGGACTTTGTAGAAGCCGCTACACAATGGTATTGCGGCCATGGATTCGCTCCCACAGAGGTATAGCCGCTCCCTGACGCATGGGGCACTATCCATGGCAGGCACTGCCCTGATCATGCGACCTGCGATTTCTTTTCAGCGAACCGAGGCGGCGATAAGGGGTCTTATAGCCGTAGCTGCGATAAGGGGTCTTATAGCCGTAGCTGTGATAAGGGATCTTATCGCCGTAGCTGCGATAAGGGATCTAATAGCCGTAGCTGTGATGAGGGGTCTTATAGCCGTAGCTGTGATAAGGGATCTTATCGCCGTAGCTGTGATAAGGGATCTTATAGCCGTAGCTGTGATTAGGGACCTTATGGCCGTAGCTGTGATAAGGGGTCTTATAACCGTAGCTGTGATAAGGGATCTTATAGCCGTAGCTGTGATAAGGGATCTTATCGCCGTAGCTGTGATAAGGGATCTTATAGCCGTAGCTGTGATTAGGGACCTTATGGCCGTAGCTGTGATAAGGGGTCTTATAACCGTAGCTGTGATAAGGGATCTTATAGCCGTAGCTGTGATAAGGGATCTTATAGCCGTAGCTGTGATAAGGGATCTTATCGCCGTAGCTGTGATAAGGGATCTTATAGCCGTAGCTGTGATAAGGGGTCTTATAGCCGTAGCTGTGATAAGGGGTCTTATAGCCGTAGCTGTGATAAGGGATCTTATAGCCGTAGCTGCGATAAGCGGTCTTATAGCCGTAGCTGCGATAAGGGATCTTATAGCCGTAGCTGTGATAAGGGATCTTATAGCCGTAGCTGTGATAAGGGGTCTTATAGCCGTAGCTGTGATAAGGGGTCTTATAGCCGTAGCTGCGATAAGGGGTCTTATAGCCGTAGCTGTGATTAGGGACCTTATGGCCGTAGCTGTGATAAGGGGTCTTATAACCGTAGCTGTGATAAGGGATCTTATAGCCGTAGCTGTGATAAGGGATCTTATAGCCGTAGCTGTGATAAGGGATCTTATCGCCGTAGCTGTGATAAGGGATCTTATAGCCGTAGCTGTGATAAGGGATCTTATAGCCGTAGCTGTGATAAGGGATCTTATCACCGTAGCTGTGATAAGGGGTCTTACCACCGTAGCTGTGATAAGGGATCTTATAGCCGTAGCTGTGATAAGGGATCTTATCGCCGTAGCTGTGATAAGGGATCTTATAGCCGTAGCTGTGATTAGGGACCTTATGGCCGTAGCTGTGATAAGGGATCTTATAGCCGTAGCTGTGATTAGGGACCTTATGGCCGTAGCTGTGATAAGGGATCTTATCACCGTAGCTGTGATAAGGGATCTTATAGCCGTAGCTGCGATAAGGGGTCTTATAGCCGTAGCTGCGATAGGGATCTTATAGCCGTAGCTGCGATAAGGGATCTTATAGCCGTAGCTGCGATAAGGGGTCTTATAGCCGTAGCTGCGATAAGGGGTCTTATAGCCGTAGCTGTGATAAGGGGTCTTATAGCCGTAGCTGTGATAAGGGATCTTATAGCCGTAGCTGCGATAAGGGATCTTATAGCCGTAGCTGCGATAAGGGATCTTATAGCCGTAGCTGTGATAAGGGGTCTTATAGCCGTAGCTGTGATAAGGGGTCTTATAGCCGTAGCTGTGATAAGGGATCTTATAGCCGTAGCTGTGATAAGGGGTCTTATAGCCGTAGCTGCGATAAGGGATCTTATAGCCGTAGCTGTGATAAGGGGTCTTATAGCCGTAGCTGTGATAAGGGGTCTTATAGCCGTAGCTGTGATAAGGGATCTTATAGCCGTAGCTGTGATAAGGGATCTTATAGCCGTAGCTGTGATAAGGGATCTTATAGCCGTAGCTGTGATAAGGGATCTTATACCCGTAGCTGCGATAAGGGACCTTATGGCCGTAGCTGTGATGAGGGGTCTTATAGCCGTAGCTGTGATAAGGGATCTTATACCCGTAGCTGCGATAAGGGACCTTATGGCCGTAGCTGTGATGAGGGGTCTTATAGCCGTAGCTGTGATAAGGGATCTTACAGCCGTAGCTGCGATAAGGGGTCTTATAGCCGTAGCTGTGATAAGGGATCTTATAGCCGTAGCTGTGATAAGGGATCTTATAGCCGTAGCTGTGATAAGGGGTCTTATAGCCGTAGCTGTGATAAGGGATCTTATAGCCGTAGCTGTGATAAGGGGTCTTATAGCCGTAGCTGTGATAAGGGGTCTTATAGCCGTAGCTGTGATAAGGGGTCTTATAGCCGTAGCTGCGATAAGGGATCTTATAGCCGTAGCTGTGATAAGGGGTCTTATAGCCGTAGCTGTGATAAGGGGTCTTATAGCCGTAGCTGTGATAAGGGGTCTTATAGCCGTAGCTGCGATAAGCGGTCTTATAGCCGTAGCTGCGATAAGGGGTCTTATAGCCGTAGCTGCGATAAGGGATCTTATAGCCGTAGCTGTGATAAGGGGTCTTATAGCCGTAGCTGTGATAAGGGGTCTTATAGCCGTAGCTGTGATAAGGGATCTTATAGCCGTAGCTGTGATAAGGGGTCTTATAGCCGTAGCTGTGATAAGGGGTCTTATAGCCGTAGCTGTGATAAGGGGTCTTATAGCCGTAGCTGCGATAAGGGATCTTATAGCCGTAGCTGTGATAAGGGGTCTTATAGCCGTAGCTGTGATAAGGGGTCTTATAGCCGTAGCTGTGATAAGGGGTCTTATAGCCGTAGCTGCGATAAGCGGTCTTATAGCCGTAGCTGCGATAAGGGGTCTTATAGCCGTAGCTGCGATAAGGGATCTTATAGCCGTAGCTGTGATAAGGGGTCTTATAGCCGTAGCTGTGATAAGGGGTCTTATAGCCGTAGCTGTGATAAGGGATCTTATAGCCGTAGCTGTGATTAGGGACCTTATAGCCGTAGCTGTGATAAGGGGTCTTATAGCCGTAGCTGTGATAAGGGATCTTATAGCCGTAGCTGTGATAAGGGGTCTTATAGCCGTAGCTGTGATAAGGGGTCTTATAGCCGTAGCTGTGATAAGGGATCTTATCACCGTAGCTGTGATAAGGGATCTTATAGCCGTAGCTGTGATAAGGGGTCTTATAGCCGTAGCTGTGATAAGGGGTCTGATAGCCGTAGCTGTGATAAGGGGTCTTATAGCCGTAGCTGTGATAAGGGGTCTTATAGCCGTAGCTGTGATAAGGGGTCTTATAGCCATAGCTGTGATAAGGGGTCTTATAGCCGTAGCTGCGATAAGGGATCTTATAGCCGTAGCTGTGATAAGGGGTCTTCTAGCCGTAGTTGTGATAAGGGGTCTTATAGCCGTAGCTGTGATAAGGGGTCTTATAGCCGTAGCTGTGATAAGGGGTCTTATAGCCGTAGCTGCGATAAGGGGTCTTATAGCCGTAGCTGTGATAAGGGGTCTGATAGCCGTAGCTGTGATAAGGGGTCTTATAGCCGTAGCTGTGATAAGGGGTCTTATAGCCGTAGCTGCGATAAGGGGTCTTATAGCCGTAGCTGTGATAAGGGGTCTTATAGCCGTAGCTGTGATAAGGGGTCTTATAGCCGTAGCTGTGATAAGGGGTCTTATAGCCGTAGCTGTGATAAGGGGTCTTATAGCCGTAGCTGTGATAAGGGATCTTATAGCCGTAGCTGCGATAAGGGGTCTTATAGCCGTAGCTGCGATAAGGGATCTTATAGCCGTAGCTGCGATAAGGGATCTTATAGCCGTAGCTGTGATAAGGGGTCTTATAGCCGTAGCTGTGATAAGGGATCTTATAGCCGTAGCTGCGATAAGGGGTCTTATAGCCGTAGCTGCGATAAGGGATCTTATAGCCGTAGCTGCGATAAGGGGTCTTATCACCGTAGCTGCGATAAGGGATCTTATAGCCGTAGCTGTGATAAGGGGTCTTATAGCCGTAGCTGTGATAAGGGATCTTACAGCCGTAGCTGTGATAAGGGGTCTTATAGCCGTAGCTGTGATAAGGGATCTTATAGCCGTAGCTGCGATAAGGGGTCTTATAGCCGTAGCTGCGATAAGGGATCTTATAGCCGTAGCTGCGATAAGGGATCTTATAGCCGTAGCTGTGATAAGGGGTCTTATAGCCGTAGCTGTGATAAGGGATCTTATAGCCGTAGCTGCGATAAGGGGTCTTATAGCCGTAGCTGTGATAAGGGATCTTATAGCCGTAGCTGCGATAAGGGATCTTATAGCCGTAGCTGTGATAAGGGATCTTATAGCCGTAGCTGCGATAAGGGATCTTATAGCCGTAGCTGTGATAAGGGGTCTTATAGCCGTAGCTGTGATAAGGGATCTTATAGCCGTAGCTGTGATAAGGGATCTTATAGCCGTAGCTGTGATAAGGGGTCTTATAGCCGTAGCTGCGATAAGGGGTCTTATAGCCGTAGCTGCGATAAGGGGTCTTATAGCCGTAGCTGCGATAAGGGGTCTTATAGCCGTAGCTGTGATAAGGGGTCTTATAGCCGTAGCTGCGATAAGGGGTCTTATAGCCGTAGCTGTGATAAGGGGTCTTATAGCCGTAGCTGCGATAAGGGGTCTTATAGCCGTAGCTGCGATAAGGGATCTTATAGCCGTAGCTGTGATAAGGGGTCTTATCACCGTAGCTGTGATAAGGGGTCTTATAGCCGTAGCTGTGATAAGGGATCTTATAGCCGTAGCTGTGATAAGGGATCTTATAGCCGTAGCTGCGATAAGGGGTCTTATAGCCGTAGCTGCGATAAGGGATCTTATAGCCGTAGCTGTGATAAGGGATCTTATAGCCGTAGCTGTGATAAGGGATCTTATAGCCGTAGCTGTGATAAGGGATCTTATAGCCGTAGCTGTGATAAGGGATCTTATAGCCGTAGCTGTGATAAGGGGTCTTATAGCCGTAGCTGTGATAAGGGGTCTGATAGCCGTAGCTGCGATAAGGGATCTTATAGCCGTAGCTGCGATAAGGGATCTTATTGCCGTAGCTGCGATAAGGGATCTTATAGCCGTAGCTGCGATAAGGGATCTTATAGCCGTAGCTGCGATAAGGGGTCTTATAGCCGTAGCTGCGATAAGGGATCTTATAGCCGTAGCTGTGATAAGGGGTCTTATAGCCGTAGCTGCGATAAGGGGTCTTATCACCGTAGCTGTGATAAGGGGTCTTATAGCCGTAGCTGCGATAAGGGGTCTTATAGCCGTAGCTGCGATAAGGGATCTTATCACCGTAGCTGTGATAAGGGGTCTTATAGCCGTAGCTGTGATAAGGGGTCTTATCACCGTAGCTGCGATAAGGGGTCTTATAGCCGTAGCTGTGATAAGGGATCTTATAGCCGTAGCTGCGATAAGGGGTCTTATAGCCGTAGCTGTGATAAGGGGTCTTATAGCCGTAGCTGTGATAAGGGGTCTTATAGCCGTAGCTGTGATAAGGGATCTTATAGCCGTAGCTGTGATAAGGGATCTTATAGCCGTAGCTGTGATAAGGGGTCTTCTAGCCGTAGTTGTGATAAGGGGTCTTATAGCCGTAGCTGTGATAAGGGATCTTATAGCCGTAGCTGCGATAAGGGATCTTATAGCCGTAGCTGTGATAAGGGATCTTATAGCCGTAGCTGTGATGAGGGGTCTTATAGCCGTAGCTGCGATAAGGGGTCTTATAGCCGTAGCTGTGATAAGGGATCTTATAGCCGTAGCTGTGATAAGGGATCTTATAGCCGTAGCTGTGATAAGGGGTCTTATAGCCGTAGCTGTGATAAGGGGTCTTATAGCCGTAGCTGTGATAAGGGGTCTTATAGCCGTAGCTGTGATAAGGGATCTTATAGCCGTAGCTGCGATAAGGGATCTTATAGCCGTAGCTGTGATAAGGGGTCTTATAGCCGTAGCTGTGATAAGGGATCTTATAGCCGTAGCTGCGATAAGGGATCTTATAGCCGTAGCTGTGAGAAGGGGTCTTATAGCCGTAGCTGTGATAAGGGGTCTTATAGCCGTAGCTGTGATAAGGGATCTTATAGCCGTAGCTGTGATAAGGGATCTTATAGCCGTAGCTGTGATAAGGGGTCTTATAGCCGTAGCTGTGATAAGGGATCTTATAGCCGTAGCTGTGATAAGGGATCTTACAGCCGTAGCTGTGATAAGGGATCTTACAGCCGTAGCTGTGATAAGGGATCTTATAGCCGTAGCTGTGATAAGGGATCTTATAGCCGTAGCTGTGATAAGGGATCTTATAGCCGTAGCTGTGATAAGGGGTCTTATCACCGTAGCTGTGATAAGGGATCTTATAGCCGTAGCTGTGATAAGGGATCTTATAGCCGTAGCTGCGATAAGGGGTCTTATAGCCGTAGCTGTGATAAGGGGTCTTATAGCCGTAGCTGTGATAAGGGGTCTTATAGCCGTAGCTGCGATAAGGGGTCTTATAGCCGTAGCTGTGATAAGGGGTCTTATAGCCGTAGCTGCGATAAGGGGTCTTATAGCCGTAGCTGTGATAAGGGGTCTTATAGCCGTAGCTGTGATAAGGGGTCTTATAGCCGTAGCTGTGATAAGGGATCTTATCACCGTAGCTGTGATAAGGGGTCTTATAGCCGTAGCTGTGATAAGGGGTCTTATAGCCGTAGCTGTGATAAGGGATCTTATAGCCGTAGCTGTGATAAGGGATCTTATAGCCGTAGCTGTGATAAGGGGTCTTATAGCCGTAGCTGTGATAAGGGATCTTATAGCCGTAGCTGCGATAAGGGATCTTATAGCCGTAGCTGTGATAAGGGATCTTATAGCCGTAGCTGTGATAAGGGGTCTTATAGCCGTAGCTGTGATAAGGGATCTTATAGCCGTAGCTGCGATAAGGGGTCTTATAGCCGTAGCTGTGATAAGGGATCTTATAGCCGTAGCTGTGATAAGGGATCTTATAGCCGTAGCTGTGATAAGGGGTCTTATAGCCGTAGCTGTGATAAGGGATCTTATAGCCGTAGCTGCGATAAGGGATCTTATAGCCGTAGCTGTGATAAGGGACCTTATAGCCGTAGCTGTGATAAGGGGTCTTATAGCCGTAGCTGCGATAAGGGGTCTTATAGCCGTAGCTGTGATGAGGGATCTTATAGCCGTAGCTGCGATAAGGGGTCTTATAGCCGTAGCTGTGATAAGGGGTCTTATAGCCGTAGCTGCGATAAGGGGTCTTATAGCCGTAGCTGTGATAAGGGATCTTATAGCCGTAGCTGTGATAAGGGATCTTATAGCCGTAGCTGTGATAAGGGATCTTATCACCGTAGCTGTGATAAGGGATCTTATAGCCGTAGCTGCGATAAGGGATCTTATAGCCGTAGCTGTGATAAGGGCTCATGCGGCAGGGGCAGACAGGCAGATGGGAGCCCGGTGGTGGTTCCTCGTGCGCCGGCAGGAGCCCCTGTGCCCCGTCTTTGCCGGCAGGCACGTGTGATTGTCGTGTACATATGACTTGTGTGTAAATGTCTCTGTGTGCGTTGATGTGTGTTATGATATGTGTGTTACTATGTGCAACGATCTGTGTGTTGACGCGTGTGTAATATGTGTGTCCATATACGCGTTGATATGTAAGTAAATATGTGCGTTAATGCATGCATTGATACGTACGTGTTTACATGTGCGTTAATTATGTGTGTGTGTGTGTGTGTGCTGTGTGTATGCTGTGTGTCATAGTACAGAGGGCAGGCCGCGCATGCCAAGCGGACAAAGGGATGCAACGGTTCCGTGCATGCGGCTCACGCCGCCTAGGGGCATGCAACCGTCCCAGTGGCCAGTTGACAGCCAGTTGACAAAGTCAAGGAGACATTGCCGCGCATAGGAAAGCGGCCAAGCTGTGCAGTTTGAAATTGTATGTGCTGTAGAGAGCACGATAGGGCCATGCCTCACTGGCCAAAGTGGAAGTGGGCTGGCACGTACTACCCGGTGTGAACAACGAGAGTGCGGCACGTGCTGACAACTGGAGGCTACCAGCAGCGACTCGATGACGCAGCTTGCCAGCCATGTTCACCACAGACCCAACAATTTCAGTCCCCTTGACAGACCACGCACCCCTCAAGGCACACAAGGCCAACGACCCTACCTGTCGCTATAGAACTTGGCGCGGAGTCGCCAGCGTACACGCATCTACCACAGGCAGCCAGTCGCCAGCTTACCTGTCGCGCGCCAGAACATCCACGCGGAGTAATTTCGCCAGAATGTATTTATGCCGGAACAAGCACACAACTTACCAAATCCCCCCGCGGGAGGGAACACATGCGCCGCGTCGCCCACCAAGAACAGCTTGGCGTTGTTGCCCCCCCCCTTACTGCTCTCGTGGCCGCCCGCGTCGAACCGTTCAGCCACCAGCGCAGACATGGTCCACCCGCGGATGGAGCGGATGTTTAGGGGAAGGCCCTCCACGCCGCAGGCCTGCCGGATCAGGCGCGCCGACGTCTGCGATAAGGGAGGGGCACCCAGAGGCTCCACATGCACTCCATTACTACACGCAATCAATTACTACAACTTAAACAAAAAAAAACTTGACTCAACACAAAGATGATAGTATTACTGTTTATAACTTGTACATAAAAGGCTTCCGGGCAACTCCCTACTAGTCTAGACCCATCGCCACCTTTACCATTTCCTTTCTTTCCTTCTCATACCCCCCCTACTCTTTTTTCCCCATTCTCTGTTTTCCCCTTTCTCCTGCCGCACCTCAGCATGCTAGCCCAGCTGACTCAACGCCACGAGGTTGGTGAGCTGTCAGCGCCCTGTTTGGCAGCAAAATCAATGTCTTGGGGAGTCAGGACCAATACCTTTATTGCCCCTGCCATCGGCTTCACCCACCCCACTTGCCTCCGGCGCAGTGGTGTGCCTGGATAGCTGTGTGCGGCGGGACTCTAGCGGGGCTTAGCAAGAGGCATCACAGGGTCTGCACGTGTACGTTGTGCTGGCCAATGGGCAACAAGCTGGCGGATTGCAATGGTCACGGCCTAACATGCCCACCTGTCGGCTGTCAGTGCTTCACCACTCGAGGGATTGAATCCTTGCCGATGCCTGAGCATGGACTCATCAGCCCTTGAAGTCCATAGACTAGTCAAGTCATGTTTCATGGTAATCGAAGCTAGGCCAGTGTAGACACTAGGGCATATGTTTGCGATGTGACAGATGTGCGGTGATGCATGCTCATGCGGTGATGCGTGCACAGCAGAGAGAGGAAAGTCATGAATCAACACTTTCGCATTTCGTTCTGTAACAACAATCAAAGCAAAGATGGGCCCAAACCCGCTCACCTCGAGAGTGAAGTCCTTCAGTTCTTGGAAGGGTGGGAAGAACGGGATCTGGCCACAACGGTCGGTGCATGAATTTAGCAGAAAGAAGCAGCACAGGGGTGCCAGTGCAACGCGGTGGCAAAGCCAAACTATATTGGAGGGTGAGACAAGAAACACGACGGGAAATCCCAGCAGGTCAAGCCTAGAGTCATGCTATCTAAATCAGCCGAGTACTAACAAGCGGCCTCACAGAGACGTATCTAAGACCTCATGAAAGTATCATCCATGGAGGGTAGAGCCAAACAAAGCAAAAGAGGATCTCATGTGCCAACAAAGCCACACTGCAGCGAGTAGTGATAACCTTGTCCACCTGAAACACTGCTATCATAGTCGTAAGTGCCATGGCCTCTGTGTAGCCATAAGGCCAGTCGCAGTACCCGTGATCCACCCACCCAGACTGCGTTGGCCGACGTCTAATAGTTAATTGCTGATGTGCCCAGTGCCACATAGCCACGAGCCAACAGTGATCCTGCATCAACACAGTGGGATGGGCTCGTTTTAAGCACCTTGGCATGGGCTCTCCGTCGACCTTATGCTGTCGCGTAAATCTTCAGTGGGCACCTTGAGAAGGAAGGTGCCTGTGTGGGGTGCTTGCCTCATGATTCAGGTGACGGTCCGTGATCTGACTCATCGCACAGGGGAACGATTCATACATTGTTTTCATTCTGATAAAAGTAGCAAAGATTGGCTCTACATTTCCTTCGGAAAGCTTCTCTAACCGTTACCCGTGCCTGCCCTTCTTTATAACCTGCTCTTGTATGTTACCCGTGCCTGCCCTTCTTTATAACCTGCTCTTCTATTGCATCGTTCGTGGCCCCGAGCCAACATGCTAATGTGGCACCAAAGCCATGTTGTAGCTTCACAAGCCATGACCACCCTAAAAGGTTTCGATCTGTGGTAACACTAGCCAACTATGACTACAGGTCATGCCCACCCTCATCCGTCACAATACATATGCCCACACCAAGCAGTTGCAAACTGTGGCCATTTTAATCAGTTACCATGGCCACCCCAATGGGTGATTGCCAGCTCTGGCCACACCCACCCGTGCAACAAGCCCGCCCTGCCCGAGAATGCGAAGTATCTGCATGGCCAGAAATGTAGACACGGTACCGAGGACCCACCGGCCCTGGCCATCCTAAACTTCTACACGCCGTGGCGAACCCTTCCACCAGATGTGAGATAGCGACTGCATTGCCAGAACAAAAGCCGCGGTACCTAGATAGGACCCACGTATCCTGGCCACCCTATATAGTTAACAGCCATGTCCACCAAACAGCGCTACAGGTCGTGGCCACCCCAAACAGTTCAAAGCCACCCCCAACGAGTAACAGACAGTACCAACGCAAGCAGTGCTTACAAGCTCTGGCCACACAGCTCGTTCAACAAGCTCGCCCACCAGCCCTAGCCACTTGCGAAAGGGATTTGCAATAGCTATGGGACACCCTAGCTATTGCAAATAGCTATCGCAAATAGAGCTAGACAGGTAGGTACGATACCTATGGGGCACCTACCGTATAGGGGCTAGGATCCACCCTACACACCCACCCTGTTAGTAATGGCCACCCTCCGCAGTTAGGCGCCATGGCCACCCTAAAGGGTGGTTGTAAGCCCGGGCCACACCCACCTGCGAGACAAACTAGCACGCAATAGCAGAACAACCATTGCATGTACAGTACAACTTCTGCACCTCCCTCGCCTCGGTGGCTTCTGTTCTGGAAGATGCTATCTTCAGCAACCCCCCACCCTGGCCACACCCACCTGCGCCACAAACTCGCCCAAGCCGAGGTCGTGCGCGATGATCACCGCGATGACCTCGTGATTGAACGCAAAGTAGAGCATGGCGCGCCGCCCCGCCTGCCTCAGCCGCTCCGCCAGTTCCCTGGAGAAGAAGTGCACGCTGACCAGGTGCTGCATGCCGGCATCCCCCCGCATGCGGATGCCAGCCGTGTCCGCGCGCATGCTGCTTCCGGCGCCATCTGCCGCTACCAAATGGTCACACGTCACCATCAGGCGGCGCGGGGGAGCGGACTGGGTTGCTGTTGCTGCTGTTGCTGTTGCTGTTGCTGTTGCTGTTGCTGTTGCTGCTGATGGTGAAGGTGATGATGATCGGGATGCTGGTTGTGAAGATGGCAGGATGAGATCTGCTACTTCCCCAATGCTCTTGTCCCTGCCCGCTGTCCCCCCTGCCAAAAGATTTTTCCGAGGTTATCATCATGGAGGAAAGAAGGGGGGCGCCAGCGAAGAAAGGGACGCATGTTGGATGGATAGTGAGTAGCGGGTAGTAGTGTGTGCTGGCAGGCGGTGCGAGAGCCCGAAGATGACCAGTGAAAACAATCACAAGGCATGTGCTGACAGCGCACATGCATGGAACTTCCGCAGAAAACAGCTAGATAGCAGTGTACAGGCACGACCGAGAGCTTCATGCATCAAGTGCACAAAATGCCAAGTGCAAACATCGGGCTTCAAATCTTGGTGCCAGTCGCGGGGACAACCAGGGAGGCAATTGGACAACCAACGACCATGGCTGTAGTAGTATGAAGGAGACAACCAGCGAAGGCCAGAAATCGGAAGAATCCGGACCATGGTGGCTCGAGCCTGCTGTAGTATACTACTAAAAAGAGTGACTTCCCAAACCTGTTCACGCAGCGGACGTGCTGCTTGCTACCATCCCTTACGGTCAATAGCTGACGGACCGCGCCACAAAGACACACCAAGGGCCGGAGAGAAATGAAGACCCTCAGCAACTCCAATATAGGGATTGCAGCAGCACAGTGAAGAACAAAACCTGCTACATGAGCTTAAATCCGCTTTGCAAATCCAAGCATTGAGACGGGATAACCATGAGGCACCTCCAAGTTTTGACTTCCATGCTATTTACGCCCTACAATCCATGTCATGTCGACGAATTCCATGTTAATTCAACTTCCCTTGCACTGCATGCGTGACGGGGTGATGCATTAGGAAGCTTAGTGAACTTGTTACGGCTTCAAGCGACTCATGGAAAACGTTGCCTTCTAGCAACTCAGCAACGTCATTACCTTGTGGCAGAGACCGCATCATGAGACCTAGTGGAGCGCTTACCTTGCGACAAACCCCAGGCCGCCTTGCCCGCTTGCGTTCTATTGACAGGTGTCAGCCGGACCTGCACATGTGCGCGCTGCAGGGTGCCAGGGACCACCTGGGCCTCATAACCCATCAAAATCTTGTTGCGCGGCGGGCCGCCTTCTTGGAAACTGTTGGAAAGGGTCAAGTGCGAACCGGGTAAGCGTTTGAAGGTCAGGTACTGTGGTCTGCAGCCAGCAACGCGGTGCCCCTGGTTTTCTCCATCCGCAATCCTCACAGTAAAGGGCGAGCAGACTAGACTAGGCTATTGCCCACGAACAAATACAATAGCAGTAACAAGAACGGGGGCTTCGCCCCCGGGCCCCCGGTAGTAACCAATATTGTGCCTCTCCGGCGTTTGTGGCCGGTCTCCGGCCGGACACGTCACCTACTCTACTACAACCGTCCACGGAACCTGTGCACATTTAGGGCCCACTGAACGCGAGCAAATATTCCAGTCCGGGCGACCAACTTGAGTGAAAATCTGTGAAAATCGTACGCTAGTTCCCGGCCAAACGGAGATTCTAGAGATATTTGCCCTTCCCATGGCGCTACGGAGATGTGCGACTGAGGTCGTTACCATTTGACCAATAGATGTTCGGTTTGAAACTGACCACGAGTTGTTACTGGTCGATCTTCGCTGCCTCGGACACCTTTTTTGGACACGTTGGAGAAAACGGTTGCAGCTCTCTGAGCATCAGATACTTGGAATTTTTGTTACGTTCGTATCGAGAGTAGATTTCTGATGGTAGGTTCCTCATGCAGTTGTAACCCACGCCTCTCGAGTAGGGGACCAATAGATGATCGGTTTGAAAGTGACCACGGGGTGTTACTGGTCGATACACTTGGTGTTGCTCATCCCTGATCACTGAACTCGTATTTTTAATTGGCTTAAAGCCACACATTGGCCGAGTCAACGGAAGTTTTTGTAGTTCAAAACGCCACAAGTGGCCTAGCGCCACTAGCAACAAAAACCTTAATCGAATCACTGCATGTATAGTATCGCCTGATAAAAAGCCGTGGTCAGTTTCAAACCTATCATTTATTGGTTCCTTACTCAAGGGGCGTGAGTTACAACTGAATGAGACAGCCGATAACCGGGCAACAACCCCACCACGTTTGTCGCACACATACCGCTTGAATCGGTCGCAATGCCGCAATTCTGTGGTCAATAGGCCACGCTACTCGAATACGGAAGAGTTTTCGCAACACTTTTGGCAAGAGTTTGGGCAAACTACTTTCGCCAAGCCAGCCAAAATCGCAAGGTTTGCTGTCCCACAAGAGTTTGGCCGCAATGGTGGCACAAATGGGACAAACTTTGGCGCGCAACCAGGGGACGCAACCAAGCCAACTGCACGCATGTAAGGGAACCCCTACGGTCGACCCCCCAATCGCGGTCGCCGCGGAACGCTACTCGCACGCGGCAACAGTTTGCTTTTAGGGTTTGCGCAAACTTTTCGCTGTCTAAAATTATAATATAAAGGGCAACAATACTCATTATAGCATTTCAAACAACAACAACAAAGATTCATGCTAGTGAGGAATAGCAGGGCGGCAGCCACCGGGCCATCTTAATACCTGTCACCTCGTCAAAACTAGCAAAGCTGTGCTCCATGAATTGGTTGAAGGAAGATTATATTTCCCTCCAAAAACTCCACGTTAACTCAAAAGCTACGTGGGAAACATGGGCTGGTAAGGTCATTGCTGTAGTATTATGGCATCGTTAGGGAAGAGATGCCGATAGAGGAAAGAAGATGCAGAGAAGGAAGGAGTGAAGACGTTGAGAGACCAGAATACGTTTTTTTCTTACCCCAGGTGGCAGACGCATGAGTGGGAGCAGGACACACATTGGTAGGTGATTCTTCCCGACGTGACACGCTCTTCATTGCATTATCCTTCCACGCCTCGAATGACTATAAATTGTGTTGATGCTAGCGGGGATGTCACTAGTGCGAAGGACTCCCAATAATGACGGCGCGTTGCGCCATGAACAGAAACCCGGCTTTTCCCACGCCAACGGCTAGGCTTGCGCAGGAGACCTGACGGGGTACCAGGATTGGCAGGATCTGGCACTACCGCCAGAAAATTCAAGAAGACTAATCAGGTGTGCAGGAGACCAATCGAGCACTTCGCTAAAGTCAGAAGCGTGAAGCTTCTGGTGTTCCTAATCCTACCGACAGCAAAACCCTACCAAGAGCGAAAAGCCACACACCTGCTCACGTCGCTCCCCCCTCGCATCCACGCCACGGCCCCGCTGGCATCTGTCATATCCATGCGCTGGTACAGCATCCGCATCAGCCGGTTCTGGGCCAGATGCACCACGCCGTGGCAGCTGTGTGAGCCCAGCCCCTGCGTGCTGGCTGCCGACACCGCAGGCCCCGCATACCCTGCACAGCCATGCGGGTTTTGCACCACAGGACGGTTTGCCGCAGAGGGCCTCGTAGCCATTGCTTTCAATACCGGTGGCTGGCATCCATGGGAGGCAGTGCCATGGTCCAGCATTCGCTGATTGGACCATGGGAGATCTGCGCAAGCACCAGCATGGTGGCTACAGGGAGGCACGGATCATCCCTTTGTTGTGGCGTGCCCCTTTGCTACGGTGGTTTCGAGGCATGAACCGTCCCTTTGCTTTGGTGCGCCCTGGCGTAAAGGAAGATGAGCGAAATAACAGAACGACGTAGTGACACAACACCGTGATGGTAGTAACATACAAGTATAACATAACCACAGACAGCTAGTGACATAAAACGACATGCCGCCTATGACATAAAACGACATGTTGCTGACAACGTAACAGCATAGGCCATGCTGAGCTGGCTAGTGGGCAGGACGTGCGGGGCCTGAGTCCTTAACCCGAAGCCAATGCAAAAGGGTGCCAGCTCTCATGTGCGCTGATTGCAACGCAAACAAGTTGGTGCCTGTCCGAGCCCGCTCCTGTTCACGCGCTCTACTGGAAACCCCTAATGCGCGCCTGAAACAATAACGAAAGGCCATGCCATGCACAAGCAAACCTGCCCTGATGGGAAAAAAATTGCAGCTATGTCGTTTTCCACTTATAGTGAAAGAACACACGCAGACCGCTCCCTTTCTTCCTCGTACCAGCATCGCTTCGAGGCGTGGTCGGGGAGAGGACGATGGTGCCCAGAACAAGACCACAACAGCACAATGGGATACTAATCACTAGAACAACAACAATAACAACACCTCAGCCGAAGATAGCGCATCCTCGTACAGGACCCACAACGAGGATCAAAACAAAGTGGTGCCCAGAATATCACAATACCACAATAGATATTGACAACAATAATGGTAATAATGATAATAATAATAACACCGCACTTAAGTACAGCTCGCGTCCTCGTACCGGCGTCCGAACGAGGCGCAGTCGGGAAATGGTCGATGGTGCCGAACTGGCGGCCCAGCAGCGTGCCGCAGTAGATGAACCGCCGCCAATCATCGAGTGGGGGGCTGGCCGCCTCCACTTGTTTGGCGAGGGATGGGTGGATGTGGCGAAGCACCTGATTGTTGACACATGAATTCGCTCATGCATGCACATACGCGCATACACACAAACGTACTCACGCCAACATGGACGCATGAACGCACAGGCACACACACACACACACACACACACACACCTGCATGTAAGGCGGAGCGCAAATTCATTTGCCAACTAGCGGTGATGTCACTCACACAGAGGGACGCCAGCAGCTCATGGAACAAAAAGAAAACGAATCCAAGCTTTACGGCAAGGCAAGTACAGCACCGATGGACCGAGCGAGGAAGCTTATCGACGATGCGGAAGCAACAACTAGGCGACCTGAATTGTAACGTTGCCGCACCAGTGGTGCCGTATCCCCAGAAATATGAAGGAAGAAGGATGAAGGATGAAGGATGAAGGATGAAGGATGAAGGATGAAGGATGAAGGATGAAGGATGAAGGATGAAGGATGAAGGATGAAGGGTGAAGGATGAAGGATGAAGGATGAAGGATGAAGGGTGAAGGGTGAAGGATGAAGGATGAAGGATGAAGGATGAAGGATGAAGGATGAAGGATGAAGGATGAAGGATGAAGGATAAAGGATGAAGGATGAAGGATGAAGGATGAAGGATGAAGGATGAAGGATGAAGGATGAAGGATGAAGGATGAAGGATGAAGGGTGAAGGGTGAAGGATGAAGGATGAATGATGAAGGGTGAAGGATGAAGGATGAAGGATGAAGGATAAAGGGTGAAGGATGAAGGATGAAGGATGAAGGATGAAGGATGAGGGGTGAAGGATGAAGGATGAAGGGTGAAGGATGAAGGGTGAAGGATGAAGGATGAAGGATGAAGGGTGAAGGATGAAGGATGAAGGATGAAGGATGAAGGATGAAGGATGAAGGATGAAGGATGAAGGATGAAGGATGAAGGATGAAGGATGAAGGATGAAGGATGAAGGATGAAGGATGAAGGATGAAGGATGAAGGATGAGGGGTGAAGGATGAAGGATGAAGGGTGAAGGATGAAGGATGAAGGATGAAGGATGAAAGATGAAGGATGAAGGATGAAGGGCGAAGGATGAAGGATGAAGGATGAAGGGTGAAGGGTGAAGGATGAAGGATGAAGGGTGAAGGGTGAAGGGTGAAGGATGAAGGATGAAGGGTGAAGGATGAAGGATGAAGGATGAAGGATGAAGGATGAAGGATGAAGGATGAAGGATGAAGGATGAAGGATGAAGGATGAAGGATGAAGGATGAAGGATGAAGGATGAAGGATGAAGGATGAAGGATGAAGGATGAAGGATGAAGGATGAAGGATGAAGGGTGAAGGATGAAGGATGAAGGATGAAGGATGAAGGATGAAGGATGAAGGATGAAGGATGAAGGATGAAGGATGAAGGATGAAGGATGAAGGATGAAGGATGAAGGATGAAGGGTGAAGGATGAAGGGTGAAGGATGAAGGGTGAAGGATGAAGGATGAAGGGTAAAGGGTGAAGGATGAAGGATGAAGGATGAAGGATGAAGGATGAAGGATGAAGGATGAAGGATGAAGGATGAAGGATGAAGGATGAAGGATGAAGGATGAAGGATGAAGGATGAAGGATGAAGGATGAAGGATGAAGGATGAAGGATGAAGGATGAAGGATGAAGGATGAAGAATATCCGGAGCAGGTGCGGACCGCTGAAGCAATCCTAAATGTGCCACATCAGCAGATGATGCGGAATCGGCGTGGCACCGCTCTAGCTAGGAGGAGGAGGAGGAGGAGGAGGAGGAGGAGGAGGAGGAGGAGGAGGAGGAGGAGGAGGAGGAGGAGGAGGAGGAGGAGGAGGAGGAGGAGGAGGAGGAGGAGGAGGAGGAGGAGGAGGAGGAGGAGGAGGAGGAGGAGGAGGAGGAGGAGGAGGAGGAGGAGGAGGAGGAGGAGGAGGAGGAGGAGGGGAGGAGGAGGAGGAGGAGGAGGAGGAGGAGGAGGAGGAGGAGGAGGAGGAGGAGGAGGAGGAGGAGGAGGAGGAGGAGGAGGAGGAGGAGGAGGAGGAGGAGGAGGAGGAGGAGAGGAGGAGGAGGAGAGGAGGAGGAGGAGGAGGAGGAGGAGGAGGAGGAGGAGGAGGAGGAGGAGGAGAGGAGGAGGAGGAGGAGGAGGAGGAGGAGGAGGAGGAGGAGGAGGAGGAGGAGGAGGAGGAGGAGGAGGAGGAGGAGGAGGAGGAGGAGGAGGAGGAGGAGGAGGAGGAGGAGGAGGAGGAGGAGGAGGAGGAGGAGGAGGAGGAGGAGGAGGAGGAGGAGGAGGAGGAGGAGGAGGAGGAGGAGGAGGAGGAGGAGGAGGAGGAGAGGAGGGGTGAACTGCCGCTATGAGGTATGGTTTCAGAAACTTGTAAAGGCTCACTGGTAAAAAAGGCGTGACCATGAACAGCAACTGCTACATATATGAACAGCTGCGGCCGGAGTCCTATTAAGTGAGATAACTGTTCCTGGAGTTCTACATAGGTAACCTTAATAATAGCATTACAAAATCGTAGCCAAGGCAGCTGTACCAGTGATAGCTTGCTAATGCAGCTGAGCTTGCAGCTGGAGAAGACAGCATTATCATACTCCTACTCCCCGTGCCCCCCCCGGCCCCCCCCCTGCCTGTGTGCCTGCATCCGAGACACCCTATCTCATGATGGGACTAGAGCCCGTGATGGGAAGTGGTAGGCACAGTACGAGGATGGCATGGATAGGAACAACAGATAGGGATAATTAATTCATTAATTTACACGTAACTGCGTCACGTGAGCATACGTCGCCAGTGGGGTGGAAATGGAATGGGATGGGGTGGATGGATGTAGCTATGTCTAGTTCCCAGTTACAGGGTTGCGGGAGATAGGAATAACGGATAGGAACAACTAGGATGCGGCTGCACTAGGAGACAAGGATGACCTGCGTGGGGCCTGATGCACGTGACGGGATATGATAGCGCTTTATCGGGGGCGTCATGCAACTTCAGATCCCAGTTAGACAAGTTCAGCGCCAGAGGAGGTTTGCTGGCAAGGTTCAGCCGCCCTCAGACACGGCAATAGATGCAAGGTGGCTTCTACTGCAAGGCTTCACAGCTTCTACTGCTCGGTCTTGCGGGGGTATATCTCTCGGTCATAGTCCAGAGTTCTTGTGGCATACGTACCTCCATGGAGCGCTGGTTGATGAAGTGCGCTCGAGGGTGCTCCAGCACGCCAGCTGCACGCTCCACCACCAGCGACTTGATTCCTAAGGTTCCACATCCGGGGTGTCATCGCGCAATGTTTTACCATGGTCAGAAGTTGCCAGGTTCAGGAGCGCGGCTCGCTAACGGATGAAGTCGAGCGTAACTCTACCGTGCCTTGGCGGCAAACGGAATATCACATGACGCGTTGACTGGAGTCAAGGAAGGCGCTTACATCGAAACCTTGACATGGCTTACCATACTTCGCGAGCAGTAGCGATAGTGTAACGCCCACGGGTCCACCCCCGACGACCAGTACCGGTACGTGGAAGCTATCGGGATCGGGTACCGACGCTATACCACGAACAAGGTCTTGGGGGAAGCATGGCCACCTAGCGAATGCGTATGACGTCCGAAGCAAACGCTTAAGAGGCAGATGGCACGCGCGTATCAATCCAAATAAAGGCGGCATGATATGCCAAAATCACGGCATTTTCAATTTACCCCCTGGCCAACGTATAGCCCAGCCCAGCACATCAAGTTGCCGTTTTCCAGCAGTACATCAGACTTCATTCGTCCCGCGCCCCAATTCACAGGGACGCCGGTCTTGCAAAAGGTACCACGGCTACGTGCCTGTACTCGTGTGCTCATGAAGAGTGATGTGGGGAATCCGTCCTCGCGACCCTTTCTAAACAACAACTCGCCCCACGCTGTCTCCAAATCGTCGGTAGCCCTCCCAGTAAAATGACACCATATTTTTTGGGCCTAGGCGTGCAGTGGTCAGCATGCAGCTTGCAATCCACGCGGCAGCTTTATAGGGCACCAGGTGGCACCGTGCGTGTATGTGCAAAATCCCTGCTGCTGTCAGACTGTGGACGTCTGTGGTCCGTCTAGGTCATCGGGCGCAAATTTGTCACTGAGCCCGCAACGAGCGAGGAGCGTGCATGCAGCTGGTCACCCACAGAGCGCAGCGATGACTGATGAATCGTGCCGCACGTACAACTTCGCAGTTCTCAGGGTAGAGGGATAATGACTGCATCAATCCTTCAAGAAGTCCTGTGGGCGTTGCATCGAATTCCAGACCGATATGCGCACATATAGGGTTTGCACTCACTTCGCCGTATGGGCGCCGTTTCCTGGGCATGAGGCGGCATTGCATGCGGAGGGTGTATTGTCAATGCAACTTGGTAGTTCTTGGGTGCTAGCGAACAATCGTTTTCCCCCGTGAACGATGGCGGCCACTACAGTTACTGCTTCGTATAATTCAATCTGGGTGGGAGAAGCCGGAGTTGCTGTCACTGAATATCCGAGCCTTCAAGGTACGGAGAAGAAGCACTATGACGTCGTCGTCATCGGGGCAGGAATATTTGGCTGCACGGCGGCGTATCTGCTCAAGGAGAGAGGGTTGCGCGTCGCTCTGTTGGAAGCTCGCAAGGTTGGATGGGGCACAACCGGTCACAGCACTGCCAAGCTCTCCGCTCAGCAGGGCACGGTATACTCTGTCATCGCCAAGCAGCGAGGGAAGGAGACCGCCAAATCGTATTACGACATGAACATGGCCGGCATCGGCATGGTCGAGACCCTTTCGCAGAAACTCAAGGTCGACTGCGGTTTCGAGAGGCGCTCCCACACCGCGTGGGCGAGCGAGCCGGACCAGATCCCAAAGGTTCAAGCCGAGTATGACACGTGCCGGGACATCGGCATCGACTGCCACCTCGTCACCGACGAGAAAGAGCTCGCCAAAGAGCTCCCCCCCTCACTGCACGCCAAGGCCGCGGTCCGCTTCGACCAGCAAGCCCAGTTCAACTCCTACCAGTACTGCATCGGCTTGTGCCAGCACATATTCGGGGATGGCAGTGACGTCTATGAGAATACCCGCGTGCTCAGCGTGACGGATGACAGCCCCGAGGGCCCCCACGAGATCTCCCTCGTGGATGGCGAGGCGAAAATAGCCACGGACCACGTGGTCATGGCCACCCACCTCCCCATCAGCGACAAGTCGATGCACTTCAAGCAGGTGGAGCCGTCGCGCGCGTTCTGTGTGGCCGTGCGCGTGGCAGACGGCAGCAGCACCCTCCACAACATGTTTATCAACGTGGACGCCCCCTTGCGATCGCTCCGCACGTGCGAGAACGACTCCGTCGTTGTCGTGTGCGGCGAGGGGTTCAAGCAGGGTGAGGTCACGGCCACTGAGGACTGCTACAAGGACTTGGAAGATTGGGCGCGGACGCACTTTATGGTCACCGAGGTCACCTCTCGCTGGTCCGCCATGGACTACTATTCTAAGGACCACGTGCCCTTCATCGGGTACCTCCACAGGGACACCCGGTCTATTTATACCGCGACAGGGTTCAGCAAGTGGGGGCTCGCTGCGGGGGTCACGGGTGGTAGCATCATCGCGGATCTGATCCAGAAAAAGGAGTGCAGGTTTATGGAAGCCGTGGATGCGTGCCGATGGGACCAGCAGTGGTGGAAGGACTTGGCGTCTCACGTGTCGTCGGGCGGTACCCAGCAGACCACGGGCAACAAGCACAAGCGGCCGGTCACGCCGCCACTCATCAGCCAGCTCAAGCCGGGCCAAGGGGGGGTCGTGCGTGCGGGGGAGAAGGAGGTGGGGGCGTATCGGGATGTGAAGGGGGAGTACCACGTGGTGGAGCCCAAGTGCACGCACCGCGGATGCCCCGTCGTGTTCAATGAGGGGGACGTGGTCTGGGATTGCACGTGTCATGGGTCGTGTTTTGATATTGATGGGGGGGTGGTTCATGGCCCTGCGGTGCAGCCGCTGTGTCAACTGAAGGACTTGAAGTGGTGATGTGTTTTGCAACTGCTACAAGCATGCGTGCTTTGCTGTTTCCTGCCTTCCCAGGGCACTCCATGGCAAGGCCTGCGTTTGATGCACTGCGTGAAATGCATGTAATTGTGAGGAAGACCTGGAGTATATAATGCATGTGTGACTCTATAGGTGGCAATTTGCGCATGCCATTCCGGCTTTATCACTACGAAGCAGTAAAGATTTTCCACTACTATTTCTTTTACCCGAGGTTCTAAACAGTCCATGTCCTTGTACATCACGAGAGAACAAAAACTTTGAAGGCCAGTTTGGAGGTCGCACATACATATGGACGGAGGCCCCTGCGTTGACAAATCCTGAGCCGTTTGCTGCACATCCCGGGGCTGCTCAGCGCTATGGGTGTCGATATCATGCATGTGAGAGAGCCTGGCCAAGGTTCTATGAATTCCAGTTCGTGCATGACACCGGCCAGCTGTCAACGCAGACTCGAAGCTGCGAAGACCTGCATATGGACATGAGACTTCTCTCAAGCCTATAATTTGTAATAGCCACGTCAGGCTGACTCAAAGATCAAGGTCCAACCTTATCTAGGCATATATTGCCCCGGCACCCCTGGTTATGTCTGCATACCTAGTAAATTCTAGAAAGGCAACATAGGGTCAGATAAAAAGTTGCGACTCACGGCATTCCCTTGCTAAAAATTCAATTCAGTCATCACTACACAAACAAGGTGTAACGAGCATACCCAGTCCATGTCACACTCTAGGAGCTGGATGTTAGCATGCCAATGGTTGTCTTATTGAAGTATGTAGTTAAGCTAACAGTTTCTTTTATCGCCTGATCCGCTTGGCTCGCTATGCCCATCATGCCCCATTAGAATTCTGCCCGGAGCTAAGTGAGACAAGCACACATTTGTCAAGAGCGGAGTTTGTGTCCAATTTACAGCCCACGCCAAATTGAGAGTATAGAAAAGCAGCGCTCGATGCAGCATTTCAGAGCTTCATTATTCCAGTGACCTGGCTTGGCTTCACCGTGAAATTGGCACCGTGACCACGGACAGCTGGGTAAATTCTATGTAGAACACCCAACGAGTTGGAGTGGGCATACGATGCTTTTACGAGTCTGTACATGTGAAGCGAGAAGTGAAAGAGCTGGCAACCGTCAAGTTGCAATGCGATGCACATATAACGAGTGCAAAGTCCCGGCAACCAGCAATTGCATAAGCAACTAATGATCCTCGAAAAGCGTATGCATGCATGGATGGACTACCATGAGATGCAAACGCTCGTCAACAATCCCAGTTGCGGCAAGGCATGCGATATGCGCGAATGGGCTCAAGGGTTCCAAACAAAGAAAGCAAAGTACGCATTGCAGTACATTAAACCCGGCTACATTAATGGGACAACCGGTAACATTCACGGCGCCTGGCAGGCATATGCAAACGAGTCTTGATCTGATAGAGTGCTTGTCAAACAAGGACTAGTAGTCAGCTCATTGATGTGGTCCCCGCAACGTTGCACTGTATGATACCGCCGCATCCAACTTGTGTATCCGTTTAGCCTTACTTACGCCAGGCAAGTCGCCACGGTTTTACAGCCTGCCGCCTGCAAAGTGCCAACCATGTGCCCCTGCATGCACGCGCTGCAGGCGTAAGTGATTCTGCCATTCATGTTCTTTATCTTTAGGTCGCTTGCTCTTGACAGCTCTCTTGACTGCTGTGCCGCTTACACGTGTACTCTTTTGGTGCGTTGCGAGGAGGCGTCAAACGTTCAAACATACACGGTGTCACCGTTATGTGTAAATTGAACGGACAGGTTGTACGAAGGATTGTGACGACCGTAAGAAGCTGCGACGTAAACGTACAAAACCCTGACTGACTCTCTATTGCTGCTCTGTTGCAGTGTGTGTTGCTGCAGTGGTGCTGAATTTATTTGTGCCTTGCCTGTGCTAACGTTCGTCGGACGTCGAGCCGTCAGTTGCGCATTATTGTGTGCATCTGTTGGCGCCAGTAGCGATATTATACATGAGCATGTTCCCATGATTATGTATCCATCCGCATGGCACCCCGTTATTTAGCACAACGCTATGCTCACGACCTGCCTGGATACTGCATGGCCAAGTGTCATCGGTGCGTGACGCTGTGCTGGGCCCAATGCTCACGTTTCATACGTGCTTCATGGCAAGCGCGCCCTGTCAGAGCCTGCACTGGTCCCGCGATAAAATATTGTGCGAACGCTGCTGGAAGCCTGTAAACAGCAACCATCCAGCTGTGGAATTACCGTGCCGTTGTGAATACAGTGTGACATCCCAAGAATGGCAAGCATCGACGAGATCGTCTCCTTTTTAAATTCCAGCTCCTGCTCGACGTATTTCAACCAAACAGTTGCATCGGCGCAAGTGACGCAGCTGCCCGGCGGGCTGGTCAACTTCGTCTACCGCGTGCGTCTCGTTTCCAACCCGGTGATTATCAAGTATTACCCGCCCTACATTGCCTCCTCCCCCTCTGTTCCATTCTCGCAAGAGAGATACGAGGTGGAAAAGACGGCGCTGCAGCTTTTTGGCGGCCACGTGGACAGCGAGCACCTGAAAGTCCCGCGACTATTGTTTGCGAGCGATGAGCACACCATGCTTGTCATGGAAGACGCGGGTGATTCCCTCATGACGCTGCTCCAGTATCTCTCCTGCTCAACTACGGACCGGGACCCAGCGCTCATGAAATCATCGGCCACAGAGCTTCGCGCCTTTCTGAGCAATAAAGTCGCCAAGGCACATTCCCCTGTCTTTGCCAACAAGGCGGCGTGGGATGTTCTCAATAACTACGTCTTTGGTCTCTACAGCTCCATGGCGTCCTCTCTCGTGCTCGAACAGGAAGCAGAGGCGTTCCTTGCATCTTCAAGGCCATTTGCCCCCCCTGCCGATGGCCAGCTCATCTTTGGCGATCTCTGGCCCAACTCCATCATGGTCGACTCTGAGCGCCATGTGTTCTGGCTCCTGGACTGGGAGATGACTCGAATGGGCAACACGACGTCCGACCTATACCAGCTGATGGCGAACCTGTGGGTCATGAAACAGAACCCTGCCTTGTTTGACGTGGATGCGCTCGATCGTGTCATGAGTGACTTGCAAGAGGTGTTCTTGGGCGACCGGTCGTGCGATTGGCGAGCCGAGTCTGCGGACGCGCGCAATGGGTTTGTGGTGTGGGTGCTGAGTCTTGTAAAGGAAAAGCATTGGCAGCTGTCTAATCCTGCAGAGGTCGTGCGGCGGGCCATTCATGAAGTGCAGTCCCTTACACTACGCACGGCCAAGTAAACCACAAGCTGCCCAGGCCTGAGTATGTGAATATTGTTCCTTGAGTAAAAAATATCTTGGAACGTCGGGGCCTGGCCGTGATTGACTTTAACCATTGTGTGCACTTATGTATGTGCCATTAAGTGAATGCAACATGTACATGCACACTATGATGTAGCTAGGTTTGTGAGCATCTACATAACATGCAATAATCAACATGTTGCCATTTTAATATAAAATCGAATGATCAGTTATTGGGAACGCAAATCTTTGAGAAAATACGATATCGGCAAGCGAATCCACGATATGATGTCAAATGACCTCCCGATCCAATTACATAAAGCTGCAGAGGAACGGGAATTCTCCACACAACATTATCCACCATATTCCGGGAATCTGCCTTATAATCCTTGTACGTAACTATATGCTAGCTAGCACAAAGGGGTAGCTAGATAGTAGACTGCATTGAATTAAGATCAGCTGAAAGGCTGGCACATGCCTTATGTACAGCCAGCTGTATTCTTACCATCCAGATGGTTGTCTCTTTTATATTCTTACCATCCATATTTCTGGCCTGCGCTGGTTGTCTCCTTGATATGAACCTCTCAAGTGCTGCAATCGTTGCCACAAGTGCACGGCAACTGGTCAAGCTAGTGTCAAGTTGTCTTCACACATTGAGCCTAATTGCACATTGCGAGCACTTGCATGCGTTCAGTGTCTGTGTATGCTGTACGACGCAAAACTGATCCATGCATGCATGCGATGTCTCCAAGGTACAGGCCTGCATGTGGCATGCAAGATTACAGTGACAAAAGCTGGACTGTCAGGCCACGTACCGGTACCAGCGGCAAAATTATCAAGAAGATCGTATCAAGATATGATGCAGTGTATGCAGAGCGCCAGATATACGGCAATAATGACAATTGTTATGTTGCGTGGAGAAAAGAACTTGGATGCAGTTGATGAGTGAGAGATGACAATGAAACAAGTAAAGTTCTCCTTTACATGAACAACTAAATCAAGTTAGATCCACGCATCAGACAGTGAACAATCTGTACTCCCAATTGTTGGGCGTGAATCCCCCGCCCCCCCCCCCGCTCCCCCCTCCCTTGACGATCATGATCGGCTGCCTGTCGCAGAACAGCATATAAGTATAGCATTGAAATATACAACATCAAAAACTTGCACGACAACACATGCAGCGTAAGATTCGGAGACAGCGTGAAGCGTGAAGTATAAATTATAAGCACTGCAAAGCATGTGCACGGAGATGGTGCCGAGTATAGCCAAGTGTCCAGGTCGCTGCACATATGTCATCATTGCATCCTCCATAAATCACGCACTTCCTGTGTGAGGGTCAGATCCACACTAGGACCACCACCAAACATGCATGGCCTCAGTTGTGCGCTCACATCTGCAGGGAGAGATGACATGGGGCCCAGGGCCCAGGCTGGCACATATAGCTGTTGTCAAACGAACTTAGTCGTTTGAGTAAAGCATGACAGCCATGGACTAGTCCACGACAGGAATCCATGTTTAGGATTTTCGATTATCACATGGAATGGATGATTGAGTGGTCTGGATGGAGACAGCAAAGTACATCAAGGACCACCGTGCTAGTTTCTAACACGCTTGTATTGGTATCAAGTCGCATACCTAGGTGACCAAGTAGCATACCTCTGCTTATACTTGCCGTTCGAATCACGTTCACCATTGAGCAATAGGAGGACGGTCACAAGCAAGCCTGCACGCACCCCTTCACTCACCCCCCCACTGCGCCTTCCCACCCCACCCCACAACCCATCCCCACCCACCTGCCCGCCCCACCCCCACCTCCCTCCCTCACTGCACCCGACTGCCCCTTGTCAGATCACACGCACAGAGCAAGTTGTGCACATGCCTAGATGGTATCAAAATGAGAAGCCACCCACCCACTTAGTTACAGGTCACTCAGCTGTAGGTCACTTAGCTGTGGTCATCATTTGAGCGGCTGCCCCTCTTCGTGACGCACATGCAGTAGATCGCGAGCAGGCCAACACCACCACCACAATGAAATATGATGATGATAATGATGATGATGATGATGATGATGATGATGATGATGATGATGATGATGATGATGATGATGATGATGATGATGATGATGATGATGATGATGATGATGATGAGGAGGAGGAGGAGGAGGAGGAGGAGGAGGAGGAGGAGGAGCCACCCAGTAAGTGATGTACCCACCCAGCTCACTGTGACCGGCTGCCCTGCTTGATCACGCACAGCAGGTCGTGCACGAGCCAAGGGAAACCCGCCACGTCGCGCCGCGCGTGCGCCCAGGTGCCGTGACAGCAAAAATACCACGCGGACGCCTTGCGCAGCGCGCGCTCGCCATCCCCCTCCACGTCGGCCCAAAAATAGCCGCGGAACTCCCGCCTCAGCTCCGCCAGTGCATGATTGAGCCTCAGCTGCGCGTCATCGCTCTTCTCCCCCTTGAGGCTTTTCTTAGAAAACTTGAGCACGTGGCCGCTCCACAGCTGTGCCTCGTCGTCCACGCCGAACTGATCCATTAACCCCCAGAGGCGGTACCGGTACTCGTCACAATCCGCGCACGCGCCCCCCAGGTATTCCTCGAACCCTGGGTACGCGAGGTCACTGTCGTATGTCACCGTGGCCCATCCTGCCTCGTTATGGGTCTGACCTGCATGCTCGATGTCACCCTGAGGCCCTGAACGGTAGTAGGCACTCTGGGATGATGCTATCCGTTGGGTGGTTGAGGGCGAGTGCCTCTCTTCCGCCTGCCTCAGCGCCACCACTTGGTCGTACATGCGCCCCAGCAGCTTGTCCGAATGGTAACTCGGTTTGCGCTTGTTGGCCATGAAGTGGGGGAAACGCGGTGCGACCAGGTCCCTGGGGAAGATGGCCGGGTTGCCAGTCTTTGCAAAATCGACGGCGGTGGAGTGCAGCGCGGCCAGTTTGAGGCAGGCCTCGTCGAGCGCGCCGACAGGGCTGAAGTCGGCGTGGGCAAGGTGGGCGTTGGCGATCTGGCCTGCAGGTGGGCATGCATGTGTGGACACGAGTAGCGAATTGTATCGATAGGAGGTTGGGACATGTGAGTTGCAAAGTATGTAATCATGATTCATGGGATTCAGCGGGACATTTACAAAAATGAAACCATGACCTATAGCTTGCCCCCTTGACGCGCATGCATGTGTTGCAGAGCATGAATTTCATTCGATCACCCATTCATTGATAAGCTTCATCTGCTGGGAGAGTTGTGCTTTGCAACCTGCCTGCCACTAGGTACCTTCCTGGTTGTGGGATGAGCAATGAAACTGCAACTATTTGAGCAGTTAGATGTTATGCCCCATGACCAGGTTATATAGCTCGCCCCCCCGCCCGCCCGCCCACCCGCCCGCCCGTCCGCCTGCCCATTTGTCCGCCCGCCCACTCACGCATCAACACAGCTAAGAGACAGGAGCTCAAGAAAGGACGAAAGCATTTTTCAGCCTCGAAAAGAGTACTCACGCATGGCACACCACAACAGGCAAGCGGAGCAAGTTTGGGTGACCCTGATCCTAGCCACCACCGCAACAAAGGCAAGGGGTAGAGCCATCAAAGAAGTCAACCCGGCAGTACAGCGGTGGGCTGCCCTCTACCCATGAAGCATAAGCAAGGACACAGCAGTAACCATGCAAGAGCAGCCATTTAGCGCTATCTCTGCAGAAGAAGTTCAGCAATGCGAGAGCTTTAGTGAGGTGGACAGCCCGTGACAACGACGACCCCAAACAGACATGGGCCGAGAGCAAGCGCGCGCATTCTTTACCACCAATGATGAAAGACAGCCACCACCAACAGCGAACAGTCACGAAGCCCTTGTGTGCGCGCTTCACTATGCATAGAAGGGAGGGCAACAGCAGCACCGACTGCAGCAAGTCCGAGAGCAATCAGCAGAGAGCAATCATCCGCGAGCGCCGTACCGAGTACTACTGCACGGCACACTACTAAGGGCAAGCAGAGGGAAAGCATAAGAGCAACCACACGCGCAAGCCGTACCCAGGTTGCTGTTCTGCATGTAGTGGATGAACCAATCCACTAAATCCGCCATAACCACGTCTCGATCCAGCACCTTGGGCGGCAGCGCGCTGTATGCCATCGGCTCCACCTGCGTCGGCGGCAGCAGCCCATCCTCCCAAATCACAAAAAACTTGTCCCCGTCCAGGTCGCCGCCGCTCATCATGTTCGGAAGCGGCCGGTCGCCAGTCTTAGGAAACACCACGACATCCACCAGATGGCCCAGCCGAGGTTGTGCCACGGCGGAGACCACCCGCAGATCACCCGGGTGTAACGACGGGCACCGGCCGACTAAGACGCGGGGACCAATCACCGGTGTGACCTGATTCGTCACCGGGTCCGTGTACTGCGCAAACACTTGGTCGGGGGCCAGCACGCCAAGTTCATCCAGGACACCGAATAGCACCACGGCCTTGGGTACCGGCACCCTCGCCTTGGCCTCCAGCTCCAGCAGACGATGAGCGCGCAGCGACCGCAGCATGCCCGCCAGGTGGCGGCACTGCGACGGCTCGAACCCGGCCTCGAGCATCTGGCACGCCACCGACATCGGGTGGGGGGGGGGCCATGCAGGAGGGGATGCGAATTCCGCCACGGAAGAAAAGGAGGTGCGGGGGGGGGGGCGCCAAGGGCGCCGGGGCAGAGTCGAGTGAGGGCTGAGAGAGCGCGGGCGTTGACATCACTGAGATATAAATAGCCGTTGAGAACGGCCCGGTTTGTCATTGTCGTTGCCATCATCGGCGGCCCACCCAGCAGGTCGTCAACGTGGCGCAGCGCGGCCTGCTGCAGCGACCAGATGCTGTCATCCGGCACTCCCAGCGCGGTCAGCAGCACGATGAGCTGGCGGTTAAGGTAGCAGGGGATGTACTTGGCGCGGTCAACGACTTCGAGCATGGCGTGCTGCGAGGTGAACTTGTCCATGGACGCACGCACCCACAGCTGCTTGACCATGGGAGTGGTAGCGCTGCTTGCCGCCCCTTGCTGCAAAGGCTGTCCCGCCTGCTGCGAATACTGTCCCAACCCGCAACCATCCAACAGTCCTCGTGACACCCCCATGCTGCCGCTGCTGCCACTGCCAACCCCGGCACACCCGCCGTCACTAGTACCCCCCGGCAAGATATCGCGCATTATGCTGTCGGCGCCCCACACGGCGAGCATGCCCTTGCAGCCCTTGAAGCGAACCTGGAACGCACAAGGCACCCTGGCCAGACCCATGGCCGCCGCCATCCGCGCCGCCAGGTCCGGCGTCACCACGCCGATGCCATCCGAGAAGCAGTATCCGTCCCTGCTGACCTCGGCCAGCCGGCCCCAGCTGGCATCCGGAACCTCCATCGTGGGCACCGTGGTGGAGAAGCACTGCCCCATGCGCGAGGCGTAGCGGCCGGGGCACCGGATGGACGTCAGGTCGCCCATGAGTCGCCAGATGTCGTCCACGGAGCAGGGCAGTGGGGGCGCGCCCTTCCATCGCCCGATCTCCCCCCCAAGTGGGCCTTGTCCCCCAACAATCATTCCTCCCCTCGCTGCCCCTCCCACTGCAGTCCTGAACAACTGAGCCTGCAGTCCAGTGAGTCCTGTCCCTGTGGCATGTGCTCGCACCCCCGCATCTCCTTGCCCCGCCTGTACTTGCCCCAAATCTCCTTGACACGCCTGTATGTGCCCCGTGGCCGCTCGCAGACCGCTCTCGTCTGCCCCCTCGGCGCAGAACATCCACATGCTCTGCGATTTCAGCTGGCTGTCTGAATAGCCCAGGAAGGTGAAGTGGCGGCCGCCGATGCGTATGCCCGATGTCAGCACGCGGCGCATGCGGCCCACCATGTCGGTGGGCAGGTGGGTCACACCACCTGTGGCCTGGCCGTGCGTCGTGCCTTCCCTTGCCTGGCTCGTCGTCTGTGATGGCGGCACGCCTGGGCCCTGCGGCTGGCCAGCTGGGGGCTGCTGGAACATCTTAAAGATAAGCTCAAAGACGCCACTGCCTGGCGACAGAAGGTCGTCAATTTTGTTGCCGCTGCCATTCCTGACGCCGCCGCCGCTGTTGCTGTCGCTGCTGCCGTTGTTGTTGCCGTTCCCATTCCTCCCGTTCGCGTTGCCACTCTCACGGTCCAGCGCGGACCACACGGGCCCCATCCCTTCCTCTGCGAAGTTGAGGCGGAGGAAGCGGTCCAGGTGTCCGCGCCCAAACAGCCGCAGCAGCCGATTGGACACCTCGGTGACGGGCGGCTGCGGCACCACGCACAGGGGAGTCACCGTCACACTGCGCACGCGCACCAGCCGAGGGGGTCCTCTCCTCCCGTCCTCCGCCGTCCCAACCCCATCCCCATCCCCAAGCCACTCACCCTCCTCCTCCTCCTCTTTGTCAATATCCAGATCGTCATCGCCATCCAGCGCAGGATCGCCCTCATCGAACCCATCCCGCGCAGCTGCGTCCATCCCAGAAGGCCCAGCATGCTCCGCCAAGCCATTCGCGTCGCCGCTGCTCTGTTGCACGACGTCCACCGCTTGCAGGACACTGCCACCTGCAACGCCCGCTAGGCCACTGGCACTGGCCGCGCCGCCCCCTGATGCTTCCCCCCTCCAATACCTCAGCCATGCCGCCAACCGATCCGCGGCGGCATCGGTGCCGTTCGCTAGCGATGCCACGCCCACCACCGCTGCCACCCGTTGGAGGATGGCCATCGCCCTTGAGGCAGGCACGGACGCCAGCAACGTCACGAGCTCTCGCGTGATGTGCGCCCGCAGAAGCTTCCTCTCGGCCATCGCGCACTCCACCGCATGTTGCACGCGAAAGGGGAGTCGATGGAAGGCGGGCCGCGCATGCAGGAAGGGTTCGAACAGCTCGGTGGCCGATGAAGGCACCAGCACGGGCCAGCGTGTGTGGCCCACATTGAAATGCTCCCCTGCAGGGTCCATTGTCGCTTCCCGTCTATCATCCTCAGCGAGCGACTCGTGGAGGAACCCGAAACCGCTCAGGAGGCGCTCCAGCTTGCGAATGTTATTGCTGCTGCTGCTGCTGCTGCCACCGCCACCACGCGTGCAAACCACCACGTGGTACACGAGACACTCCGAGAAAACCGAACCGTACGTTGACACGGGGCCATCTTTAGAAGCAGCCGAAGCAGTGGAAGAGGGGCTATGTTGGGAAGATGCATGAGATGAGGGGCAGTCTTTAGAGACAGAGCCGCGGAGCCCAGCCCCTGCAGATGAGCGGGCGCCCCCATGAGGCCCAGAAGAACCGGCCGATGGGCTATCTTCTGAAGAAGCGGCTGTGTCATCCCCCAGGTCAAACAAGCCCGACGGGTCGGTCACCCGCGTCCACACCAGCTCCTGCCCCTCCTCGTCGACATCCACGCTGGCCTCTCTGGGGCCCGCGTCCCTGGGCCCCACCTGCCAGACGTTCCAGGGGCCGTCCCCCCCCGCCATGAACGCCTGCCGCAGCGTGACCCCCCCGCCGTTGGCCTTGACGGAGCCCCGGAACAGCTTGGGGGGGCGGGACAGCTGGAAGAGGAGCTCGAGTCGGCCACTCACGTCCTCACGCAGGCGCAGCGGGCGCTCGATCTGCTTCATGGGGAGGCTGGCACGGTAGCGGGTTGGCTTCATGGGCGGGGAGGAGTCATCGCCGATGTGGAACAAGAGCTCGAGTTTCCTGCGGCGGCCGTCAGCGATCAACAAGACGTTCTGCTGGCATTCCCACAGGACCGGGAGTCGAGGGGCTGGGGTGGAGGGGCCGATGCCAGGTGTCAGCGCGCAGAGCCGCAGAGACGCGCAAGGGGTTGCGGCGAGGCTGGGGCGGTCCCCGAGGATGCGTTTCCGAGGCCCGCTGCCACGGTTCTCGTGCACCTTGAGCGGCCGGCCGGCAAATACGAGGCGGCGGATGCTCGCCTTGTACTCGAGGAGTTCGAGGTGGGATCGCCTGGAAAGGACCACGAATGCGGCGCCAGCAGAACGGCCGTCCGCGTTGGTGCGGATCTCGCAGTGTAGCAGGGGGCTCGATGCGTCGGACGCGAGAGTCGACTCGTCGACGCCGAGCTCGGCGAGCAAGAACCGGGCCAGCTCGGCGGCCGTACGGCTGTACTGAACATTGGTGACGTAGCCGACCACGTTGCCCGCGGAGATGGCGTCCTCTTGCCGTTGCAGCTGCTCTGACTGGGCCGAGATTTTCTCTCGCTGCCTCTGTTGCTCCGCTTGGCTCCGAGCTAAGCTTGCGCGCTCCTCGCGCACGCGGTCATGCATGGCGAGTACTACGTGGGGGTCGGGCACGAACGCGCGACGCAGTTTTCGGGTGCGTCCACGCCGCGGCATGGGAGATGCGGATGGGAAGAGTTCTGGCTGCTTATGTGTTGAGTGGGGACACGATCTTTATGCTCCCCTATGCGCAAAGTTCGTGTCCTTAGGCCAACGGGCAACCCTATCATATCAACGTGCCTTACCGATCCTGACTAGTAATTACGCTCCAAGCAAACCGGCGGTTAATGGGACGCTCGACGAAGCGGGGCGTTAGAGATAGGAAGAGCCTTGCAGAATGTATTTCCTGTCCACAAAGGAAGATAATCCAACCATCGGGCACCGAAAACCTGCTGGCTGCAAACACGCCAAGGAGGACAGACCGAATCGGGGATGACGACAAAGCGTCGAGCTGAGACGTTGCCTGTACCGCAAAGTAACTATGTCACCCTTTGGTACATCCCTTCCCGCTGACATACTGCGAGTAGCCGCGGCAGGATTCGCAATTCTGAAAGTACTAAACACCAGCAGCTTGCAAATCACGTCTTGTCCTGTGTAATATACGCCACCCTTGTTTACGGGCGCTGTCCAAATGGGTTGTCTTGGATTCACCCAGTCACTTCCACAGTTTCACGTGACACTGCAAGAGCGTCAGCTGTCATCGTGAAGGCACGTGTGCAAGGCGTCGCTGGGGCTGGCGGAGGTAGCGTCGCGTGGTCTGCATACAGTACTAGTTTCCTCAGCTTTCCGGCCGGTCCGGCCATGGTGGGGCACATGATGGCAAAGATGGCATGTACATGTACCTATGTATGTACTATGTACCTATGCACTGCCGCGCCGATTGCCGCGCCGACTGGTTCAGCTCCGATCGACCGTATCATTCTGTCGCCTGTCTTCGCGACTGGACTGCGAACAACTAGCGCGTTCACGCTTGCGAGAGCTTGCGAGTCTCGAACTCATGCGATTGCTTGTGTGGCTGGACGCCACACAAGCAAGACGTGGACGGTTGATGATACCTGCTTGCGTGTGTGGTAACCGCCAGCGCTTTTCGGCTGCGCCAGCGAGACAACAGACAGCAAAATTTTGAATTTTGAAAGCCTGCTGCCTTCACGTGCTGAGGTGCGACGAGGTCCAGTTATAGGCTGACCACCGCATTACACTGCCAACGTTCCGTGCCATTCTCCTTTCCATTCCCATGTCGGCCTTCACCTGTTCCATGGAGGCCTTGACATTGCCATCGTCGCGGGGCCTCCTGCAAGGACAGCATGTGAGCTTTCTTAAGCCCGTGAGGAGAGCCCGTCAGCGAGCTGTTGTTGTCAAAGCCGCTGCCGCGGATTTCGACATGGCAGCCCGAATGACGAGAGACCATGTCATGGATACACATGCTCCAAAGCCCTCCATGCTGGATAAATTCTACGCGGCGTACAAGCTCATGTTTTTCAATCAGGTACTGACCTGCGTGCTAAGACACTCAGAAATTGCTACTAGGTTGTCTGCTATTCCTTCGAATATGAGTCTGACATCACCAATTTCTTTTCCTGGGATCGTGCCGGACTTGTACACCCGCAGCCTCCAGAGTTCGGCTCCAGGCCATCTGTGAAGGGTCGCCTTACAGCGTTGCTGGCTAGCGACCGATATGGGCTTACGGAGGAGGACCTGGAGATTCTGACGGACAGGGTAAGGGAACGCTCTTCTTGGCAATTATTCCCGCCGTGTCACCTCGAACGCTAGTGCCTTGGTCCAGTGGGTGTTTCGCCTATCCGACGCATGTGCTGACTTTGTAGAACAAGCCAACCGCGCCCGCCTCCACGTTTTACTGGCGTATTCTTCGCGAGCAGGTCATGCGAGCCATCGGAAATTACGTCGAGGTTGATGGCGTCAACAGCGCCGAGGTTATCCCCATCAAGCAGGTAAAAATGTGTACGTCTGGGGCCCTCGTCCCCGTTCCCAGTACACCACCCTGCAACCTCGTACCTTCACAGGCTAGTGTATGTCCACAAATCTCCCCCCTTCCTGACATCAGCTCTTTGCTGCCACTTTCGTTTTATATTTGCCACCTGAGAAGCATGGGCAGACATCCTGTGCAGTGTTTCATACAGTTCGATGAAGAACAGATTTAATTCCCATGTTTTTTTGCTCGTGTCATGATTGACCACCGTGGTATGCCGCAATTGGCCCCAAGGCAGTAGGCTGCTAGTAGGCCACCATGGTATGGCACCATGGTGCGCTACAACTAGGCCATTCTAACTGTGGTATGCTACAACTAGGCCATTCTAAATGTGGTATGCTACAACTAGGCCATTCTAAATGTGGTATGCTACAATGCGTGGTCTAGCTGGTGCTATGGTCTTTGAGAATCTGCACTACTGCCAGCGTATGAGATTAAGTCTTTGCATGGATCCATGCTACTCTCAGAATTTCCTGAGGCTTGGAGTAGCCAGCATAATGATACCTTTGAACTCAATTTCTTTCCTTGAATCCGGGTTTTGGTCCTGCACTCCTAAACAGGCAACACGTCCTTGTTAATTTGTGCTCACACGTCTTGTCCACAACCATTGTCACACGTCTCGCCATTTTGCCGTTTCCCCTCTGCTCTCATCACCTCTCCTGCGATCACCTGTGCTTACCGTGCTAACCGGTGCATGCTCTCCCATGTATCTGCCA
The DNA here is from genome assembly GCA_009746045.1 of Mesostigma viride. Taxonomy (NCBI): domain Eukaryota; kingdom Viridiplantae; phylum Streptophyta; class Mesostigmatophyceae; order Mesostigmatales; family Mesostigmataceae; genus Mesostigma; species Mesostigma viride. Next base: position 353,925 of record RPFO01000406.1, read on the forward strand.
GTACTCACCCATACTTGCCTGTGCTCCCTGTATCTGCCCAACGCTTGCTTGTGTTATCGCAGCGTGGCAGCTCTGCCCTTGCCCCCCTCATCGAGAAGCAGGTGCTGCACGCCCAGTTCCGCGTCCGCCGCGTGAAACCTGCGGTGGACCGCAAGCAGCTGGAGCACGACGCGGCCGCCGCCGAGCAGGTCCCCTGGGCGCCCACCTGGGGCCGGCCCCTCCCCGTGGTGCCCGGGGCCACGGACAGGGAGGCGCATGCGGGTATGTGTCATGCGGCATGATGCTGTCCTCTCAATAACCTGTCCTCGTAGCCGATTCTGGCCAGGTTGTCGGTTGGTGGGGATATGGTTGACTTGAGGAAAAGGTCAACAAGCCAAATAGTCTTGCAAATGCTATTTGTTTCAGTATCTTTGACCGCTTTTCGAATGATATGGCGTGCTTCCCGGACCTTTCTACCTGTCCCTTTCTGCTTCTATGGTTGGGGTAAGTGGGTGTTTGAAGGTACCAGTGACCTACAGCAGAGTGCTGATGCCCACCCAACAGCGTACTAGCATACCCATGAGACAATATGACTGGGACATGCCCAGCACTACCTGGAGAAGCCATAGTTGTGAAACTGGTTGTCTGTTCTCCCTTCTGCTGCCTGTGGCGTGGCTGGGAACTGACGTGGCTCCCCGTGATGGTTGTGTTTGGAATACCCGGTTGCAGAGATGGACGCGAACTTGGATGCCTGGAGCTGGCGGTTGGATGTGGAGCCCGAGGCTGCACGGACACGCGCAAATAGCTCTCGGAAGATGGAGCCCCATCAAGGGTTCTTCATGTAATTTAGTTGCTGGATCACGTTACTTGTTGGGCAAGCAGGAGTGATGATGCGACTCTGTACAGTGATAGCAATGAGCTGGGATGAAAACATCCCCAACCCTATTTATTTATGCAGTGTTTATTAGGTCACCCGAGGTGCTGATTATCTGGTTGGCACTGTAGCAGGCTTGCAAGCAATTGCAGCATTCATTGATACCTTGGCATGTACGAATGAAAGGTCATCCCAGGTAGCGCACTAACTTATGCTGCCAGTGTATGGATGGAAGGCTTACGCAGTTTGTACATACTCAATGCGTATACCTAGCCGTGTGTGTTTATTGTCTGTTTAATGGACACCTGGGTTTGGAAACTAAACGTCTCTCTTGCAACGTAGAGCCCCCTAGCAGAGAGTTTTGCATGAAACTCTTAAATTCTGGCAGTACAACTTGAGATCTTCACTTGGCTTTGGGGCCACCCCCAGGAACCCCCCCTCCAAGCCTACCAGAATGTCAGTGTTTCGATTAGTGCCTTTTGCTCCCCAAATGTGGCGGTGTAGTGACAGTTTTAGCAAATTGTGGCGATATCACCCCCAAATGACAGCTCCTAATACGCCACAAAGTGGCAGTCGGTGCTGTGCAACTTGGTAAACGCTGGTCGCCATGCACATAATGGCCGTGCCGAATCCAATGCTAGTACCTAGTGGCGCCACAGTCAACATAAGCTCCGCTTAATTAATGAGGGAAGGGGGGGCCGGTCTCTGCCCCCTGCCCGAGCTGTGCACAATCAGGGATTAAATGCACTCTGGTGCTCCGTTCGTGACTCCCCAACGGGAGCACGTAATGAATTAATTATTTAATTAATCGAATCACTGCAGAATCTTGTGTTTTCCGTCGTTTAAGGGAGCGAGGTGCCGAAGGGCCGAAGAAGTGATACGTGGAATAAAACCACTTGGGTTGGGTAATTTTCTGATTTGGCACGCCGCAAAGGTGAAAACCATTTACGTTCAGCGCCGGTCCGGCCGCGGAAAACGCGGAAAGACGCGATCTGTAATGGGTAATTGTCTCTTTGATGCACACTGTACTATATTCTGATTTGTACTATATGACTGCACACAAACGCATCTGACTTGCATGGCAGATCGATCAAATTCACGTACGCTGCTAAGTTTTGGCACCCCTCCCCCCAACACCAGGCCTACCTTGACACGCATGAGCTAATCTGGAGTTCAAACAACTAGCTGATTTTCCGAGGTTTTTCGATGTTTCCTAGACAATTAACTAGAGAGAAGTATGTGACTGGACTGTGTAATTTTGTGTGACTTATGCACCCTGAGCGGGACAGTGCGTGGTATTTTGCATGGCGCTACAACTGGGTATTTTGCAGCACGGTGTGCATATGCCTAATAATAAGCACGTTACTCCACGTCACGTGCCAAAGAGCATTCGGCATTGAAAGAAAATCAACGGCCTATAATGTTTATTGCAACACTTTAATTGGATTACTTCGCACCTGTCCACTAGAGACAGCTGCTTTAGTCCTCAAACAGCATTTGACCGCCATGCGACCAGGAATAGCCGTCTCACTTCACATTCAATGGACCCTTCAGTCATAAGGGACCTTGATCTTTCAACCAGGCCTCCAAATGCCAAAAAGCTAGCCAAACGCCAACAGCATGAAAGACAGAAGATACCTGGCACTGATTGTATGTTCAGACAGGAGCCCCGTACGTTTCCATGATAGGCACATGGGCAACTTGACTACTACATTGTGCACACCACAAGGCCTGAGTGACACCTCCCCATCTTGCCACGCAGGCTGAACGGTGGCGGAGGGCGGCAGCACATACGATACCATATCTTTATTCCATTGTCAGGCAGCTCCTCCATGTAGTGGATCGTCAAGCTCATTTTACTAGAGACAAGCTGCCAACAGAAGGTAGGGTCGTCCTTACCCATGTCCAGTCTCCCGAAAGTCGCTCATCGGAAGCTTTGCTCCTGCACGTGCTGAAATGGAGCCACCTCTTCCCAGAAGTGTCACACTTTTGGGTACCTGGCATCTCCATTACTTCCCCTTTACAAAAATACAGCAGTATTTCCCAGGCCACACAAGATGCTCCCAGACGGCATTCTTGACGACGTCGATTCAGTCTCATATCGAGAATTGGCACTTGAGCCCCCCCCCCCTCAACGACCAACACCGGGAGCATTGCCGAGAGGAGCATCCCATGGGCGATGGCCACCGTGCACAGCGGATGTCTCACGCAACATCAAAGATCCCCCCCTGAGCGTGTGTCACCCGACGCGGTGTCCGCTGCCACACGCAGTTTATTTTTGTCTCGAACAATTTGTCAGGGAGCGGTGGGTCATCGTCGGCCATGCCCCTGTAAGCAACATCGAGCTCGCTGTGAGGGCAGATCAGGCCTACATGCACCAACCAGTGAACAAAACATCCTTCTCCTTCCCCTGTGCCCGTCCGTCCTGCCGTCCGCCCTCCTCATTCATCTTTCCTTCTCCTTCCCCTTGGTGTGCTTAACCCCCTTCAGATGATGCTCCGTCTTGTGTTCCAGATGATGCTCCTTGAGGGGGTGATGCTCGGTGCCCCCCGTAGCTTTGGCCGCGTTGCCCCCCTTGGGCCCATGCTTTGCGGGGTTGCCCACCACAGACTTGGCCGCAGGCGCCGCCGCGGGCGGCTCTGGCTCCGCGTCCTCGACAAGCAGCGGGCCGACCTTGGGTGCCGACTCACCGTCCCAGACGGCCTCCGCCTTGCCTTGCGAAGAAGAGGGCGCGTCAGGCGCCGAGGCGGCGAGGTCCTCTGGCCGCACGGGCGTGTACTTCTTGCTTAACGCGGCCCTGATCACAGTGTGGCACTGCGAGGGGACCGGGTAGTCGAGGCACAAAAAGTCCTGTGCGTAGATCTCGCAGACCATCTTGAGCGTGCGCTCGTCGAACCAGCCGAGCGCGCCGTGTGCGTACGTGTCATTGGGGGCGTTCTGGGAGAGGCCCGCGGGCGTGTGCACCTTGAGCAGCTGCAAGAATGTAGTATATTAGTACAACAGTATAATAGTATGCGTAATAGTTTGCATTTAGTATGATAGTATGCGTAAGGGGATAGATGTACCGAGTATTTACAGTTTGTGGGGATGGGGCAGCATATGTCCATAGAGCACGCAAGAATACGACCCGAGCAACAAGACAAGGAGGCATTCGGTCGTGAGGGTTTACTTCGAATAGCAATTCTTTCATGTTCATGGGCACTAGAAGGGATGGCTGGGGGAGGCTCAAATACGGGGCGTAAATTAATACCGCCATCATAGGTGATGCACTCACCTTCTCACGCGCCAGCCAGGTCACGGGACAATTAGGCACAGATGGCAGAAGCGCACAACTGACATCAGCGCAGCACACTTCCCCCGCCTCCTTTCCACTACCCTTCTCCACGGCCCGTCACTAGATGGGCGCATGGGCACACATGGCAGCTCTAGCACATGCACTCACACCTCTTTCAAGCCTGGATTCCAAGTCCGTAGGTACCAACTCTACACATTAAAATACCCACCCTCATCGAAATATCCACCCTCGTTGAAATCCCCTCCCCTCCTCCAGCCCACACCGGTCGATGGAGCATGGGCACGAGCGGACGGCCATCATCATGCAAGCATGGGAACTGTTTCTACCTTGTCCCCTCCCCTCCTCCGGCGCACGCACATCGATGGACACACGCACACAGCTGCCACAACGAATGATGCGCTCACCTTCTCCAGCGACAGCCAGTCGTTGGACAGGCTCTCCACCTTGCCGATGAAGTGGTAGTGCATCGGGCTGCCGTGCTCGTCGGTGGCCGCCAGGAAGTAGCTCTGGCTGATCACCTCCTCCGCCCGCCAGAACCACAGCCCGTTCTTCAGGTCCTGCACAAACGTGCGGAAGCGCTCCGGCTCTTCCCTGTGGTGGTGGTGGTGTGTGGGGGGGGGTGATGAGGGGGGCGGCACCACGAGATGAAGCATGATGGAGGGGCCCACCACAAATCAGCTTTTCGAAGCCCGTGGGCAAGTCTTGGAGATTGCAATCAGCAACATGGGCAGACAGGCGATTTTGCTATCGGGCATATCATCATACACATGATGCATATCACACTATCACCGCGCACATCCTGAAATAGTATAATGCATATAAATGCACACCACACTATTATCGTGCATATCCATGGATGTCAGCAGCATGCGTGGGATGCCATACAGTGCACGTGTGGCAACCCCTCCTGTGGCGCATGCGAGCCGACACCACCATCGCCCAAGTCAACGCTGGCGCTGACTGACCCCCGCCGAACTTGGTGGCTCTAACTTCTTATGCAACCTGGTTGATGCAGCCCAATAGGCTCTACGTCTAACAAGGGAAACACCATGCACCCGCACCCGCACTAAGACACGACGCACCATGCACCCGCACTCACTAAGACTCGCTTAGACTCGCTCACTAAGACTCGCTCACTGAGACTCGCTCACTGAGACTCGCTCACTGAGACTCGCTCACTGAGACTCGCTCACTGAGACTCGCTCACTAAGACTCGCTCACTAAGACTCGCTCACTACGACTCGCTCACTACGACTCACTCACTAAGACTTGCTCACTGAGACTCGCGTGGGGAGACCCACAATGCAACTCGCCCATGTTTGCGCTCGCTACGAATGCCACTCACCCCAAGTACGTTAAGAAACTAACTCTCATGACTGCGTGCCGGGGCGCCGAGAAAGGAACTATCAACAACTAATACACAACTGCCAACGAGGATAGAGGGTGCCCACGCTTCTATCTCCACCGGTAGGAAAGGCTAGTTAGTTCTCTCTCTCTCTCTGTCTCTCTCTCTCTCTCTCTCTCTCTCTCTCTCTCTCTCTCTCTCTCTCTCTCTCTCTCTCTCTCCCTCCCTCCCTCCCTCCCTCCCTCCCTCCCTCCCTCCTCCCTCCCTCCCTCCCTCCCTCCCTCCCTCCCTCTCTCTCTCTCTCTCTCTCTCTCTCTCTCTCTCTCTCTCTCTCTCTCTCTCTACCCCCCCCCCCCCCCCCCCCTGCAACCCCAAGGGCAGGCACAACTGTGGGTGCCACTCACTCAATGCTGTAAAACCATCATGTCACATACTTAATGCGGTAGAAGCGGCTCTTCTTGTCCAGGAAACGAATCGCGTTCTCTGGGACATGACCCTTGAGCGACAGCTCGTGGTTCATGTCCGTGTATGCTGCCAGCAGGCGGTCGATCGGGTCACGCACAAATGCGACCACCTTGGAGCGCTCCAGGTTCTCGCTCATCTCAAACGAGGTCTTCACCATCGGCTGTTTGGGAACGCGAGTATGTGAGCAAGGAAAGGAGCAAGGGTAAGAGCAAGGAAAGATGGGTGAGTTCTTCAACGTGAGTGCGCAAATAGTTTAGCATGCAAACAGCAAAGTAAGCCTTGACCATGCAGATACTAGCTTGTTAAGGAGTCAACCTAGACCAGCACAGGCCTGGCATCTGGAAGCACGTTCTCGACACTCTAGCCTGCCTTCATCCTCTGCGTTTGTCCACTTGCTGAGGATGGCGTAGATGAATGTTGGGATTGTCTTGCCTTGTATGCAAGAATTATGGCTGGCTGACGTTCAGAGCGAGAACTGTTTAGGTAGCAATACTATATTAGTCTCCTTCATACGTTTTGGCACCCACCCCCAGCGGGTGCCCGAGGCCCCGAGCTGCGCCACCAAGGCATCAAGGCGCGGCCTTTATGGCGGCGAGTGTGGCAGGAATAAACCGGTCATGGATAGCAATGCAATACTGCTACTTGTTTGCCATCAGCACGCAGCACCTACCTCCAGAGGGTTGTTTGCCATCAGCACGCAGCACCTACCCCCAGCGGGTTGTTTGCCATCAGCACGCAGCACCTACCCCCAGCGGGTTGTTTGCCATCCGCACGCAGCACCTACCTCCAGCGGGTTGTTTGCCATCAGCACGCAGCACCTACCCCCAGCAGGTTGTTTGCCATCAGCACGCAGCACCTACCCCCAGCGGGTTGTTTGCCATCAGCACGCAGCACCTACCCCCAGCAGGTTGTTTGCCATCCGCACGCAGCACCTACCTCCAGCGGGTTGTTTGCCATCCGCACGCAGCACCTACCCCCAGCCGTTTGTTTGCCATCAGCACGCAGCACCTACCCCCAGCGGGTTGTTTGCCATCCGTACGCAGCACCTACCCCCAGCGGGTTGTTTGCCATCAGCACGCAGCACCTACCCCCAGCGGGTTGTTTGCCATCAGCACGCAGCACCTACCCCCAGAGGGTTGTTTGCCATCAGCACGCAGCACCTACCCCCAGCGGGTTGTTTGCCATCAGCACGCAGCACCTACCCCCAGCGGGTTGTTAGCCATCAGCACGCAGCACCCACCCCCAGCGGGTTGTCTGCCATCAGCACGCAGCACCTACCCCCAGCCGGTTGTTTGCCATCAGCACGCAGCACCTACCCCCAGCCGGTTGTTTGCCATCCGCACGCAGCACCTACCCCCAGCGGGTTGTTTGCCATCCGCACGCAGCACCTACCCCCAGCGGGTTGTTTGCCATCAGCACGCAGCACCTACCCCCAGCAGGTTGTTTGCCATCCGCACGCAGCACCTACCCCCAGCGGGTTGTTTGCCATCCGCACGCAGCACCTACCCCCAGCGGGTTGTTTGCCATCAGCACGCAGCACCTACCTCCAGCGGGTTGTTTGCCATCAGCACGCAGCACCTACCCCCAGCGGGTTGTTTGCCATCAGCACGCAGCACCTACCCCCAGCCGTTTGTTTGCCATCAGCACGCAGCACCTACCCCCAGCGGGTTGTTTGCCATCAGCACGCAGCACCTACCCCCAGCAGGTTGTTTGCCATCCGCACGCAGCACCTACCCCCAGCGGGTTGTTTGCCATCAGCACGCAGCACCTACCCCCAGTGGGTTGTTTGCCATCCGCACGCAGCACCTACCCCCAGCCGTTTGTTTGCCATCAGCACGCAGCACCTACCCCCAGCGGGTTGTTTGCCATCAGCACGCAGCACCTACCCCCAGCGGGTTGTTTGCCATCAGCACGCAGCACCCACCCCCAGCGGGTTGTTTGCCATCAGCACGCAGCACCTACCCCCAGCTGGTGCCCCAGTCGCGTTGCTGCAACCTTGATGGCGTTGAGCGCGGTACGTGGGATGGCGGGCGCGACAAACGGGTAGGCCTCCAGCGTCTTGAAGTTGTGCCAGTTCTTCGGTCGGAACATGGGCACTGCGCGCACGTGCGTGCCGAGCCACAGGGGGAGCGTCTCGTCCACGTCCACCTGCAGGTTGCCTGTGCGATGCGAGGACCACACCACAGGGACGACAAGCTGTCAACATTGAGGTTTCCATGGTCTCGCCCACGTCCACTTGGAGGTTCCCGGGGGGGACGAGTAACCCGCCCACACGGAGCCAGATTTGACGCCGCCACCGTGACAAGGAGACGATGTGATGCCGGGTTGGTGAGAAGGTGGAGACACTAGGCAGGTATTGTGCGTCTCCTAGGATCATGTTGGTGAGGGGGGTCGCGACAAGTCGGTGAGGGAAGTCGGTGAGGAAAAGATGGTGGCTGTCACCGATGGTTCTGCATCGTTCGTTCCACATCCACCTGGAGGTTGCCTGGAGAGCGGGGCGCAACTTAGGACGTAACATTCTGAGCAAGCAGGCAAGGGAAAGACATCGACGGTCATACATGGGTGTGCATGGTTTGTTTCGTGGTAGATATTTGCCTGAGAAGATGCGAGATCCTTGC